>LPNX010332153.1:0-101096 GCA_001517045.1 Pseudotsuga menziesii
ATTTTCTTGTCATCCTTCTAATAATGGAAACAAGAAGTACAAATTGTCTACCAATATATCTAAACAAGGGAATCCCTTGACAAATGTTCATGAATGAGGGACTGGGAGTGCAATGAGCTAGAAAAGAACATGATTTCAACATCCTCGTTGTCACAAGCCTCTCAAATGTGTGTTTATGATTCATCTTCCTTATTGACTATGGAAGACACTAGACACCCAACTTGTAGTGATATTTGTTGGAGAATTTTAAGTTCTTCCTTATAGTGGACTAATAAATACTTATCCTTTTCAATAGGGCTGATAAACTTGATATAGATTGGAGGGACTATACATAATCTACCTAAAATTGGGGCTTTTGTTTGATCACTTCGAATTGGGGTATAAACTCGATATACATTGGAGGGACTATCCATAATCCACCTAAATTGGGGATTTTGTTTGATCACTTTGAATTGAGCATCTAGGGAGGACATGATTCAATTCTAAAGATAACCGTTGAATTTAGGGTATTACATTCTAGGTTTTTTATTTTAGGTGGGCCCAATCGCACTTGACCAATAGAGCCACCATCAAGCAGAATCAATCCTCCATTCAAAGGTCCTTCCAAATTCTAATGCCTTATTTTTATCAACGACCTAACAACCAAGTATTTCATTGGCCCAACAGAGTTGTCCCTTATCTAAGTTCAAAAAACTATATTCTCCAAGGACCAGGAGAGTAGAGACTACTTTAGATATGTATGGACTCTCATTAGCTAAAATAATAATGGTTTTATATCCGCGCATGTGTCTCCATATTTGTATGAGATCTTTCTCCATGACATGAATGGCAGAATATGTCTCAACGGTTTCTAATGTGAATCGTGTGATGTCCATAGAGATGTGAATTATAGGTTTCCACACAATAATCGAGTGTGCAATATATAGTCATCTCTTGTGGGCTCTGGGAGGTTAAATAAATAGTTGTTGCTCCTAAAACATTTAGGTGTTGGCAATGATTTTCTTTTTATTTCTGATTTACAATTAGTTTGTGTGCATCTGAAAGACATAAACCATAATAGAACAAAAAAAGATCAAAAGTTTAAAATACTTGATATATGTTGGAGAATTTGAAGTGTTTCCGTAAAATTACTAGGATAAGATGTCAATATTGGAGAGACTTGTTTTTTTATTTATTTCCAATTTATAGGATTTATATAATTAAGGGTATAGAAGGCATTTACTTTATGAGGATATCCCCTACATTAGGGAGTCCACATAGATAAGAACGTGCAATTTATGCATTGGATGTAAACCATTTCAATTTGTATTGACTTTGGTTCTTTCTTTGTGCTCCCTCCCTTACTACAATCTACCTACTCACCTACTCTTGCATATGTCATGGATAGATAGATTTGTTCTTGAATAGATAGACTGAACCATTATAGGCACTACGGGCATTCCAACTCAATTTCATTACATTATAGGAACTACATGCGCTGAAAGCAATATATAGGGAGAGGAGAGTTTGTTATACATAAGTAAGATAACTTGTCTTTCATGGTGCATTTCACCTAGAGGGGTATATCTCCCTCTTACTATTGTGACTAGTCTCAATGACTATTCCTTTGCGGTACTAGTCTCAATGACTATTCCTTTGGGGTACGCACTTATTGCTTCAAAATGATTTTATTTTCATTTCCAATTTCCAATAAGTTTGTGTACATTTGAAATTGACCATAAACTATAATAGACAAAAAAAAATTACCTTTGAATATGAAAATAATAAAAGAGATGAATTGCTTTAAAACAAAAAATGTTTTTTTACCATAATTGAAATGATTTACATTGTTCAAAGTGATTCCTTTCTTCAATTATTGCACTATTCGTTAATTAAATCCGGGTTGAATTTTATTAAAAAAATATTAGATAGCAATACAAGATTAAGTTGTAGTTGATTAATCTTAACATTTTATTTATTTTTTATAGAATTATGTCTTTTAGGTTATACTAGAGTAAATGAGATATGATAATTTAGGTTACTTTTTTACATTAAATATTTCCTAGCTCACTAATTATTAAAAATTTCTCTTAAATTATTATTTTATATAAAAATTTGTAGTATTTCTAGGTTAGAATTAGATATTACATTTACTTCTATATTTTATAAAAAATAGGTTAAGTAATTCACAATTTATTCATTAAGAAAAATATTTGATATTAATAAATTTAATTTAGACTTATATTCTATTCTAAGTTTAGAATCATTTTAGCAATTTAGGGTGTTTGTTTTAATCACAACTTACACTTCCTTATTATCTAGCTTAACATTTGTAGGGTTTGGGTTTGGTTTTAGTTATATAATGGACATTATCTATTTCCTAGTTTTCTCTCGAAATGTGTTGTTAAAGATATATTAATAAATCTTTATTTGTTACTCAACTCGACTCATTGCCAACGATTACCTTGCATACCACTCCTCAAAACTATCAAACCAGAATTTAAGAGAAGAGATTGTAAATATGTTTTTTTGTCAAAATGACATTTTTGAATCATGTAAGGTTCACAAAGAGATTACAGTATATAATAGGGCCTTGTTTTTTGTCTAACCTTTTTACATAAATTTAAGATGGAGTTTTGAAAAGATAATTGTTGAAGCCCTCTCAAACTCCTTCTCGTGTGAGATCCAGATACTAGTAAGATCCACATTGAAGTTTGAAGGATACTTTTTCAATGTGTTTGAATAACAAGTATATGCACTGAGTTTTGAAAAGAGAAATGGGAATCCCTATCAATCCCTCTCATTTGACATCTAGATGTTAGTAGACTCAAGACTAAAGTTTGAAGGATAAATTTTTAAGTGTTCTAATACTTAGGTTTATTATGGGGAAGATGATGCTTAGGGATTAGGTGGAGTTTGAAATTGAATGGCTAGTTACTCACTAATTGGGTCCATATGGACAAACATATAAATTAGCTTTGTGATGGTATTTGTAACTTTTTTTTGGCCATTAATAAAAACGTGGATTGGAAAAAAATTCATGTAATGTAAAATGTCATGGAAAAGTTATTCTTCTATTTTTTTTTACTTTTATGTTGTTTCTTTAAAACATTGGTTATGGTAATGATAAAGTGGTCACAACAAGGATCAACAATTTTAAATCTAACATAGATGTACAATGTTAGAAGTACAATAGTTTTAGGAATATACCTTGACAAAAATCATCTTTTTAGTTTTTATTATTAATGTTAGGGATCTGGTGATTGATCTCTTTTGGCCTTATAACATAGCACTTATAGTAGTGGAGCTCTTCTCAAAACAATTCTAGACACAAATAATCTTTGGTACCTCATGAGGCTACTTTCATCCCCAATTTCATATTATGCATTCAAATAAGGTTGTTAGTAGTTCTCTACTACTCGAATCACTTTGGCATGATAGGTAAAAAACATTTCCCCTCGCAAAATAAATAGGCCAAAAAAATGCAATACAAAAAACCAATACTCCTAATGGTTCTCGCTATGTTCACATTAATTAACAAAACAAGTGCACCAATCTCTTTCTAAATGGTCTTTTTTCCAATCTCATCTTTGATTAAGGGTACATTTTCGTCACTCTCAACCTTTATTTTAGTCTCTCCTCCTCTAATCTAACTCTTGGACGTGATAAATCCCCCATAAAAAGAATTTGGACATGATAAATCATCATATACATGGTTTACCTCACTAATTCTATGTAAACTTTGAATCACTTGGGATTTCTTCTTATTATCATTTTTTTTCTATACACTGTTTTTAATAAATAATAAAATTTTGTTATACACTTTCGGTTTCAAATGAAAAGAATGATTTATTTTTACATGTCAACATTGAAGGGTTCAATTTCTCACAACCCTTCAAAGTGAAATGGGACCTTGCCTTTCAAATTTGATCTCTGGCTGTATCCCAGCCATGAATCAAACCTACTTATCATTGAGCTAAAGAGGCATTGAAGAAGTGACATATATAGATTGGCTTCGTGGCACTCTTGAACGAATACTAAATAGTCACTGTTAATGATTGATATAAAGAGTAGTCGTCTCGGGGGATGCGAATTCTTATCATTATTACCAAAAGACGTTCAGCTTTTCTTTCTAGATAGTCGTGGTCAAATACTAAATAAGGTATTCATGGATGGGGCCTGCCGGGATGGAATTTGACGGGTACATGCCCGTCATGGGTTGATTTACCCGTCAAATACATCTAAGATTTTAGATAAATCGTCAAAATCTGGTTTAGAATATAAAAAATCTTTCAAATTTTAGTAGTTACTGGCAATTTTGAAGGGTGTCCGCCATTTGAAATTCCAACCCTGGATGGGGGTGCTTTCAAGTTTCAACAGAACACATGAATGGATTACCATTAGTTTAGTTTATTGATATATATAAAAAGAATTGATAGTGGATAAATGGATTTTTATTAGCTGATTTATGGATAACATTTTAGAGTAGATAATTAGAAAAATTAGAACATACAATTTTTTTTCTAGGGGAAAATATCAGTTCCTTGCTATTTCATTGAAATCAAAGGGAACACTGAATACATCTTCAGCCTGTGTTGAGTTTAGAGACTAAGGAAGTCATCATCAAGTATATCAGTAGTAAAGGTGTCAGCTAAGCTCAAATGGGCATCAAACAGTGATATGCAGTTACAACATCAATCAGTGAACCAATAAAGTTCAAGCTTCATGGAGACAGACTGGGAGACTCCATCCATTCCCTGCTTTTCATTATATAGAGAGTTTAGACAAATGCTATGTCAGCTGATCCAAAGAAGCTATAAACAAAGAAGAGCTGAAAAAAGTTGCTCATCCACAGCCACATCCAAAGGATGTCAAAAAAACTCCAGCACAAAAGGAACAGTGTTGAGGGCTAAAAAAGATAGAATGAGCCTTGATCAATACAATCACCATTGGTGAATTCCAAGAAATGAAGCTGGCCTGAATCCAGTGTTAAAGCTTCTTTGGATAAGTTTTCAGCAGATGTATTGTGCTCTCTATATATATGAATAGCAGAGAGGTGAATGAAGTGGGGCTCCAGCTCTCTAATGAGTTGGCACCATCCATCAAGAGCGAGTAATGTAAGTGCTGATTGATGATTGAACCAATTGATAATGACAACTGAATCACCATGAATATGCAGATGGGGGAGTCCCATGCTTTTGGCACAGTGTAAAAGTGTCCATAAGGCCAACAGTTCAGATCTGGTGTTTGTGCTATGGCCTATTCCCAGTTTGAAGAAAAAATGGTGATCATGACTGAGTAGAAGCTTAACACAAACACCTCCCTTGCTCTTTGCAGAAGCACCGTCGAAGAAACCAGCTGGGAAGTTCAATATGGGTGCATGTCCGATATTCCTCCTGGATAAATTATGCTGAGTACTGACATGATAGAAGAGGAGGTGATTCTTGATGGAAATAGCAGTAATAGAAACATCAGGATTTTAGTCTTCGAAAATGCAATGGTTCCTAACCAGCCAAATGTGCCAAATAAGAAAAAAAGGTAAATACTTCAGATTTTTTCCTCTGCTGATCCACTTGGATACGATGAGTGCAAAGGAAGATTCCTTCCAGAAATGTGGTATAGCTAGATTAACTCTGATGAATCCAATAATCTTCTTCGTGAAGCTGCAGTTCTAAAAAAGATGCTCAACAGACTCTGAGGCAGATCTACAAAGACATCACCAATATGGGCCAGTCCATCCTTTTATGATCAAATTATCATAAGTGTTGATTTTATTTCGCAGGCTGAGCCAGCTGAAGCATATGATCTTAAGAGGGATATGGAATTTCCAGATCATGTTCAGAAAGTCCTCGGGTCTATCAGAGACAAGGGTATTAGAAATGAAATCATACATCAGATTGGCTTTTACCGTGCCTGAAGTTTTGTTATACATCCAAACCAAAGTATCAGAGATGATGCTGATGTGAATTCCACCATGCATCAAGCCTTTAATATACTTTGACCAGGAAACCTTCCAATGTCCAGCAAGCTCAAGATCATCAGCAGAGATCCAGTAATCTGAAGAGGAAGTGGCAACACCTCTATTGAGGGCATCAGAGAGTGTAACGATACCATAATCTTCCAAATACAAACGAAGACCTTCAGGAAGAGTGTAATCAGATGATACACCAGCTATGGGGTCGAGACCAATTTTTATAAGCTTACCATTGCCAAGTTTCCAACCAAGGCACCTAGTAATCTAGGACATGGCACGAATGAATCCATTCCACATATGTGATGTACCCTGCACTTTGAAGGACTGCTGTTTGAGCCAAACATCCACAGGAAGATTCTTGAGGTATTTATTTTTGATAATAAGTGACCACAGTCCAGTACCATTAAGAACAAGCCAGAAAATTTTGGATCGTAATGCCAAGCTGAACCACTCAAGATTTTTTATGTTCCAACCCTCGAGAGAGTAGGGTCTGGAGATGGAAGACCAATCAGCAAGATGATATCTTTGTTTCCCATGTGAGTTTCCCCATAAAAAGTAAAAGATATATCACCTGATATAATTCAAAATAGTGCTAGGCATACGAGCAAGTGTGAGCTAGTAAACAACAAGACTTGTCAAGACAGATTTGACAAGTACCAATCTTCCATCCAGAGTTTATTATGTTAAATAACCATAAATTAAATGATTGTGTTAATTTTATTATATGATATGTTGTGATGTATATGATTTATATAATTGTTTTCAATAATAATATATTTTTTATAAGTTTAATATGTCACTTATATGAATAAAATTTGGATGGCTAAGCTGGCACTTCATGTCATAAGCTGACATTTAGTATTTATACTATATAATTATTTTAATAATAATATATTTATTATAAGTTTAATATGTCATTTATATGAATAAAATTGAGATGTTTTCCCTGGAGAAAAATAGCAGTTCCTTGTTATTCCTCTGAATCAAAGGAAACCTTTGTGCACCAGCAAAGAGTACAATTAAAAGCAGACAGTTCAGAGCATATATCATGAACACAAGCATCTCTCGAATATACATATAGGAGTCCTAGAGAGTTTCAGCAAGAAAGGAGGCCTAGTGCCACAGAAGAGTACAATAGTACAGGCCATATCCTGGGTCATAAACTCAGTCACATCTCCAACAAAACAGTAAGAAGTATTGATCCACCCAATGAGGAGACAAATCTGTAATGTAATCTTCCAGTCTCCCTCTCAAATCAGCTCAACAATCAACATTCAAATCCAAACAGACCAGCTGATCTAAGGAGGCACTCAGTTGGGATACAAAACTTCTAGAATAGGGGCCCTGCCACCCAAATCATCAAATATGATAGCTCAAAAAATAGTCCCAAGAAGATAGGGCAAAAGTCATACTCAAAAGCGCTGCATTGAGCCATGTCGAAGGCATACTCCCTCAATAAATTCCAAGTGATATAAGATCCCAAATGGTAAATGGAGTGCTTCCTTAGAAAGGTTGTCCTCCTGGAAATTGAATTCTCTGAAGACTTGAGCTATTTTGAGATGGATAAAGTAAGATATGAGGGTCATAATCTCACGACACCAGCCTGCCAAATCCAGAGTCTCCAAGACAGCCTTTTCATTAAACCAGTTAATGATTATCGAAGAGTCCCCTCTAATATGCAAATAAGGAAGCCCAATATGCTTGGAAAAATCAAGTAGTACCTAGAGGGCAAGCAGTTCAGACTGTGTAGTTGTGCTCTGTCCACAGCCTAATTTTAAGTGGAAATGGTGTTCTTTGCTCATAATAATATGTACACCAACTCCTCCAATTCTAGTTTCCAAGGTTCCATAAAAAAAACTAGTGGGATAATCATATACCAGTGTCTAACCAATTAAATTCCATCAAATTGAGATGTGCTCATAATTATTTAACTTAACTAAATTTAATAAACATTTTTTTATCATATAAATTTATTATATTTTTATTCTAACCATTATATATATATATTCTATACTATTTTCTATTTATATATATATATATATATATATATATATATATATATATATTTACTATTTCTATTTACATTTCATTGTAGTTTGTTTTCATCTTATTCTTATATGTAATGTAATTCACCTTCACATTTAACAAACTAATTTTTCAATACTTTTACATAATGGCTGCTTAAATCAATACATCATATTTGTCTTAAAATACACTATTGCTTAAATCAATGTAATTGGTTACTATTTTGTGATTGTTGAAATTAATGTATCTAATCATTTTGCATTGTATCATTGTTGAAATTAATGGATTTTAAATTGTTTTGAGTTTTGATCAAATCAATGTACATAGTGATTTTCACATTATATATAGTTATTGAATCAATATACTATACCATTGTTCAAATCATTTTGCAATTGGCCATTGTTAAAATCAATGCAAATATAATTTTGGAATGTAGAATTTTTAAAATAATTATCTTCTTACAAATATCTCATCTTTAATAAACATAATGAGTTGGTTGAGGTTTCAGCACATCATCCATGATAACCTACGAGTGATTCTAGATTTTCTTCTTAAAATACTTTTCTTCATGTTCCTTCTTACTATGATATTCTTAAAATACTTCTCTCCATGTTCCTTAGTATGATAACCAAAAAAGGAAATGAAAATAAACTCTTTGCATTCAAATTAAAATTAAAATAATTCACTGGATGGGTTGTTAAGTCTGCAACTCATTATACTATATGTAGTACATACTTCCATATATTCAACCTAGCTGGAAAGATGTTTTAAAATAGATCATTATGATGGAGAACCACTATACCAATTTCCATAAACATTAATAAGATAATAAAAAAGGAAGTAATTTTTTTAATAAAATTATTAATTAAAAATGTTTCCAAACACCCTATGATTTAACAATATAATTTATAATTTGTTGAACCTATTCAAAATAGAATATTATCACTTTCTTCCTTGGAATGAATTTCCTTGAAACATGATATTCTTCTTCAGTTTCAAAGTAAAATGCATTCCACCTTTCGAATAGACTATTTTTCATGATGACGAACACTCTTATGCAACCGCATAACATGTGTCTTTGAACAATGGCCATGGTTACCATAATAAATGAAATATGGCAAGTCATGTAAAAGTTGTTGTAAAATATATCTAACTTTTTTGTATTGCTTGAGAAAAACAATGTCGTCCACGTTTTCATATTCACTTGATTTCTCTTCAGTTTCAGGCCCCTTGACCTCAAAACATTAAAGGCAAGTTTGTTAAAAAGAGAGCAAATTCCATAATTCTTCATCTTGAGATGAATAAATTTAAGTTTCCTTTCTAATTCAATTGTAGTTGTAGTTGCTTATTTTCTTCCCATAGGGGTGTATCGATGACTGACTTATTTACCCCATTGGATTAGCTCAGTCCCATAAGTCATTGCATAAAACCTAGTCTTTGTAACACCTCCCCACTGGGCAGGGTGGAAAAAAGCTTGTAGTTAGATGCCATAATAAGAAAGCTACGCGGTAGCAATAATTCCCTATCATCTTTAAAAAAGACGTGGAAGAGTAAGTTATACGTGTCCCTTGCTCACAAATGTATGGAAGAGTAATGAAAATGTTGATAAAGTAGTTTAAACATGTGATCCTTCTTATTCCTATAATAATTTTAATATATGTGCAACAATTAATAATTGATGGAATTTCTAGGCATTTATAATACACCTTAAACACATATCTATGTGCAACAATTAAGCAATGACGGAATTTCTTGGTATTTATAATCTGCCTTTAAAACGGTCTACATTGTTTTTTAAAAAGTTATCATTTACTCAAACCTACCAAGAATTAGAAATTCTTGTAAAGGTGGAAGTTGGCACCCTTCCAGCTTGCATTGTTTTTTAAAAGTTATCATTTATTCGGTTGTAGTGATTTTTGACCCTTAAACTTTGAATCACAAAAAAATAGTTAAAATTATAATTATAAATTCTTGCAAAGGTGGCACCCTTCCAGCTTGCATTGTTTTTCAAAAAGTTATCATTTACTCGGTTGAAGTGGTCTTTTACCTTTAAACTTTGAATCACAAAAAATAGTTAAAAATATAATTGTAGAAAAGCCTATATTTGTAAGAGATATACAAATGAAATATGTTTTTTCATTAATAAATATCAAAGAAATGAAACAACATTTACTTTCTTCTTAAGGTAGGTTGGCCTCCCACCTTCAATTACAACAATATTTAACTAAAAAAAATTGCATACCATCATCACTTTTTAAATAGATTTTCAATAGCAAAACACTAACTACTTTTGATGTCGTCATTAATGAGTAGCAAATTCCTATTGGGCCTTGTTTTGACAAAAAAGACTCATTTGCGTTCAATAACTATCCAATAAATATCTAATGAGACTTATTAAAAAAAATTCTCTCATACATTAACTAACTAACTCCTACGTGCCCTAAAGTAGAGAGGTTAGGGAAGGACCCTAACATGCCCCCCTTTCAAATTTGGCAGTTTCCTCAAGGTTGGAGGTGGGGAAATTGTTATAGAATTGTTGTTGGTTCCCATATGGTATCTTCCAGATGCATATGTAAATCCATTGGATTAGTAGGCCCTGGATCATGTGTTGGCACAACTGATGTTCCATGGTGGCCAATATTTTCTCTGGTTGGAGCCAAATGAACCCTACTTCATCAAGTTATAGCAAGTTAGTTTGCACCCTATAATTCGATGCCACTACCTATTTCAAACAAGACATGTGAAACACTAGATGAGTATTTGAGTGGGTTGGAAGAACCAGTTTGTAGTGGCAAGCCTAAGAAAATCCAAGTTTGATTGATTTTACCTTGACATGAATATCATATTAATACATAGAGAAGTGACATTTGGATTTCATATTCCAATAGGTACTTTGGAATTCTCAATTACTATTTTAGTTTATTATTTATAAAACTAAAAGTACAATTTAAATGATTGAATATTTAGAAAATACCACAATCTCATAGGATTGTGTATCCAATATCCCCCTGTTGGAACATATTTCCCATCTAGACCTTAGTTAATAACCTTACATAAGGTACCAAGTGTTTAGTGTAAGTTGTTCCATATGAAAATGGTTCCAGTTGCTATTCTAGTGTCTTGGACCAAGAGTTTGTCCACATTTGACCCATTTAGACTAGTGGTTATGCCATAAAATCTTGTTTGTCCACTTACCCACTCCTTTCCTTATTCTATGGAGTCAATGCACCCCTCTATGCTACATTTGTGGGGTAGTTATTTCATTTCCCTATTTTAAGGAGACTGGGTCTGCCCTCTTGAGAATTTGGTCAATTTACTCATTAATGGTCTAAAACCAAGCCACTAAAACACCTCTAGTGCCCTCACGATGGTTCCTTTCAAACTTGTTGAATATCATAACCAATTTATGGTCCATCTAGGTTCATTTCACCTCATTATGGCCTCTACTTGGAGTTACACTTGGGACACTTTCATAGATTGGGGGAATTAGTCAAGATAAGCCGACATTAATGTGAGCTACTCTGAAGCGAATATTGATTCACTTTACACAAACAATATTACCATAACACCTGTAATAGGAAAAATATATATTGATAATTGGATAAATAAAAGATGATAGGATATTACAACATAGCTTGCCTTTAATATGGCTTGAGCGTTTCATGATGAAGAGTTATGTCCCTTCACATTAATAGCTACTACTATAATAATTAACAATTATTATTTTATTTAATTATTAACCTTATTTAATTATTATCCTATTTGTGTTCGTTACATTTCCACTCCCTTAAAATGGATTTGTCCTCACAGCCTTATAATGTTTTTGCATCATTTTTGTGGTGTTGCAGCTGACGAGACATGTCGATACGAACTACTAAGAGTTGAGCACAACTTCCGATATGTGGACGAATCAATTCATCCCAAATTGATTTGTTGTGGATTGTTGGCATTCCATACTGATCTATCGTTAGGAGATTTGATCACATTGGTACCGTTATCTTTCGTCATTTCCCACTTGAGCATTTCATAATGAAGAGTTATGTCCTTTCACATTAATATATACTACTATAATAATTAACAATTATTATTTAATTTAATTATTAACCTTATTTAATTATTATCCTATTTATGTTCGTTACATACTCATATGGTTTGTTGGACCCATGGTATTTTACCAAGGTATTGCATGTAATATTACCTATATATTATACTGGGGGTTTCCTCAATAAACATAGTGGAAAAATTTCCACTAGAGTGATTTTCCTCTAGTGTTCTATCTAATATTTCTTCTCTATTCATGTTATCTCTTTGTGCAAATAATTCTAAGTGAGATTGTTTTTGTTATCTAGATCTACATTGGAATGTCACATGACTCAGAAATTTTGTTGTGATGTTGTGCATTCCAAAACCTTACATGGTATTAGAGCTAGTCTAATGCAAAACAATTTCCATTGTTGCTTCCAGTTATTACCTTTGGTTGACATTTGGTTTCACCTTTTGGCCTTTCTCAAGCATGCTGTTGAAGTAAGGAATTTCAAAGAGTGTTGTTTACAGGTACATGAAGAAATGGTAGAAGTTTCAATGAATGATCCAGTTCAACTTTCTTCCTCTATGGCTTCCTCTGTTTTTCATGAAGATAACATATGAGTTGTTTCTATCAATAATGTTGGAGAGAAGATCTCCCATGTCTCACCATTGTTCTTCCATGATTATTCTATTGATTCTCCTAGTGTGATAAGGAGTGATCCCTTGGATGCTTTGGAAGAAGGAACAAATCTTGGAGTTATAGCATTCACTCTCCTTGGATCCATGCTTCTTATGTATTCCTATATGATTGCTAGCACCGATTTTCATAGTTACATAGAAGATGGAAGAAACCTACATTCACTTGGAGATTATCTCACCTATTGTGGTTTGAAGCTAAAGTTTCAATTGTTTCTTCATGCATTTGGATTTGTTCTCACCCTGGTTGGTTCAGTATGCAATTTCAAATGGATTCCATATTTGCTTTCTTCCATTGTTGAATAAATCAAGCACATGTTTTGGGAGCATGATCCACTTCTTCCCAAGAAGAAGATTCCTATAGACATATTCATTTAGTTTGGAGTGTATACAGATTCTGGTTTCTTTTTTATGTTCACTTTTGAGGGAGTATTTTTCCCATGTGGTTTTTCCTCTTTTCTAAGTTCGCATGGATCAATAATGTAAAGGGTGACCATAAGCCTTGTTGCTTGGGCCCTCAATAGTTGCTCACAAACATTTTGTATTAAGGGGGAGTGTTGGAACATATTTACCATCTAGACCTTGGTTAATAATCTTTCATAAGGTTCCAAGTGTTTCATGTAATTTGTTCCATGTGAAAATGGTTCTAGTTCCTAGTCTAGTGTCTTAGACCAAGAGTTTGTCGACATTTGACCCACTTAGACTAGTGGTTATGGCATAAAAGCTTGGTTTTTCACTTACCCACTCCTTTACTTATTCTATGGAGTCAATACACCCCTCTATGCTACATTTATGGGGTATTTATTGCATTTCCTTGTTTTAAGGAGATTGGGTGCGCTCTCTTGGGGATTTGGTCAATTTGCTCATTAATGGTCCTTTGTAGAACAATGCCATCATTCAAATCAAATGGTACTTTGTGTTGATGTTCTTAGTTCGATTGGAATCTGGGATTCTTGGCCAACATTATTACATAAGTATTTTCAACTAGAAGAGGAGTAGAATTCACCTATTTCTCCTACAAATATTCCAGTATATCCCGAGCCTCACAATCTCCTTCGTTTCTTCTATAGTAACCAGATATTCTATATATGTTGTGGAATTTGATGGAAGAAAATATTTCCATGATCTCTAGGAGGAAACTATTGATCCAAGACCCATGACATAGCCTAAATGATGCAAGGGCATCTTGACCCAAGATAAAATGTTGAATTCGAAGCTAACATAACTGACCAGGGGATAATCCAACAACCCTAGATGACAAACAATATGGTAGTCAAATCCAGATGAATAAAATGATCGAATGGAAAGAGATGTAGTCGATAAAGAAATAGTCAAAAGACAATATCGACAAGTAAGAAGTGGGAGATAGAAGCATTTGGGACAATCAAATAGTCAGTCAATGATTGACGGATGATACAACCAACAAGTTTTATAGTTACAGTGTCATAGTAGAGCTAATTGCAAAAATAAATGAGGAGTTATGATGGTAGTTGATGCAGGTTAGGTGGTGTAAGGAGATGAAGTAGTTTTAGGTGATATTTGGGAATATGCAAACTTGTTGGAACTCTCGAGGAACTTCTAGAAGAATATTTTACTATCATGTTTCTAATTAAATAATTTTGAAATAAGACTACTTGCAAATAACATTCCACCAACCTACTAGTTCCCTAGGTTGAGATGGAGACATAAATTTTGTATTAACGGGATATGGGACCCAAATGGAGTTTGGTTTACCATATTCACATTAAAATGGGTCACATAAATGATAAATTATAATAAAATAAGGTGGCAGGGGTTCATGAATACACTTGGAAGCTTGTGGATCCTTTGGATGACTAGATTCGCCACACACTTGGCACAGTCTTCATCCAAATTAGAAGACACGGGTAATGTAACATTATTGGAGGGTGATGTGGTGTAAAATATGATCATATAATGAGCCAAGGAATTATAATAGGTAAATGATATTAAATCCCATGGAATAGGAAGAGACTAGAAGACAAGTTGTTCCACTTGGAAGTAGATTCCATGCACTCTATGACAACAAATTTTCGAAATATTCTATGACAAATGTAAAAAATTCAGAGCTGATTGCATTAATACAACAAATATGAAATGATAGGGATAAAAATTTCCACCAATATTTCTAATTTGGGATTTAGAGGCAGCCATTCGAATTGCAGAAATAATTGGTGCACGAAGAGGAAGACAAGTGTCATGAGAGTTACTAAACCACTAATATGAATTGGAGGAATCCCATGGAAGGAAATTCGACCTTAGGATGCCTCATGAAGTTAATATAATGATTTCATGAGGAATTATAATATATTTTGATCATTTTTTAACATGAATTTGGCATTTTGGAAAGATTTTTCTTGTCCATTGCACTGTGAGTGTTCACTCTCCCTGCTTGTGAATTAATTTCGAGGGAGTTGGATTCCTTTCCAATTTGGTTGATGGAGAGGTCATTCAGAGATATAATTGGAGCTTAATGAAGTATTTTTAGTTTCAGGTTGAAGTTTCATATAGTTTAATTATCATCTACCTCCCTATTCTCTCTTTCCTTCTTCTCCATTCCACCATACTCTCATTTGATGGCGCACTTGTTGGAGTGGTTCTTACACTTTTCTAAGGATATTTGATTCCCAAGATTGGGTACATTATGTATGGATATGTAATATTGTTTTCATATTCTATGTAAGTCTAAATATAAATAATGCATATTTTATAGGCTCGCATTCCCATGCTCTTGAATAACTAGTTTTCATGGATTTGGATTCAATATTGAAGTAGATTTATATCATATTTGTATGAGGAAATTTATATGAGTTTGATGATGATTGGGAAGAAATATGTTATTTATTTCTCTGTAATATTATTTCCATATTCTCTGTATGTCGAAATATCAAAAATCCATGTATGAAAGGCTTGCATTCCCATGAGCTCGAATGACTAGTTTTCATGTATTTGGCTTCCACTTTGAAAGAGTTGTATATCAGATTTGTATGAAGGAATTTAAATGATGTTTAATGATATTTGGGAAATTTGAATTATTTTCATGTTATTCATATGTCATTTCATTATTTGAACCATTTAATCTACTTTTCATGAGTCAAAACCGAGCTATTAATACCATTTCCCATTAAGCAAATTCACTGAAAGTTACCATATAGATGGTGCTCCTCATAACCAGTTTTAAAAGATCAATAACCATTAATAATGACATAAATTGATGTTTGATATGCATACCCATACTCTGTTCTAAAATTTTGGAGGGTTGTACTACATTTGGAGAGAAAACATTGTCATTTACCTTTGGGGGTTTTAACATCGATTTCCTAGTGTTTTTGTCCTTCTTTACCTATGTCCAAAATAATGTTGCAGAATAAATTGGTAAGTGTATTAAAATTTATAATATGAATTAGTATTCCCTAATACCCCTCAATATCTTCCATACCGAATTTGAAGTCATTTGGGTGCATTTGGGTCAACTTGGGTTTCACTAGTCTCAAGCTAGAAATTGGCCAAAACTGTGCAAAATTGAGTAACATGTTCAAAATGAAATTATTTTAGAAAATTGAGTGTATGAGGCCTGTTATTATGTTTTAAATCCCATAGGATCCATTCATAATAATTTTGTAAAGTCTTGGTGGTGTTTGGGACCAAACCAAGGAGGACTAGTTGACCACATTTTCATAGTAAATTTATATTGTTTCTCCTTATTCCCAAAAAAAGATGTAGATGTATAAATATAGATACAAAGTGTCCATAAACCACCTTTTTATGTTTTAATACTCAACATAAAATTTCTTTTCAATTTTGGGACCGTTTGGAGAAAGTTGGAACCCTCTAGAGTCATGACTAGTCAAGCTTGACTTTGCCCAATTTGCAATTTTCTCCAAAATTCCAAAAAGGGACATTACATTGACTATACTGGGAAGGATATAAATAGGGAATTTCATGATAGAAAAGGGATTGTTAGATTCCAGTGTATTCATAGTTAAGTGTGAATATTTTATTTAATACATCACTTCGACTTAGTAACAGAGCATGAACTCTTAAATAACTTGTCTATGTAAACTCCATCTTTGAGATTAATAGAAGCCATAATACTTGGCATTTATTATGTGTTTTTCTTGTGTGTGGGTGTTCACTTTTTTTTTAATGTGTACTTTGATTTTCAAACTGACCGACCACTTAGGTCGACCCTATGTGTTCACATCAATTGGTATCATAGCAGGAAGTTATCCTGTGTCAAGGGTATAGTTGTGATTGGATGTGTGAAGCAACTCTAATTGTGGTTGGGTAGAGTTATGAAAGTGTTGATTTGATATTATGAGTAAGAAAATGGCTCAAAGGGGTGTTAATATCTGTGGTAGAAGGAAGCTCAGAGGTGCAAGGGTCACTATCGACCATGAAAAATTTGAAGAAAGTGTTCAGACGACGAGGATGCTAAAAAATGAGTTAGCAGTCGTAAAGGAAGAACAATGACATGGATACGTTATAGAAACCATTGACCATAGTGATGATGAAGTCAAGAATATAGAGGCTTGGAAGAATAAGAGAATTTATAAGATCCATAGGATGACTGTTAAAGGCCCTATCGTATATTAGAGGTAAGTCTAATATGGATGTGTCAACCTACTCAATAAGTATAAATCAAAAGGATTAATAGACTATATCCGAGAGATGGAGAAGTAATTCAATGTTGAGCAAATCTAAGAGCCCAAAAGAGTGAAAGTTGCTTGTCCAAACTTGGAAGGTCACACTTAATTATGGTGGTACAATGCACAAGCCGACCGAGTGAAAAGGGGGAAATAAAAGATAAAGGATTGGGATAGGATGGTTTCCAAGTAAAAAGACAAATTCTTACCTACCGACTACATGATTTCCTTGTTTAGAAAGATGCAAAACTTGCGATAGAAGGCTATTTTTGTGAAGAAGTTCAGATAATAATTTTATAGACTATCAATTCAATCAGGACATACTGACGAAGGAGAGGATGTGGTAGAAAGATATGGAAACGGGTTGAAATATGCTATTCAGGATTAGTTGAGTCTGTCAAGGTTCAGTACAGTCAGGGAAGCATACCAACTAGCCTTGAAGGTTAAAGAAAAGTTGATGAGAAAACCCATCACACCTAGAGGGAAATAAAATTATAGGGGTGTAAATACTGTTATTGTGAAGGTACATAGTAGGGGGGGGGGAAGGAATTCGTCGAATACAATCGACAAAGAGAGGAGACTTTGACCAGAGAACCTATTTTAGACTATAGGATAGAGGGTAGAGAGAATCAAGGCTAAGGAGAATACTATGAAAGGAGAGTGAGCGATGAAAGGGAGGAAAATAGACCGACTGTAATCTGCTATAAGTGCGAAGAATTTGTACATAAGGCCTACGAATTCCCAAAGAACTTGCACATTGAGAACCAGTTAGAGATAAGAATACAAGCTAGTGATAAATCCAACGCAAAGGCAAGTCCAATGGATGAAAGAAGTGAAGATGAAGATAAGGTGGAAGGAGGTAGAGAAATCATGACCAAACGAAAGTTGGTTTAGTTAACCTAACAATAAGAGGAGCATGATTCATTGCAACGCAAATCTATTTTTGAACAAATGGTAAAAATCATCGACATATGTTGTTTTACAATAGTCGATGAAGGAAGTACAAAGAATTTTTTCTCGACAAAAGTCATTGAGAAGTTGGGTCTGAAGTTTCAACCACACTCAATACCATATAGGGTGTCATAGTTGCAAAATGGGCACCATGTGATGGTGACCTGACAATGTTTGATTAATTTCAAGATCGGTGGACTAAAGGACAGTGTGTTGTCTGATGTTATTCCAATGGATGCATACCATATACTATTGGGACGACCATGGAAGTATGAAATAAATATGATATAATAAGCCCATGCTATTATGGTTATAATGTATAAAGATGGTGTTCGACAAAATTTGGTTCAACTACACGAGGACGGGAGTAATGAGAAAAGTCAAAACAATTATTGGGAGAAAAGAGTGCTGGTGTGCTTGAATAAAGAGTTCTTGAAGGAAGAGGAGAAGTAAGGGAGTTTCTTCATCATCATTCCAAATTTACTTAGTGTGTTGAAGCTAACAAAATATTCCCTGATGGAAGTTAGGGAAGTATTAAAGGAATTCTGCAACATATTGGTCAATGATCTACGGATACAATTTCCACCAACAAGTATATCACACGAGATTGACTTGATATCAGTTTCAATTTTGGAAAGTAAGGCAATGCATAGAATGAAGCCAACAAAAATTGATGAAATGAATCGACAAGTCTAAGAGTTTTTGGACAAAGGATTAACCAGGGAAGTTTTGAGTCCATGTGCAGTACCTGCTATACTTGCACGAAAGAATGGAGGAAAGTGGAGGACGTGCATCGATTCAAGGGCCATCAATAAGATCAGTATCAAGTACAGGTTTCCATTATGAAGGATGGATGACCTGATTAACTATTTGAGTTGAGTTAGATACTTCACCAAGATTGAATTAAAAGGTGTCTCTCATCAAATCAAGATCTAAGAAGGTGCTAAATGGAATACAACCTTTAAGACAAAGGAGGGTTTGTATGAATGGTTGATTATAACATTTTGGTTGAAAAACACACCCAACAAATTCATGAGGCTGATAAACAACACACCGATACCGTACTTGTGAAAGTTCATCGTAGTCTATCTTGACAATATACTGACTTTTAGCTGGACCAAGGGAGAACATATGGTAAACCTTTGAAAAGTGTTGTGGTGACCATAGGAGGAGAAGCTTATGGTGAATTTGAAGAAGTGAGTGTTGATGCTTGGTATGTAATGCTGCAAAATTACAAGGAAACAACAAAAGGAGAAAGCCCAATCTGAAAGGATTTAAACAACCCTACACAAGGATGGTTCTATCCCCAAATTGTTTGGTGTGACTAACTCCTACTGATATCAAGCTTCCACTAGCACTGTATGGGTAGATACAAATGGATCTATATTGTTGTTAGGAAGATATGGAATATTTGTAGTGAAAATGTAAATTAATCTTCGTGAGTTACGCTAAAACCTATGAAAGGTGATTGGAAATAACAGAACAATTAGATCTAAGGTGTTTGATAAATGTTATACCAATTGATAAACATATAAATTAGATCTAACATTACTAGCTTCAAATAAAACAAGACAATGAAAATTGAGTTATTTTATTTGAAGAATTAAAACGTAAGAATGTTATGTCAATGGTATGTCAATTAACAAATTAACATTAAAAAGAAGATGACTCTTTAACAGTTGTAGAAATAATGATATGAATTAAATAAAGAAATTTATTTAAAAACACAATTTACACATAATCTGAGTGATGAGAAATCAACACATAGACCAATGTATTTAATAAAATACAACGTGTAACAGAGTTATCCAATGATTAAAAGAGAAACCAGTATTCATCAAATAACTTTGATAAATATTGCAAAAGAAAGGTGATTTAATTCTCTCCTTTGGTGATTTTATTCCACGTTCGTTCCCACCCCTTTGTTTGAGATCCAAGTCCATTTAAATAATAATTACAAAAAAATACAAAGAGGAAAATTTCCCACATAAGTAGGGATTACATAATAAATTTTTTAAGATTTGCCAATGGAAAATTGCCACATGGTAAATATATCCAACAAATCTTCAACATCTTGATATTGTGTATGCATGAGTTGTAATTGGGTGTTGCAAGTAAAAGACTCGATCTCCTTTTTTTCACCTTTACTCCCCCAGATAGACCACTGCATCTTCACCAAATCCTGCTATTGCTTCCATGGTGGGTGCTGACATTTTTGAAGCTGTGACCAAAGGAACAGGTCAGGAAACAACAAGAGTTGGAATGGGGATGGCTATTTGAGGAATGTTAATCGATGAAATTGTGGTATCGGAGGCTGGAGGCATAAGAATAAAGGTGATGGATGAGGTGATAGGTTATGAAGATGCAACAAAACTTGGAATTACAGATGGTGTTTTTCGAGATGGATGAAAGAAGACAGATAAATTCTGATAAAAATGACAAAAAAGACAATTGATCAAACCGAAAATAGTTTCTGAATTTGCACAAACGATTAGTAAAAGGGATGAAAAACCTACCAATAAATCGATGGAGAAAAGTAAATCTATTGAGAAGGTCGAAAATCACAGTGAAAATCGTTCATCGAGGGTAAAATTTGAAGTTTGAAGATAGTAAAAATTTGAAATATTTAACAAAAGGATTAATGGAGAAATCAATTTGGATCATAGATTTAAAAGAAATCAATGGTTAGTATTAAAATGAGGAAAAACGGAAAAATAAATTGCGGAAGTAAAATTTCTAAAAATTTTGATTTTGGTTTCTGCAATCCGCAGTGCGGGTTGTGGAACTGCGGAAGTGATTATTTGAAATTAAAATAGTTTGTTGTTTGGACACAATCTGGAATCCGCATTCTGGGTTGTGGAAATGCAGAAGTGTAACTTTTATTTGTTTATTTTGGTTTTCGATATTCGCAATCCGCATTGCGGGTTGTGGAAATGTGGAACTGAGAATTCAATTTTTATTGAACAAATTCTTTCTAGAATCCTCAATACACATTGCGGGTTACGGAAAGGAGAAATTTGAAACTTAAAATTTTCAGATATCCACAATACACATTGTGGATTTTGGAAACAACATGTTTCAAAGAAAAGCTATGTTTTCCGCAATTCACAAAACGCATAAAAACAAGACCTTTTAGAATTTTTTATGAAATCCAAAACATGAAAATACATAGGGATAAAGACAACAATCATGACACCCCACATGCAAGACAATAACATTTGAGATCCCCTTCATAATAAGTAAGTAGGGTTCCCATTTTCTTGATTAAAATGGGATCTGTTGTGCCAACAACAAATGGCAACTAGCTGGGTGAAGTAGTTATCTTTGTAAGAATAGTGTTCAAAATTTGAGGGAGGAACATGTTAGAGGATAAGCGTTTCGGTCTATAATTTGAGAGTGACTTCATAAGATTACAATCGAATTCAATAGAGTTAATTTTATATGATTGATATTTCCCTATCCCAAACCACTTGTAATGATATGCACTTGAAAAAGGTAACCTAGAAGAAAAAAGGTATTCCTGGGACCAATATACAAGCATGAGAGGGAAGATTTTGATGAAGCTTAGGAAAAAATTCCACCTATTTCCAAATCATCAGAGCATCAATTACCTTGAGTTATTAACCATTTATTTAGTAACTTTATTTCTCAATTTTTTTTTTTTTTTTTTTTTTTAAGAGAAAGCAAAGTAGAACTACGTCCTTGTTGAAACAAAACCATTTCACTAATCAATTCCATTAAAAAAACTCTACTTGAAAATTGAACAAGCTAGCTCTGTAAGGAGAATCCTTGTCTTTTATCTTTGACACTAAAAGAAATTACCATGGCTTGGTAACCGCCCGATAATAATTTCATTCCAAAGTAGAACTCATGATCATGGTCAGGATGGATTATGATAAGAACCCCTTTCCTTGAGTGCAACAAGTTGTAGTTAACAAAAACAAAAACAAAAACAAAAACAATATTAATTAAAATCTAAATCTAAAAACATTACCTTAGCTTGATAACCAAATTTTGGTAACGTCATTCACTAAATATCTATGAACATGATAGGATATCTTGCGATAAGACCCCCATCTTGCAATTTATAGTTATTTAGGTAAATTTTATTGGATTTCGGGATGATCAAGGTGAGATATAGAATAGAGAAAGGTTGACCAAGCTATAAATATTTACTTCCAATCACTAATGGAACATATGATAGGAATACCACATCACTCCTATAGCTTCAATTATCACAATGAGGCATCTGTCAAAAATGGCGTTTTAGGTGGGAAAGTATCAATTAAAAAGGTTTGCATAGATTAGTTGTTGTATTATGAGATTACACCCTTATATATATANCTCGAGTAGGATTGTCACTTGATATTGACTCCTCCGTTTAGGACAAAATCCTAATGAAGCCAAGGGAGGTGGTCTCTAAGAAAGAGTTCAACTAAGGATCTTTATATTTTAGTTGTTAATGATGAAATTAAGTTGTTTTTAGGAGTTTTTGGTAAATAATTATGCCGCAGGATGATGCAAAATGGTTTAAACATTCAACAACATATAACATGAGTTTATAAAGATTAACATTGACAAAAATGATCATCAAATGAAATTTATATTGTTGTATACTCATTTCAGTTCCAAATGGAGTCAAAATTGCTGCTGAAATGGAAATGTTTTGCAATGTGTCTTGGTTAGTTTTAATTATTAAAGTTGAGTTGATTTAAGGGAAAGGGGATTCTCAATATACTTATGAAGTACTAAGAATATGTATGGAAATATGAACAAAGTGGTTCCTCACTCAGAAATGTGGGCTGAATTGGAGTCTTTGAGAAGGTGTTCAACACTACACCAACAAGGGTGTAGCCTAACTGTATCTCGAGGTCACTATTCAGTGGTTCCCACTTCCTTTGAGAAATTTTCCCAATAATGTCAAAAGGCGATGTGCTAGATTTTCACAATGTTTTGAAGGTTGTTGATTTTATTACAGTGAGTTAATTATTTATATGTGAATAATTGATTAGTGTGCATTCCTGCTTTTGATTATCCCAAAGCCCAGGGTGAACCTGGGACGGGCAAGAGCATACACCGGAATGGAAAAATATTTTTTCCAATTGTATTGAAGCTAAAATATTGTGGCAGAAAAAATAAAAAATAAATTCTAAAATAATCCACAAACTATGTGTCACTTTTTGATCATCCACCAATAATTGACAAGAAGCCTTTGGTTGGTGGAGAGAGCATACTTCATGGAAACGAGCGAGGGAACCAAATAATTTAAAAAAAATTAAATATGGAAAAGAAAATAAATAACTGATCTATACAACCTTTCAATAATGTGGATTGTGTGCATGTGATTGTTAGAAAAAAATAAATGACGAAAGAGACACTACCAATCCCCCCAGGGGGGATGAAGTGTGGGTGTTGTGTAACCTACTTGCTTTCTTTATTAATTATGATTAAAATATCAGAAAAACAAAATTAAAATATGTATCAGACCCCATAAAACAGGTCTAAATACTTATACAACTTTATGGAGTGAAGGGGAAAGAAGAAGAGGGGAAAATTGGGGTTTTTGGTGTCCTGGGAGACCCAAAACTCAAATTTTGAGCAGAGCTTCCTCCTCTTTTTATTTGGAACTGATAAAAACCAGCAAGTTAAATTATTATAATGTTATTGAATTAATAAATAAAATATAAAAACTAAAACTAAATTCAGCACTTGCAAAAGATTGGAAAAAAATACTAGTTTTTAGAGCACCGAAATGACAACTTTAGATTTAGGAAAAGATGATTCTATTTTATGCATTTCTAAATCTAAATTATCTGATATGATAAATTAGTAGATTGAAAATATCATACGTTTAAATCATATCTATCAAATTTTCATATTCAATCTAAGTAACCAGACAAAGGAGAGAGAAAGGTTTTGAGAAGATGGAGAGCAACTTCAAGGCTTGCTTGATCTTGTTATGGAAAATTTGGCGACCCTGTAGAAATAAGATGAAACTTGAGAGATCATAAAAGAAGAATAATATACAACTAATTTCAAATCCTCCTTTGAAAAGGTAACCTACAAAAAAAATCTATGAGAAATCCCTGCATAAAAAAGAGTTAGATCTAGTGTACTCAAAAACAAGAAATGAGAAAGAGTTGAAATACAACTAATCTCCTATATATTGAGATAAAAATACCAGTAAGAAAATTACATCAGTAAATTCCTACTCTGTGTTCCTTATGATGAGATTCTAAGCTAGATCTAAGAGCAATTTTAAGCAAAAAGGAAGAAACAATTCAGAATTTTAACAATATCACCTCAATACTTGTAAGAATTCATCTCATAACACTGAATGGACCTCCAAAGTCTGCAATTTTATTTATCAAATAGAAACAATAAAAAAAAAAAAGGTTTCTTGCGTCCATCCTCAACAAAGGAGGAAAACCTTGCTTTTATAGCAAAAAGAAGCTCAAACCCCAAGGGGGTGAATTTGACAAGTGTGAGGTGTTTTGAGGGTTGAGAAAATGGTGGGAGGAAGGCCTGAGTGTTGGAATGAAGGGATGCCACCTATATTGAGGTATCCCACTTGGTTTGAGAAGCCTTTATCTCCTCTAACCACTTCATCCAAGTGGAAAAACCACCCTCCATGAGTGAATTCTCCCCCATTTTGGGGAAGTTATTTAGAGCCCCTGCTTTCTAACAATATCCTCAACAACTTTGACACCTTAGAGACAAGTCCTAGAAAAGCTTCCTTTGATTTAGGGATTGAATTTTCTCCAATTTTCCTATTTATTTGACCCTCTGGGCCATTTTGGAGCGAAATCCAGATTAATAATTCAAAATTACCGATTTGACTCTCAAAAGTGGGTTTAGGGGTTAAATTAGGTCCTTGGTTCCCAAAATGAGCATCCCCATGACCAAATTGGATCCCTAGGCCCAATATTATTTTTTAAACTAAAACAAAGGATTAGATTATATTATAAGGAGCCGGAAAACCAGCTGTCGTGTGCTGTAACAATACATAGCAGACATTCAAAATCCCAAAGTTAAACTTTGATCGAGAGGCTCAACGCCTTATTATAGTTATTTAACATAGAAGTTCTAAGAGCGGGAACAGAGCTCCATTTCTTCATTTCAGATCCAGTTTTGCCACAGCATTCTCCAGAGCAGCGAGGCGCTTGCCAAAGTCGCCATGGACGTTTGCTTCGTCTTTAAACCCTGAGCGAACCTCAGCCTTGAAGCTTTTCATTTTCGCAGCTAAAGCAGTATGATCTTCTCTTAACTTCCTTAAATCGGCGTTCAGTAAATCCCAGGACTTATTCCCAGCCTTATTGGAGTCTTCCAGAGTCTTCTCAAAACCATACATGCGCCCGCGGATTCTCCCAAGTGTTGATTCGAGTTCTTGGAGTCTAGCTTCCACAGATAGACCCGATGAGGATGAGCTGTCCGAAGCCATCGAGAGAAGAAAGGTCGCTTCTGGAGCATGCAGCAAATCTGAAACTTAACCTTCAGCGC
This sequence comes from Pseudotsuga menziesii, assembly GCA_001517045.1. NCBI lineage: Eukaryota > Viridiplantae > Streptophyta > Pinopsida > Pinales > Pinaceae > Pseudotsuga > Pseudotsuga menziesii. The sequence continues at coordinate 25,816 of LPNX010332153.1, forward strand.
AGAATCAGCCACAGGAACAAAGGCAGAGCACTTCAGAGCGAAGGATGAAGGAAATAAAAGCAGCTCAGGGGACGATTCGGTCTTAGACAGCATGATAGCAGAATCGAGGAACGGATATTTCGCCTGCAGTGCCAGATGTTGGACGGGAATCTAGGAGCAGCAAAGTTCTGCCAGGCGAATGAGGACGCTTGACCCTGCTAGGGGACGTCCCATCTTATCTCAGAGTCATCCATGTGCAGGATTCCTCTGCATAAACGTGCTCCATCATTCGCTGCTTTATCTACCTTAGAGTTCAGATTTCTAAGAATGTGATAGAAACTAATTGAATGGAAATCTTCACAAAGCGTCCTTATTCTTTTCATGATTTGTGCTAACTGCACATTGGAGGGTCGTTTCTTATTGGAGATGGCCTGGATTAGCAGCCTAGAGTCCCCGAACACCAGAATATTGGAAATACCTTTGGTCCTAGCAATCCTCAAGCCTTGATAAAGCCCGCAGAACTCAGCTTTATTATTTGTCCCATTTCCTAGACCCCAGGCGTAGGAGCTGATCAATTTGCCATTTGCTTTAGTAATAACTCCCCCAAAACCGGAAAGTCTCAGATTTCCCTTTGCTTCTCCATCAAAGAAAAGATAGATAGCGTTCATTGCAAGTTTCCAACTGTTGAAGGCGTCCTCATCTAACCTTATTTCCCAATTAGCTAAGAGAGCTTTTGAAGGAGTTCTGTTGTGGTGATTGGGGACAAACTGGGCAAGCCAATGTGATTCTTCGGAGTTGAGAGGCACAGTGTTAGCCAGGGAGGAGTTCTGTTCCAGTGCTTCCCCAACAATAGCTCTTGCTTGAGCTGCTACTCTGGAAGGGTGACTTTCCTTCCCCCTGAAGATTCGACTATTCCTTTCCATCCAAATTTTCCAACATATGGCTTTAAGGATCCAGTTCCAGGCTGCTTGAAGGAGAGGTTTCTTGGACATCAGGAAAGGGGAGAGATGCATCCAGCTTGAGAGGAGGTCATGGATAGAGGTTGGGCGATTTATGCTCGGGCTAATCCTCAAGGCCTGAATCCAGAATTCTTTGGAGAAATTGCAACCAGTGATGAGGTGGTCCGATGTTTCAGTCTCCATTTTGCACAACGAGCATCTAGAAGGGCCTTCCATCCCTCGTTTCTTGAGATTTTCTCCAGTAAGGATACTGTTGTGTGCCCTAGTCCAGCAGAACATGTCTATTTTTGGAATGAAGCCTTTTTCCCACAGTAGTTTCCAGATTGCAGGATTGGGAGCAGCGCCAGGGGCAGCCTGAAACTTCTTATATCCTTCAGCAGAGGAATAATTTCCTGAATTACTCCCCCATCCTCTTTTGTCTCGAGTTCCTTCCTTGATGGGAGATTTTCCTTGGAGGAGGGCTGAGAGCAGATCAGACTCGGAAGCAAGGTCTGGAGGGGGGTTGCCTAGATCCCACCCTATCCAAATGTTGTCTTCCCATTGAGACAAGTCTGAGAGCGAGATGATGCCTTTGTTTAACAGCCAGCTTCTGAGATGCTCCACTTCCCTGCAAGACCCAAGAGGGGCATCTCCCATGATAGAGTCGTCCCATACTCTTATAGTTTTACCATCACCCGGGATCCAGTAAAGGTTACTTCGGAAAGGTTCTAAAGCTTTAAGGCACATCTTGTAGATCGGGGAACCATTTCTGCTTGGGGGAGGCATATCCAAGCATCTTTTTCTTGGACCGGGAAAGTATTTCTTCCTTAGAGCTTTCTTGCTCCAACTGTCTTTTCCAGTTACAATTTGCCAGAGCAGTTTAGCTCCTAGAGCCAGGTTTTGAGAGGAGAGACTTCTCACTTGCAGCCCTCCTTCATAACGAGGCCTTTGTATCTTTTTCCAGCTAATCAGATGGAATTTTTTCTCATTCCCCTTGCCTCCTTCCCACAGAAATTTCCAAAGCATACTTTCCATTTTGTGAATGACCAAAGCAGGAGCAAGCATGATGGACGATTGGTAAATAGGCATGCTATTCAGGACAACTTTTAAAAGAACGGTTTTACCTGCGGTATTGAGCCAATTAGAACCCCAACTTTGGATTTTTGATTTGATTTTATCTATGATGTTATCCCAGTTTGCTAATTTGAGTTTGTTTTTGCAGATGGGGATGCCAAGGTAGGGGAAGGTCTCCCAGTTAGCTGTGCCATCCATGTCAACAATTCTGGTTATTCCTTGGAGCTCTCTTGCTGAGCAGTTCCAGCTGTAAATCTTGCTTTTATGGAAGTTGATTTTGCTTCCAGACACCGCCTTGTAGATTTCTAGTTCATTCTTAAAGTATTCGGCAGAATGAGAGCTCGCTCCTCCTAATAACAAGGTATCATCTGCAAATTGAGCATGGTTTATGCTCCGGACCCCATGCACTATTCGGAGACCAGGCAACGTTTGGGAGTCCTGGCAGAGGTTGAGCTGAAAGCTGAGAACTGAGGCTTGAATGGCGTAAAGAAGAGGGGACAGCGGGCAGCCTTTCCTGAGACCTCTGGTTGCTTTGAAGAAGCCCGTAGGTCTCCCATTTACTAGAGGGCTAATCCAAGGAGAGTCTACACAGCCTTTTATCCAGTTTATAATGGTGGAGGAGAAGCCAAATTTGGCCATAACAGCAAACAGAAAATCATGCTTGACACGATCAAAGGCATTTGCTAAATCAAGTTTGATGATCATACCTTTCTCCTTATGCTGGCAGCTGGAGTGAATAGCTTCTTGGACGAGAATGATGTTGTCCAAGATTTTCCTTCCCTTGATGAATCCACCCTGATTATCAGGAATAATTTTGGGCGAAATCCTTTTAAGTCTGGAGGCAATGATCTTGGTAATGATCTTATACCCTGTGTTGCACAAGGAGATCGGTCTGAAACGGTTGAAGTTATTGGCACCTTTTTCCTTCGGTATCAGCGCTAGAAAGGAAGAATTGGTGCTTCCTCCCAGCCTATTAACTATCTGAGAGTGCCGAACCATTTTAAGGAGATCATACTTTATAATCGACCAGCAGCTGGTGAAGAATCTAGGGGTGAAGCCGTCAGGGCCAGGCGCACTATCCAGTTTCATGATCGAAAGGATCTCTTTAAGTTCAGTCATAGAAACAGGAGTTGTGAGGAGGTTGTTGTCTTCCTGTTTAATGAGGTTTGGGATAAGGTCAAAGGGGTGGGAGTTGGTGTCAATAGGATCCTCAATGGGGGCAGTGTATAACTCTTTGAAGGAATCATGGGCAGCCTGCTTGATGCCCTCAAAGTCTTTGATAAGGACTCCATTGTAGTTGATTTCAGAGACTGCATTGTGGTTTTTCCGAGCCTTAGCCTGCGTGTGGAAATACTTGGTGTTTTTATCTCCACTCATTAGCCAAAGATTGCGGGATTTCTACCTCCAATATTCCTCTTCCGTCCTACATGCTGAGAAGAAGGCTTTCTGGAGCTCCTCTTCCTTTCTTAGCATGCAGTCAGTTATATCTGAGACATCCATGAGGCATTGGTGATCTTCCAATTCAACTTGAGCAGCTTTTCTTTTTGAGGAGGGCGTGACAAGGAGTTTTGCCCAATTTTTCAGATCTGTTTTGAGTCTTTTTAGCTTGGCTTCCCATATGAAGGAAGGGGAGCCTTTAATAGGAGTGGACCAAGAATCAGTGACAACTTGAAGAAAATCCTCCTGCTGGATCCAAAGGGGGCTGAAGCGGAAGGGGATTGGACCGAGGTTAGGGGTGAGAGACAGGTCAAGGAGGATGGGTTTATGATCCGAGGTACAGTGAGGAAGGATTTTGGAGGAGGCCAAAATACCAAGGGTGAGAAAGGAGGAGTGGACTAGGAACCTATCAAGCCAGGCAGCCACATGACCCGGTCCAACTCTCTTATTCGTCCAAGTGAACTTCCCTCTAGCTGGTTTTATGTCAAGGAGATCCCAGCCGAGGATAATATCCTCCACCAATTCCCTCGAGGGGTCCCTAACCAGCGAGCCACCTTTTTTCTCGCTTGAGGCCAGAGTAACATTCAGATCGCCAGCCACAATAATATTATCAAGACGCTGATGATTGAGAAAGGATTCTAGGCTATTCCAGCAGACTTTTTTTTCCGATTGCAGAACAGGAACATAGAGATTGAAGAGACTTACCGAATGCCCCGAGGGTTTGTGGAGGATTTTAGTAAAGATCCAGTGGAGCTCATGAAATTCAGCTTCAAGAGTATAGATATTGGAGTCCCAGAAGGTTGCAATACCTCCAGAGGCTCCTCTAGAGTTGATGGCAGTCCCGGTGCCTTTTTTCCAGAACTTTTCCCCAGCTTGGAGGGCAGCAGCTTCCTCCATTTTTGTTTCCTGGACAAGCAGAATCTCAGGGTTATGAATTCGGACCAGATCTTTCATTGCTTCTTCTTTTGATGAAGACCCTAATCCTCTGCAATTCCAGGAGATGTAGCGCATTAATAACGGTGGGGGGAGGTGGTCACTTTTGAGGCCGGGCCGGTTCCTTTCTTCGATCTGGTGTTCATTATACCTTTCAGTGTTCTTTGTGAGCCTTCAAGAATCGCTAAGTAGGAATCTTCTTCCCTCTGCTTATTTTTTGACTTTCGGCCTCTTGGATTTTTGAAGGGAACCGATGGCAGGCTGCTTGAGGAGTCCCCTTCATCCGATTCTTCGTCTTGATCCGTTTCTAGCAGAAGTGGATCCACGCTAGTTTCTTTGAGAGGAATAGATGGTTCAGCAGGGGAGGGTCCCCTTGGGTGAGGGATTTCCCCCATTTCCAACGGCTCTTCAATATTGGACGCGGCCTCTTTTCCTTTATGTGGATCGCTGGTCTGATTTTCTGCAGGATCGCTGGCTTTTTCTGGATCTTCTTCCTGAATGACGATTGGAGTTGATTTGATGGCTTCCTGGAAGGAAGAGCTCGATGGCAGATTTTGCGTGTTACTACCTGTCTTTTTTTCCTGATTTTTGTTGCCAGATTTTCCCTTTTTAACTTTTTGCCAGCCCTCGTCTTCATCATGGACTTGAATTTGAGGACAGTTTCTCTGGAAATGTCCATGCTCGTGACAATGCCGACACTTGAACGTGAGCTACTCGTAATCTAGCTTTTGGTAATGATGCCAGTCTCCGACTTTCAGCTTAACTGCTTCAGGTAGCCCGGCTTCCAGGTCAACCTCCACACAAATCCTAGCGCAGGAGTACTGACCTTTGTTCTCCGCTTTGTCTATGTATCTCCCCAGGGAATTCCCCACTTTTTCAAGGGTTTGTGAGTTCCAGCAGTGAACTGGGAGATTTGGAAGCCTTACCCACACTGGCACTTCCTTTGGGACATCTACTTCAGGATTGAAGTCCAGGGTCCATTTGTTGAGGTATAGCCCTTGGGTCCCCATGAAGTACGGGCCGTTTCTAAAGACGAGGTCTCGATCTTCTTTGGAGATGAATTCAAAGATGAAGAATCCTCTTCCAACAGGGTATTAGGTAACACTATTCTTGAGTTGAGGTCGCCATTTCCTTTGGATCCAATCGTCAGTGGTTTTAGAAGATGGCCATAGCCCCATGAACTGCCCAACCAGATCTCGTTCAGCTAGGGCTAGGGCGATCTTGATGGGCTGATCAGTCGGGAGATCAATTTCCGGGACAGCATCCAGTTTCTTGATAAATTTTGGAATGGAAGGGGCAGCTGGTTTGAAGCCTGTAGCAGAGAGCAGGCGTCTGAAGGCTTCCTCGGTAGAGAGAGGCGAGGAAGGAGAGTGCCCTCCCCCACGCGCGGCCATGGGGGCGGCCAGAGATCTTGAAACCCTAGGCGGCTGTAAAAAACGTAGCCTCAGAGCATGCGAGCCAGTTCAGACGACTCCTCACCAAGGAAAGATCACCTAGGCCCAATATTATTACCTTTTGAAATATTACAGTTAAAATACACCTTATCAATGATTTTATTAAGAAACGAAAAATTAAAAAATCCTAGGGGGGACTTATCGGATGTTAACGAAACTTTGGAAATATGAATAGCATGGTATAACACATATACCCTAGGATTTACTAACCTTTTTGAGAAAAAAGTTACCAAAATCACCATCCCAACTTTGGAGGATTTTGAGTGAAAAACTTGAAAATTATATGTCGCTTTAAAAAGTGTCATATAATTAACAAGGTAAAAGACACTCAAGGATTATGACCTTGATGACCAATTTTAAGAATTCCAATCCTTTTACATAAAATAACCTCATGCTTTGTCATTTATTACAATTCCCTCGAATGGGTGTGAACATCCAAAAGAGGCCACAACTGGCCCTGATGAAACCATGAAACTTTCGAGCACTGAGTAAGAACAAGTGATTTGTTCTGATCCTTGGTGGCTCACTTGAAAAATCCCCTAAGTGAAACTTAGTGGATAACATCTGGCTCCAACTGTGGGATGTGCACTTGACTGATCTTCAATCAAAGAGAGTGTGCGAGGATCCTAGAATGTCCGGTTCCTGCATGAAAACTAAAGTACAACAGTCCCATATACATGTAAATAAATTCCAAAATGAAATACAAGTTACAGTATAATATAAAAAATAATATGCAAAAACTATGGTACATTAAACTATGATACATAAAATAATATACAAAACTATGGTACATTAATCTATGATGCATAAAAAAATATTATACAACAATAAGATATGATACAAAGGAAAGGGTTTATAAGAGTCCTGATAATTCCCACTTGGGAATTAGATAGGATCGTTGAGGAAAAATTTCAATTGTTTCCCATTCACTGGTAAGAGAAAATTTTCTCCTTCCATAGTGTTGAGAAGGAAATAATTTGTGCCAGCTATGTTGTAGATGATGAATGGCCTTATCTAGAGGCTATCAAACTCCACATGTTTTCCTTGCTTCTCCCTCTATTTATCCCATAATAACACTGTATCACCAATATGAAAGGACCTCGGTTTTGCAGACTTGTCAAAAGTTATTTTAACCTTCTCTTGGTTCCTGATACTTTTGTCAAGAGTATTTCTTCGATTCTCATCTAGATCAATGATATGATTGATCCTGCTAGGAATGGAATCCTCCTCTATTTCATACTCCTAAAGCATCTTCATGGAAGGAAGTTGAAGGTATACTGGAAAAGAGACAGTCAAACCATACACCAATTCAAAAGGAGTCTTTCTAGTTGCAGTTTTATTTGTTATTCGATTAACCCAAAGTGCATATTTTATTTTACTATCCCATGAATTCTTGTTATTTCCAACTGTTTTCTTAAGGATGGTCATTAAGTTTTTATTTCTTTATTCTGTGAGACCATTTACCTGGGGATAGTAGTTGGAAGAATGGGAACGGACAGTGTTGTATTTGAAGAAAAAAGATGTGAACTTTGCTGAACTGAAAGCCTTAGCATTATCGATTTTTATTTTGGCAGGAGCACCAAAAAAATCCATAACAACTTTATCACTAGCCCTTTTGGTGGGGATAGCCTCCACCCACTTAGTAAAATACTTAGCTGTAGTAAGGATCCAAGAAAACCCATTTCTTGAGTTGTGTTTGAATTGTCAAATGAAATCAAGTCCCCAATGCTGAAAAGGGGATTAACCACAATTGGTTGCAAAGGAAAGGCTACTAACCTTTGCGTTCCCGTGAATAATTGGCACGACTGACAACTCCTGACAAATTTGTGGACATCTGCAAATATGGAGGGCCAATAATACCTTGCTCTAAGGATCTTGTGGGATGTTGTATATGTTGCATAATTCCCACCACAAAATCCTAAATGGAACTCTTCCTAAATTTGTTTAGACTCTTTCTCATTTACACATCTAAGGATTATTCCATCAAGATTTCTCCAGCCCAAACCATCTTGAGTTATGCAATATTTTACAGCTTTTAATCTCAAGGATCTCCTTTTGTGACCTTTGATATGTTCAGGACATGTGAGATTTTTCAAAAAGAAAATGATGTCTAAGTATCAATGGTGATCTAACCGTTGAAGTTCTGGTGGCAAAACATGTGCCGATGGCTCATTCTGACAAACCATCCCTAAAGCCTCTTCACTTCCTTGAGCTAACATCTTGGCTAGTCCTTGACATTTGATTAAATTTGTAGGCCTAATCTCTAGGTAATATTCTTGTATTTTAGAGACCCACTCACCCCTTATGGCTAAACAATCTTGTTAAGACAATATATCTTTTACTTACTGCATGAGGTACACAACCAATTATTTTTTAGTAGCCAATGTAAGTCCTCAAATGTTTTAAAGACTTTATCAAGGCATAAGCTTATTTTTCCATGATTGTATATTTCAATTATGAACCCTGTAAATCTTGACTCATGAAAGCGATGGGTTTCTCATATCCTTCATTGTTTTTTTGGAGCAAACCCCCATGACAGTACTTTTAGAAGCAAAGGAGAAAATCAAGAAATATTTAGAATAATTAGGGCTAACCAAAACTAGTGATCTGGTAATTGCATCCTTGATACATCTAAAATCTTCTCAACCTTCATCATTCCACTCAAACTTAGCATCTTTCTTTTATAGTTTATGGGATGGATTCATTAATTATGCTAAGTTTGTAATGAATCTCCTTTTAAAATTTATGTGGCCATTAAAAGACTGGAGAGATTTTACATTTTTGGGAAAAGGGATCTTCTTAATTTCCTCAATCCTTTCGGGATCCACCTTTACTCCATCCTTAGAATTTGGAAATAATGTGTCCTAACAGTTTCCCTTCTTCAATTCCTAGGACAGAATTTGTTGGATTCAAAGAGATACCATATTTTCTACATCTTTCGAAAAATTGCTTGAGGTGACTTACATGACTTGTTTGTTGTTTTGAAAAAAATGTTAACTAATCCTGATAAATTTCTATGATGTTTCCAATCAATACTTAAATGCATAATCCATGGCCCTTTGAAAAGTAGCACCTGCATTTAACCCAAAAGGCATCCTTAAATATTCAAAAGTACCCCATGGGGTTGTGAAAGTGGTTTTATGTCTATCCTCGTTATGCATCACCACCCGATTATAACCTAAAAACCCATCTAGCATAGACATCATTTTAGAACCTATTACCCTTTGAAGAAGAGTTTCCATATTTGGAAATATATAGTTATCCTTTTGACAATAAATTTTTAGATTCCAGAAATCTATACATATTCTTATACTCCCATTCTTTTTTCTTACAACCACCAAGTTGGAACACCAAGATGAATGTCTTGTTGGTGCAATGATTCTAGCGGCCAACATTTTCTCAAGTTCCTTTTTAACTATTGGTGCCAGCTTGGTGTTGATTTGTCTCAATTTTTTATGAAAAGGTTTGACTTCCTTAATGTCTTGTTTGAGAGGTATAGTGTGTTGGAACACATCCTCCCGATAAGATTTGACCTCGTCATAAGTGAAAGAAAAGACGTCTCTATACTCTTTGACATGATTTACTAAGTCATTCCTTTCCTTTTCAGAAGTACCTTTTCCAATTTTTATCAATTTTGGTTCATGGTTAGTCCCAATGTTGATCTCAATGTAATCACCAGGCTTCATTGAGTCTATGCTATTTTTCCTTATGTCACACCTATAAAATATGTGTTCAAGTCAAGCTAGACCACGAGGTACTAGATTATTTAATTGATCACCCTCTCCCTGATACTCTTTACCCTCCTCCTGAAATCTGATATTGAAGTTTGAAAATCCCTCTATGTTATGGATGAATTTCAAAAAAAAATCATCATCATGAAAAAATTTCCAATGCTCCATGTTATCTGGGACTAGTGGTCTAAAATTGATCTCTAATTTACCATCACCATTCGGTATTTCTTCTGAAGGTTGAAGAGTTGAATCTACTACAATTAGCTTATCTACTAAGCTATTTTGATCTCTATGGACGCTAGTCAAATTTTAAGCATTGAAGAATTCCATTGTATCTCGCACTACATTCCTATACTTATTTAACATTTTACATTTGCATGAAAAATGGTTCTTACCTTGGAGGATTATTAAATCGGAGTCGTTTCTTATATTCAACATTTTGATCCCTGTATCTTTAGCTATTTCTAACCCAAGTAGGAGTGCCTCATATTCTTCTACATTGTTAGTTGCCTCAAACTCTAACCTAAAGGAATAGTTAAAATCTTGTACTCTAGGTGAATTGATGACAACTCCAGCTCCTTTTCCATATCTTGAATGATCACCATCAAAATTCATCATCCATATTTCATCTACCTTTTCATCTTTAATTTTTTCTTTAACTGAGGCCAAAAAGATAGAGTAGCAAGAATAATTTCCGAGACTATCCGTGTGGTAAACATATTCACTGGAAGGCTTCTTGGGGTTTTCCACATGATGTTTCTTTTGTTTTTAACTATGCAACTTCACCATTGTATCTTTAGATACAGGAACTGTGGCATAATTCCATTCCATTTGAATGGATCCCCCCAAATCAACATCCCACTTTCTAGATAGAAACATACCCCATTTGTCGAGTACATCAATCACAAGAATATCCATTTTTAACTGAATATCAAGGTACTTAGCCAATTGTAATGGGAAACCCAAAACAATACCAACAACCCTAACCTCTCTAAATTCTATGGCACATATATTATGATATGATCTAGTAATTTTCAAATTTAACTATTCCATGACTTTCCTAGTCATTATGTTGGCTGAAGATCCAGAATCTAACATACAGTTATGAAGGAGAAGATCATTCATCAATAGTGAAACATAAAATGGAGGATGATATTCTCTTCCTTGTTCCTTGGTTTGTAAAATAAATGGAAGATCAATAGAATCATCTTTGCTTATAGGATAATTTATTCCTTGATTTTCTTGAAAAGTCACTTTCTTAGGAAGAGTGGGAGTCAACACTTTCATCAATTTTTCTCCTTGTGCTGGAATTGATACCTTAAATTTTTGAAACCAAGCACCCATATCAAGACTATTATTTGGGTCATCGGGAGTGTTTACGTATATTGATTACTTTTTGGAGTTCCAACATTTTCTATTCTTTGATGGGCGATGCCTTTGAACTTAGGCATTTCTCGAATCTGTTCTGATGTAGGAATAACACCATAGTTCTTAGTTAAATTGTCCACCTCTTGGATATACTCTTTTTATTTCTTCCAATCTTCTTTAGAAACAGGATACATATGTTGAACTGTGTTGATGTATTCATGATCGCTTGAAATTTATCCACTACTGACACTCTCAAGAATTCATGCCACATAACAACTAGCTTCCTCATGAAGTGAATAACAAGGTCTACAATAAGGGATCACTTCCTGAACCACATTGGTTGTATCTAGTTGATTTGGAATATTATTATATTTATAAGGAGTTTTCTTAGGATCTCAATAACTTTTAGGTTGGAAATTTTTCTGATTAGAGTTATAGATCTTTCCATGGTCACTACTCGATTCTACGTGTTTTTCAACTGATTAGTATAAGTGGCTTCCATGGCTTCCATTTTTTCATTTAAATCCTTGATCTTTTTATCATATTCCTCTTGCATGGGCTCTTTTCCTTTGGATTCTTGTTTGGCCTCCCCTCTTGTAAAACCAGACAAGTTAGACTTACCTGAAGCATGCGTGTTTGCATCAATTTTAATGGCTAATGCTTGGGCATCTTTAAGATCAGCGGGTTCTTTGTCTCTCAATTGGTATCTCATTCCCCACTGAGTGACTCTATGTAATAAACCAATATGGATCTATCAAGAGGCTTGAAATCATTATCGGTGCTTGCAATAATATCTTTGAATTTTTTATTGAATTCCTCCTTCGTTTCATTTTCATTTCTCTTGATGGAGTGGAGTACATTTAATAAGAAACAAGGCTCCTTCTTTTCACCAAATCTTTCCATGAATCCCTTCCTGAAGGATTCCCAAGAGTTATATGAATCATCAGCAAGGTTGATGTACAAGTCGCAGGAATCTTCTTCAAGTGATAAGGCAAAAAGATTCATGTATACATCATCATGTTGGCTTGCAACATCTCGATACCAACTAAGGAGACATTTCAAAAATTTGCTAAGATGGCTTGATGTAGAAATGGCATTATTCCCTTGGAAAGTTGGCAGTTTCTCTCTATATTTCTCTGGTATGGCATGATGTTGACCTACTATATTAGTGAAATGAAGGGGAAGAAAGAAAGCATCCATTGGACTAAGAGGATTAGTCGCAGGATTAATGGGAGTTGCCATTGTGAACAAGAATTGGATCTCTGAAATAGACTGAGCCACTAGATTTTCAAGGATCCTACAAGACTCAAGTATATATAATATTTTTCGTAAGATACTTTTAGGTTCAGGAAAATGTTTAAATGTTTGATGCAAGGTTCTTCTCGTAGAATACCCTGAAGTGTTTTTAAACTGTGGAGTCGCCAGATGGATCGAGTGGATTTCATATTTGTTCACCTAGATCAATCAATTATTGGATAAAAATAACGAAAAGAAAAAGGGTAAGTTGTACCATAGGAATACAAATATTTATCCCCAGCAACGACGCCAAAAAGTGTTTCCTCCTTTCACATACCTAGGGGTTAAGTGCAGCAAAAATATTCAAGCTGCTAGGTGTGTCCTTGGGAGAAAGTCACGAGTCAAGTATTGTCACTTGATCTTGACTCCTTCGTTTAGGCCAAACTCCTAACGAAGCCAAGGGGGGGGTGGTCCCTAAGAAAGAGTTCAACTAAGGATCTTGATATTTTAGTTGTTAATGATGAAATTAAGTTTTTTTAGGAGTTTTTGGTAAATAATTTTGTCGCAAGACTGATGCAAAATAGTTTAAACATTCAACAACATATAACATGAGTGTATAAAGATTAACATTGACAAAAATGATAATCAAATGAAAATAATATTGTTGTATACTCACCTCAGTGGAAAATGGAGTCAAAAGTGCCGCTGAAATATAAATGTTTTGCAATGTGTCTTGGTCAGTTTTAATTATTAAAGATGAGTTGATTTAGGGGAAAGGGGATTCTCGATATACTTATGAAGTACTGATAATATGTACAGAAAGATGATGAAATTGGTTCCTCACTCGAAAATGTGGGATAAATCGGAGTCTCTAAGAAGGTGTTCAACACTACACCAACAAGGGTGTAGCTTAACTATATCTCAAGGTCAATATTCAGTGGTTCCCGCTTCCTTTGAGAAATTTTCCCAATAATGTCAAAAGGCGATGTGCCGTATTTTCACAATGTTTTGAAGTTTGTTGATTTTATTACTGTGATTTAATTATTTAGATGTGAATAATTGATCAGTGCACATTCCTTCTTTTGATTATCCCAAAGCTCAGGGCGAACCTATGATGGGAAAGAGCATACACCGGAATGCAAAAATGTTTGTTCGAATTGTATTGAAGCAAAAATATTGTGGCAGAAAAAATAAAAACTAAATTCTAAAAGAATCCACAAATAATCGACAAGAAGCCTTTGGTTCATGGAAACGAGTGAGGGAACCAAATTATTTAAACAAATCTAAATATGGAAAAGAAAAGAAATAAATTATATAAATAATTTAAATATTGTGTCACTTTCTGATCATCCACAAATAATCGACAAGAAGCCTTTGGTTCGTGGAAACGAGAGAGGGAACCAAATTATTTAAACAAATTTAAATATGAAAAAAAAAAGAAATAAATAATCTATACAACCTTTCAAGAAGTAATATTGTGTGTGTGTGATTGTTAGAAAAAATTAAACGACAAAAGAGACACTACCGATCCCCCCAGGGGGGATGAAGTGTGGGTGTTGTGTAACCCACTTGATTTATTTATTAATTATGATTAAAATATCAGAAAAATTAAATTAAAATATTTCTTAGACCCCATAAAACAAGTCTAAATACTTATACAACTTTATGGAGTGAAGGGGAAATAAGAAGAGGGGAAAATTGGGGTTTTTTGGTGTCCCGTTAGACCCAAAAATTGAATTTTGAGCATAGAGTCCTCCTCTTTTTATTTGGACCTGATAAAAACCATAAATTTAAATTATTAGAATGTGATGGAATGAATAAATAAAATATAAAAACTAAAACTAAATTCAGTACTTGCAAAAGATTGGAAAAAATTACTAGTTTTTAGAGCACTAAAATGACAACTTTAGATTTAGTAAAAGATGATTCTTTTTTATGCATTTATAAATCTAAATTATCTGATATTATAAATTAAAATATTGAAAATATCATACTTTTAAATGAGATCTATCAAATTTGCATATTCAATCTAAGTAACCGGACAAAGGAGAGAGAAATGTTTTGAGAAGATGGAGAGCAACTTCAAGCCTTGCTTGATCTTGTAATGGACAATTTGGAGACCATGTAGAAATAAGATGAAACTTGAGAGATTATCAAAGAAGAATATGATACAGTTGAGTTCAAATCCTCCTTTGAAAAAGTAACCTGCGAGACAAATCTATGGAAATCCCTACATAAAAAGAGCTAGATCTAGTGTACTCAAAAACAAGAAATGAGAAAGAGTTGAAATACAACTGAGTATGAACAAATAATATCCTATCTCTTGAGATCAAAATACCAGTAATAAAATTACAATAGTAAATTCCTACTCTACATGCCTTAGGATGACCTTCCAAGCTAGATCTAATCGAAATTTTAAGCAAAAAGAAAGAAACAATTCATAATTTTAACAATATCACCTCAATACTTGCAAGAATTCATCTCATAACACTGAATGAACCTCCAAAGTATGAAATTTTATTCATCAAATAGAAACAATAAAAAATAGCAGAGGTTTCTTACGACCATCCTCAACAAAGGAGGAAAACCCTGCTTTTATAGCAAAAAAGAAGCTCAAAACCCAAGGGGGTGAATTTGACAAGCGTGAGGTGTTTTGGGGGTTGCGAAAATGGTGGGAGGAAGTTATGAGTGTTGGAATGAAGGAACTCCACCTATATTGAGGTATCCCACCTGGTTTGGGAAGCCTTTATCTCCTCTAACCACTTCATCCAAGTGGCAAAACCATCATCCATGAGTGAATTTGTCCCCCTTTTGTGGAAGTGATTTAGAGCCCCTTCTTTGATGGTTGGAGATGATCCTCTATGCTCATAAATTTCCCATACAATATCATCAACAAATTTGACACCTTAGATACAAGTTCGAGACAAGATGCCTTTGATTTAGGGATTCGATTTTCTCCAATTTTCCCATTTATTTAACCCTCTGAGCCATTTTGGACAGAAAATACAAATTAATAATTGAAAATTACTAATTTGACTCTAAAAAGTGGTTTTATGGGTTAATTTAGGTCCTTGGGTCCAAAAATGAGCATCCCCATGACCAAAATG
The DNA here is from genome assembly GCA_001517045.1 of Pseudotsuga menziesii. Taxonomy (NCBI): domain Eukaryota; kingdom Viridiplantae; phylum Streptophyta; class Pinopsida; order Pinales; family Pinaceae; genus Pseudotsuga; species Pseudotsuga menziesii. The sequence goes on from LPNX010332153.1 coordinate 41,073, forward strand.
GATCCCTAGGCCCAATTTTACGACCTTTTGAAATATTACAATTAAAATACACCTTATCGATGATTTTATTAAAACACTAAAATTAAAAAATCCTAGGGGGGACTTATCGGATGTTCACGAAACTATGGAAATATGACTAGCATGGTATAATACGTAGTCCCTAGGCTTTAATAACCTTTCTGAGAAAAAACGTTACCAAACTCACCATCCCGACTTTGGAGGATTTTGAGTGAAAAACTTGAAAATTAAATGTCGCTTAAAAAAGCATCATATAGTTAACAAGGGAAAAAACACTCAAGGATGATGACCTTGATGACCAATTATAATAATTCCAAGCCTTTTACATAAAATAACTCCATGCTATGCCATTATTACAATTCCCTCGAAAGCGTGTGAACATCCAAAAGAGGCCACAATTGGCCCTGATGAAACCACTGAACTTCCGAGAACTGAGTAAGAATAAGTGATTTGTTCTAATCCTTGGTGGATCACTTGGAAGATCCCCTAAGTTCAATTTTAGTGGATAATAGATATGACATGTCCACCCCGAAATTTCAAACTAAAATGATATGAAATACAGTGTCAACAAATTTGGCCAAATGCTTTTATAAATATCATGTTTTGAAAGAAAGCAAAACTCAGAAAACAACCCAAAAAAAAGAAAAGAAAAAACACACCACACCTATGTACATATAAGCCAATGCTTACATCAAATATAATACTTCTTTAGAAGTTGAAAATTTACTAGATAGGCTTCATAGAAACCCTCCAGTGTTTGTAATTGGACAGTACTAGGGCCAAGCTTTTCTATAACAATGAATGGACCTAGCCACAAGCGTTGGAACTTAGTGTATTAATTTTTATCCTTTTGTTGTTTGTCCCAATTCAAAACCAAATCTCCCACTTGGAAATCCCTATTAGTTGAGGAGTTTTCATCAAACCATCTTTTGACTAACTATTGATGTTGGTACAATTTATTTTTGGACTTCTCCATATCCTCTTCTAATTTAAGTAATGAATCAATCCCGCATTGAAGAGGAGAAGAGTCATATTGTAAGAGAGATGGAGCCAACTGTAACAAGGAGAGTAATAGGTTTGAGGGTAAAATGACCTCCTTTCCATATACTAGACAATAAGGGGAATTCCCAACAGCAACCTTTGGGGTTACTCTGTCTACCCAAAGAGCATTGAAAAGTTGAGTGTGTCAATTCTTATGATGCGTATCCACAGTCTTCTTCATAATATTGATCATATTTTTATTTGAATACTTTGCCAATCCATTTCCCTATGGGTAATAATTCTCAGAATATTTGAGTTTAATCCCTTTTTCAAAGGCATATTGGGTAATATCAATAGAGGAAAAATAGGATGCATTGTCAAAAACCAAAGACTCTAGAACCACAAACCTAGTGACAATGTTACTTTCAAGAAAGGATATCATTGAGTTTGTATTGGCAACCCTAAGTGGAGTTGCGTCTACCCACTCGGTGAATTAATTTGTTGCATTGAGGATGTATCGATGATGTAAGGAAGAAGGATGGGTAATAGGACTAAAAGAATAAAGGCCCCATTGTTGAAAGGGAAACTGGACAGTGACTGGTTGAAGGGGAAAATCAGATTTCTTAACCTTACCAGCACGTCATTGGCAGACTTCACATTTTCTAGAAAAAACGTATCCATATTTGAACAAGGTTGGCTAGTAATATCCATCTTTTAGAATATTATGGGTATTTGTCTCCCCTTAATAGTGTTATCCTACAGGTCCTACATGTAATTCCAACAACATATTATCAGTTTCATTTTTTGCAAGACACCTGAGGAAAACTCCATAAAAATTTATTCTAAAAAGCACACCATCAATAAACTGATAAGGTGCATATTTCAATCTCAAATCCTTGCATTTATTGAAATCTAAAGTTTGAGGAGAAAACCCATGTGTGAGAAAAAATCTATTGTCATCATACCATTCAAATGTTGGAGCAGAAATAACATTCATCATATCTTCAGATGTACCTTCCTCTTGGTTCCATTGTAGTTGTTCATGTCTAGGATCATTAGATTGGGAAGTAAGAAAACAAAAACCTTGTCCTTTAACAATTTTAGCATGCTTGATATGCAATTTGTAATTTTGAAGTGCAGTCATCCAGTGGGCATGTTTTTCATCGAGTTCCCTTTGGATCAAAAAATTTCGTATTGCTGCATAAGGAACAATAACCTTAGATCTAGATTTCAGGAGATAGGGTCTGAAATATTTTATAGACTTAGGAACTGTATAGGCCTGCTTATTGAATTGAGAGTAATTCAATTCAGATCCTGTAAATGTAGAACTCATAAATTAAATAGGAATTTTGTCGTCCTTAACTTGTTTCTGTGTTAAGACGACAACACAAGAAAAATTAGTAGCAAAAGCATAGAGAATAAAATCCTTCGTAAATCAGGTGACATCAACGGAGGATCTTCTGTGATAGCTTTTTGAATTTCAGAAAAATAATTTCTTTCAATATCAGACCATTTAAATTGTACATCCTTTTTTATCAGGTCTTGTAAATGCCTAATGATTTGAGAAAAGTTAGGTACAAACCTTTTGACGAAGTTGATCTTACCCAAGAATAATTGCATGGATTTCTTGGAACTTGGTAGTCCGATTTTAGCAATAGCATCTTTTCTTTCGGGATCAATGACCATACCGTGTTTGGAAACTATGAACCCCAAAAGTTTACTTTCTGTGACTACAAAAATGGACTTCTTTGGGTTCAAAGAGATACTGTACTTCCTGCACCTTTCAAACACCTATTTAAGGAAGAAAATGATCGTGCTTCTTTTTAGAATAGATAGTTGTATCGTCAACATATACTAATAAATAATTATGCATCAATCCTTTGAAATATATATCCATAGCTTTTTGGAAAGTAGCACCTGCATTAATCAATAGAAAATGAATTTTTATGTAAGGAAAGGTTCTCCAATGCATTCTAAAGGTAGTTTTAAGTTGGTTAGAAGGGGTAACTAATACCTAATTGTATACAAAGAAACCATCTAACAAAGAGAACATTTAAACATGTACAAATTTCTGCAATATTTGTTCCATTGGAGGAACTGGACAGTTGTCTTTCTCAACTTATTTATGCATATTTTTGAAGTCTACAAACAATCTTATTTCCCCATTATTTTTATGAATCAGGACTAAATTAGAAATCCATTGTGTGTGTCTTAATGGGAATATGATTCTAGCCTTTAACAATTTCTCAAATTCTTTTGTTTATAGATGGCTCCAGACTAGGATGCATATTCGTGAAATTTTGTTAGTGGGGTTTGGCTCCAGGATTCATAGGGATATTGTGCTGCATGATTTTTGTATCGAACGTCTTAAGGTCATAATAGGTCCAGGAAAACAAATCCTTAAATTACCTACAAATTTTGATAAAATATTCTCCTCATTAGGTGAACAATTATTCCCTATATTAATTAGTTGAGGATTTTGCTCGGTTCCCAAATTGACAGGCTGGAAATTTAGAGATGAACTGTGTGTCTCACAATTAGTTTTTTTCTTAAATTTATCCTGTAAGTAATAATACTTATCCAAATTTATTAATGATTTAGGAATGAGGTTGGAAGGAAAATTAGGATCATATAATTATTTTTCATGATCAGCCTCATCGATTTCCACATCTTTGAAGGTATCTTGAGATTTCAGGAAGTTAAGGATCTGTTGATCATCATCGAACACTTTCCAACCGGTGACATTATCTAGGATGGAAGGTCTATATACTAATTCAATTGAAAAAGTATAAGGAGACAGACCTTTAGGAGGGATCATCCTAAATGCAGTACTAGCAAATAAACCAACATCAAAATTTTGGGACCTAGGGATAGACTTAATATTAAATGCTTCAAAATAATTAGTCATATCCATGGAAAGTTTCTGATAATTTACCAAATGGGGGGGATATAGAGTGAATCTTATTTATTACTTGTTTCACAATGATCTCAGAGTCCCCATAACATTCTATTACATGAGCGTTCAAATCAATTACCTTCTTGAGTCCCTAGACAAGAGCTTCATACTCGACAATATTATTAGTGTGCTCAAATTCTAATCTGCAGACAATCATGATTTTGGTGCCTATAGGATATATTAACACAAAACCTGCACCAAATCCTTCTTTACATTTGGATCCATAAAAATTTCCATGAATCTAAATCTACTCTAAAATTTGTATTTACATTATACACATTATGTACAATGAAACCCGAAAATGGGACAACGGTATAAATGATAATTTTAGATTGATTTTGAACATTTTTAATAGGTGAATAATCAACAAGTAAATTCTTGAAAAATGTATCAAATGTATAATGTTCAATATGTGAACTAAAGTAAACAACAGGCTCATTGGAGTCATTCAAATCAGTGTTTGTTTGTTTCATGTATGGTTCTCTTATGATATTAATTTGATTAGGTTTTCGATTGTAAGGGAGCCATAAATGGGACCAATCAGTGGAAAAATAACCTTTAAGATTCTCTGACTAGTCTCTAGTTAACCACATGCCATATGTTTCAGGAATATCAACAATAACATATGAATAGTCTAGTGAATCCTTGGATCAACAGTTAATGTTAAAAGGACATTTTTCAATTCCCCTGCTACCCTGACTCTTGATCTATCAAGTTGAATAGTCTGGGTAGGGCAGGGTTCCCAAGAGGAATTGAGTTTTTTACAGATATATAGTGGCATAAAATTTGATGAGGCACCTAAGTCTACCATGCAATTGTGTACATTCCTGTTGAATATCTCAAAGGTGAGTAAAAATGGAGGAGTGTTCTTCCCATATGGGTTTTGGCTAACAGGATTATAATAAGACTCTAAATTGTTGTTTTGAACTTCCCTAGACTTATTTAAAATCATGCTTTTAGGTATACTTTCTCTCACAGAGGGTATTTTCAGGACTTCAAACATATATATATTAGCCTTCGTCCTTTTCAAGTTATCAATTAGATTATATTCAACATTGAGAATGATTGTTTCCTTTGTGTTACTATTTTTCCTTTATTGGGACTGGATGATGATGGCGAAGATTCTTGTGAAGTTTTCCCTTTAATTCTGCTACTGTAAGGGTGTTTCACATTAAAAACTATTTTGGGTTCATATTCCTCTTCAACCATAGGCAATTCAGAGAAAAAACTAATGCTATTAACATGATGGTCCTATTTTTCATTAGGTGGTTCATAATTTTCACTTTCTTTAGGATTTTCCTCAGTGTCACCAGTGACAATTGTAGATTCGGTAACTAGAGCTCTGAAAATAGAATAAATTTCTTCAGAAGTTAATCCTTCATCAGGATTGGGTGTAGTTTGATGTTGAGGAGGCTGGTAAGGTATCCTAAAAGGTGGCTTTACAAACCCTTTGTTATTAGTCTGATTTATAGCATTGGTCTTTTTCAAATCCACCATCTCATTGGGAATTTTTTGTAACAAATTTTCATGTTATCCATATCAAAAGGATATTTGTTTTGTGTAGTGGGTTTAGGGAGTTTCTCCTGTTTCTTATGGGATGTAGAAGGTTGATCAGTTTTAATGTCTGGGTTGTCTTTAAAACAAAACATATCCTTTTCTACCAGGAATGCTTCAACAAAATCCTCTTGTAAGTTGTTCTTATGTTCTCTCTTAACCCACATTGTACTAGGGGTAGGTAGACCCTTGATATAACAAGAAACCAATAATTCTTCTATTGGAAGAACATTGGTAGGGATTCTATTTTTCAGATATTAGAATCTCTAGTTGAAATCCTTGACCCTTTCTTTTCCTTTTATTTTTAAGGAGGATAGATCCATGACCAGATCCTCAGGAGTTCTATCATCTCTGAATTTTTGGAGAAAGAGGGCTTCAAAATCATCCCAAGAATTGATGAATCTTTCTTCTAAGGAAAAATACTAGGTAGAGGCTTTCCCTTAAAAAGAGTAAGGGAATAACCTACAAACTATATCTTCATCAATTACATTCCTTAACCTAATAGCTTGCATGAAGTTTTTTATGTGGTATTCTGCAGGATACTTATCATTAGGATTGAATTTGGGTATCCACTTCTTTGGATTTTTGGGTAACCTATGTTCTTCTCCAGGAATGAAAACAACGTCATCATCTAACAAAGTTCCATTTGGTTGGTATGCCATCATTTCGTCTTCTGAAGTGGAGGGACTTACAGATGACTCACTATCAGAAGATTCCTCAGATGGTGATGAAGATGAAGAAGGAGGTGTGGGTGGTGGTGAACCAGATACTATGTTAGGTTGTGGATGATCCTGAAGTTTATCAGTTTCCTCAAATAATGGAGTAATTTGAGTTTCAGGAAGTAGTTCATGTCCGAATGTGTATTGATCGTTTGTATTAATCTGTGGATTTTCGATCAGATGGTGTTGGGATAATATGTGTCTCAGATTTCGACGTGTTTCAATCCTCTGTTCTACTATGGAAGTAAATCTTAAGTAATTTTTCTTATTTTCTCAAGAGTCAGAGGCCGTCTAGTTGGTGATACGAAGATGATTTCATGCCTTATATTTACTTGTTCTAATACATGAGTAGAAGGGACTGTTGTTTGGTTTTCCATTGGTTGAACAATTGATATGGATGCTGGAGTATGACTTCTAGTAACAACCAGTGATCTCGTAAAAGGAGGTTTACGAGTGTTATGTTTAGGCATGAATGATCATTTCCATCCTTCTAGTGCCATTTGTTGATTCCTGGGATGTAATGCTGGAAAATTACAAGGAAACAACAGAAGGAGAAATTCCAATATGAAAGGATTAAAACAACCCTATGCAAGGATGGTTCTATCCCCAAATTGTTTGGTGTGACTAACTCCTACGGATATTAGGCCTCTATTGGCACTATACGGGTAGATCCAAAGGGATCTATCTTCCTGTTAGGAAGACATGAAATATTTGTAGCGAAAATGTAAATTAATCTACGTGAGTTACACTAAAACCTATGAAAGGTTTTTGGAAATAGCAGAGCAATCATATCTAAGGTTTTTGATAAATGTTATACCAATTGATAGAAATATAAATTAGATCTAACATTTCTAGCTTCAAATAAAACAAGACAATGAAAATTGAGTTATTTTATTTCAAGAATTAAAACATAGGATTGTTCTGTCAATGGCATGCAAATTAACAAATTAGCATTAAAAAGAAGATGATTGTTTAAAAATTGCAAAAATAATGATATGAATTAAATAAAGAAATTTATTTAAACACATAATTTACACATAAACTGAGTGATGAGAAATCAACACAAAGACCAATGTATTTAATAAAATACAACATGTAATAGAGTTATCCAATGATTAAAACATAAACTAGAATTCATCAAATAAATTTGATAAATATTGCAAAAGAAAGGTCAAGAGAAACTGACTGAGTTTCATTAAGATTGCAAAAAATTACAATTCCTCCAAAATATAGAGTATCTCTAGTTCTATCCTTTGGTATTTTTTTTCCACTTTTGTTCCCCCCTTTGTTTGAGATCCAAGTCCCTTTAAATAATAATTACAAAAAAATACAAAGAGGGAAATTTCTCACAAAAGTAGGAATTCCAAAATATTTTTTTTAAGATTTGCCAACGGTAGATTTCCATATGGTAAATATATCCAACAAATATTCAACATTTTTATATTGTGTATGCTTGAGTTGTAATTCGTACTTGCAAGTAAAATACTTGATATCTTTTTTCTTCACCTTTACTCCCCCAGAGAGAACATTGCATCTTCATCAAATCCTTCTATTGCTTCCACGGTGGGTGTTCACATTTTTGAAGCTATGAACAAAGGTACAGGTCGGGAAACAACAAGAGTTGGAATGGGGATGGTTATTTCAGAAATGGGAATGGATGGAATTGCAGTATCAGAGGCTAAAGGTAGAGGAATAAATGTGTTGGATAACGCGCCAGGCTCTGAAGATGCAACAAAAGTTGGAATTACAGCCGGTGTTTCTTAACATGGCTGAAAGAAGACGAATAAATTCTAATAAAAATGAAGAAAAAAATAATTGATCAAACCGAAAATGGTTTTTGAATTTGAACAAATGATTAGTAAAGGACTAAAAACCCTACCAATAAACTGATGGAGAAAAGGAAATTAGTTGACAAGATTGAAAATCGTAGTGAAAACCGTTCGCTGAGGGTAAAATTTGAAGTTTGAAGATAGTAAAAATTTGAAATATTTAACAAAAGGATTAATGGAGAAATCAATATAGATCATAGATTTAAAAGAAATCAATGGTTAGGATTAAAACGAGGAAAAGCAGAAAAAGAAATTGCGGAAGTAAAATTTCTAAAAATTTTGATTTTTTTTCCGCCATTCGCAATCCGCATTGTGGGTTGCGGAATTGCGGAAGTTATTTTGAAAATATAAATTTTAATTTCCGCAATCTACAATACGCATTGTGGGTTGCATAATTGCGGAACTGATTATTTGAACTTAAAACAATTTATTGTTTCCGCAATCTGCAATCTGCATTGCGGGTTACAACAAATGTGGGAGTGTAACTTATATTTGTTTGTTTTGGTTTCTGGTTTACACTATCTGCATTGTGGGTTGCGGAAATGCATAATTGAGAATTTATTTTTTATTGAACAAATGCTTTCCGACATCCGTAATCTGCATTGTGGGTTGCAGGTTGCATATAAGAGAAATTCAAAACTTAAAAATGTTAGACATGTTTGCGGATTGTAGAAACAACATGTTTCAAAGAAAAACTAGGTTTTCTGCAATTCACAAAAAACATAAAAACAATTCACAAAAAGCATAAAAACAATAACTTTTAGAAAATTTTATTAAATGCAAAGCATGAAAAGAAATAGGGATAAAGACAACAATCATGACACCCCACATGAAAGATAATAAAATTTGAGATCCCCTTCATAATAAGTAAGTGGGGTTCCTATTTTGTCGATTAAAATGGAATCTGTTGTGCCAACAATAGTGCTATTTCATGAAAGAAGAGTTTGTGTAATTGGGATTTGTGATCTCTTGACAAGGGTTGTCCATGGACCCAGATAAACTCAAGGTTATACTTGAAAGGTTGAGACTGACTAATGTGATATAGGTTAGAATTTCCCATGGACTACCAAGTTTCTACTGGAATTTCATCAATAATTTAAGTCGAATTTGCGCACTATTGTTGACGTGCATGAATAACGAAAAATTCAAGTGGACATAGGAAACCTGATGATATTTCAAGATAATGTAGAAAAAGGTAATAGAGAGGCCAGTATTAGCTCTCCCTAACTTTGAGAAGGCATTCCAAGTTGACTGTGACACAAGTGGAGTGGCTATTGGAGCAGTGTTAAGCTAGGAAGGATGACCAATTGTGTTCTTTAATGAGAAATTGCATAAAGGAATAGAAAATATTCGGTCTATGACCAAGAGGTTTACGCCATTTTCAGGAAATGAAGAAGTGGAGACATTATTTATTGCCAAAAGAGTTTGTGCTATACACCGAGCAAAATGCTTTGAGATACCTAAACACTGACACCAAATTGAACCAAAGGCATATGAAATGGTGCAATTTTTACAGAGTTATACTTTTGTGATAAAGCACAAATCGAGAAAGTCAAATAAAGTTGTTGATGCATTAAGATGAAGAGCTGCATTGTTGAACACCTTGAGTATTCATACAAAAGGGTTAGAGTCGGTGAGACAGAGTATAACATTGACAAATATTTTCAAGAAGCATGGAAGGCATTGACAGAGTCATGGAGTGTTGACAAGACCCCATATTTGGACTAATTTGTTCAAGAAGGATACTTGTTCAAAGAGATTTTTTTATGCATTCCCCATGGATCAATGAGAGAGAGTTTGATCATGGAATTGCAAAACATAGGACTAATAGGACATTTTGGTGTCGAAAAGAATAGAGAATTGGTTGAGGAAATATACTACTGGCCATGATTGCTGATAGATGTACAAAAGTGGATTTGATAGTGTAAGATATGTCAGCATGCTAAGGGAAGAAGTCAAAATGCAGGGTTATATACACCATTGCAAGTACCAAGGCTTCCATGGGAGTATGCTAGTATGGATTTTTTATTGGGATTTCCAAAGATGCAGTAGGGTACAACAACTCCATATTCGTGGTAGTCAGAATATTTTCAAAGATGGCACACTTCATTATGTGTCAGAAGATGAGTAATGCCACAAGTATTGTTGTTTTAATATTCAAATAAGTTGTGAGGTTGCAAGGATTGCTGAAGAGTATGATTTTAGATAGAGATACTAAATTCATGGGTAATGTTTAGAGGAACTTGTGGAAGAATTTAAACACCAAGTTGCAGTTAAGCTCTGCATATCATTTGCATACTGATGGAGAAAACGAGGTTATGAATAGAAGTCTGGGAAATTTGTTAAGGTGTTTGACATCTTACCGACCCAAGATATGGTAAAATGTGTTGGAGAAAGTAGAGTTTTCTATAACAATTCAGTGAATCGATTGATGATATTGAATTCATTCCAAATTGTAAAAGAAATAATCCAATGTGGAGTATTCTATCTGAAAAAGATGACAAGGGAGATGCAGAAGAGTGAAGACTATGAATTTTTTTGTAGAGCATATGAAGGGAATACATGACCAGGTGAGGAGTGTTAGAATAATCAACCCATAGTTAGCTACCTTAGACATTAATTAATCATTTTTGTCGTATTTTCCTAGTTCATGTGTCCCACCTTATGCAAGTTGTCATTTACCTATCCATAGTGGTCAAACTTGCCTTATTTGACTCATGTAGCGCTTGGGAAACCTAAAGGAATCAAATATACTTTATTCCTATCCTCCTAGGTGCCCTTCTGCTTTTTCTGCTTTATTGCCTGCTTTTTCAGTGTTTTAAGGCAAATGGAAAAGCTTGACTAGGTGAGGTTGACTAGTTTTTTGTCCTACACATCCTCCACTCTTTTCTCCTTGGAAAAGCATGTATGAGTTGTCATTCCATCACTCTTTAGCTTTCCTAAGCGCTTTGCCAATTCGTGAGCTCCATGATTGATTTGGGATCAGCTTTTTGCACCTATGGGGGATTTGCTTAATTTTAGTAAGCCTGCTTTATGCTAGATTCGAATTGCTCCTCATGCATTCGAATCCCTTATGTAATTATTTAATGCAGAAACCTATTATGTTACAGGGTTGGCTATTGTACACTTATTCAATACAGTTTAGTGTTCAGCTCATTATTCAATCTCCTTTGTGAGTGATTTTGCATGTTCAATTGATAATTGTTGTGAGTAAAATTAATCTATCACTTGGTTCAATTTCCACAAGGAGATGACTGGAAAAGAGAAATGCAATGTATAATTTAAGAGTAGTCCAACATATACGAATGAAATCATTCCCTGAGGGTGATTTGGTTTATGCACACCTCGGGAAGGAAAGGTTCCCAAGAGGAACATATAATAAGTCAAAGCTAAAGAAAATCAGTCCTTGTAGAGTTATTAAAATATTTTTGATAATGCTTATGTGTTGGAGCTACTGAAGGAATTGAAAATTTATTCGACATTCAACGTTTCCAACCTATACAAGTATGAGGAAGGATCAACCAGTGGAAAATAAGCGACTACATACCGGAAAGAGAAAATGTCGAGTTGACAAGAAGAACAAATTACATAATTTATGGAGGAATGTGTCACTAATTGAACATGAAGAACAAAGAGGAAATAATACCTAGTATGATGGGAAGGTAAAAAGATTGAGGAGGTGACATGGATTTTAAAATAAGAGTTCAACCGAATGATGGATCAGTTAGGTGTTATTCAATTCGGGGATAATGATGTAGGGGCATCTCGACCCCAGTTAAACCATCTGATCCAGGAGGATATTGGTGGCCACCCACCTATTCCACTTGGACTCCCACCATTTTTTCTTTCAGTTTTCCAGTTTCCTTAATTGTAGCACAATTTACTATTTTTGGCAGTTTTCAGGTCCTAAACTTCCTAAACCATTTTGAGGCCCTAAACAACATTTTTCGGCATCGAATGATCTAGAAAATATGAGTCCATTTTGGACTCGAGATTTGTTGTTTATGGATATATTCCTTGAATAGATCTTTCTAACAATGTATCTTGTGCGTCAAACGGAGGTAGTATGCCAAAGTTACGACCCCGGGAAATTGATGTACCAAGTTACCCAACGAGGCCCACATTCTGGCGTTTCACCTCCTAGGGTTAGGTTTTTGGATGTGTAGGGTTTCCATTGTTTCTCAATAATATATAGGCCTTCGAGCCTCATTGTAACAGGGAGTTCAGAGGCATGTAGCCACCACATCTCTTCTTAGAGATAAGCTACCAACACTCTAGCTAGTTTATTTCCATTATGTATGTAAACAAGTTTCAGTTCTTTGATGAATGAAATGAAGTGTTATTTCTGCTGCATCTTTGTTTCTATGGTTATTTTTGTATTTTGTTGCGTTCCTGCATAAATCCGGAACACCATCAAAGTTGAAGCTAATAGAGTCGACTAGAGGATAATTCGATGACCCCTAGATGAGAAATATTTTGGCATTCAAATCTAGAGGAGTCAGATGATCGACTGGAAAGATAAGAAGTCGATGAAGAAATATTCAGAAGGCTACATCGATTAGTAAGCAGTGGGAGATAGAAGCAGTTGAGATGATCAAATAATTAGTAGATGACTGATGGATGATACAAATGATGAGTTTTACAGTAAAAGCGCCATAGGAGTGGTAGTTGCAGAAATGAATGAGGAGTTATGATGGTAGTTGAAGCAGGCCAGGTGGCGTAAGGAAATGAAGTAATTCTAGGTGATATCTAGTAATATGAAAACTTCCTAGAACTCTCAAGGAACTTCTAGAAGAATATTTGACCAAACCATGAAGGATATAAATAGGGAATTTAATGAAAGAAAAAGGGGTGGAAGCTAATGGTGTATTCATATTAAGTGTGAATATTGTATGTAATAGTTTATTTGACTAAGTAATGGAGCATTTACTTTGAAATAAATTGTCTATGTAAACTTCATCTTTGAGATTAATAGAATTCATAATCCTTCGCATTTATTTTATTTTTTTCTTATGTGTGGGTGTTCACTTTCGTTTCTGTTGTGTACTTTGATTTGCAAACTATTAGACCACCTAGGTCAACCTTGTGTGTTCACATCAATAAAGTATAAAATTCATTCTCTTTATCTCCATCAAATTCTAAATTGAAATATCCAGTCAGTTGGAAGTCATCAACCTTAGAATATTTGAGTACAAAGTCTTGAGTCCCCTTTATGTAGCTTAGAACTCTTTTTGGAGTAGAACAATGTGCTTTGTAGGGTTTTTGTATGAACCTATAAAGGATCCAAATAACAAATAACAAATTTATTTTAGTGGTGGTGAGGTAGACAATACTCCTCACAAGATGATTATACTTAGTTATTTACTTCTTTTGATGTGTGATTAAAATTTGTATATTCCATTGGATTAGAGAGAGGGTTACACTCTATCATGCCATACTTGTTCAAAAAATATCCAATTTACTTCTTTTGGAAGATGAATATGTACTTTGGATTTTGAGTCACTTATATTCCCAAGTAGTAGTGAATATGACCCAAATCTATCATCTCAAATCCTTTATTCAATTATTTATTTATGGATACAGTGTAGCTTCCATTGTTCCATGTCATCAACAAATCATCTACTTACACTGCAAGATATACATTAGATCTTCCAATTTTATTTATAAACAATGTTCCATCATCAAGATTAAATTGTTTGAAACTCAATTTCAGAAGATGCATGGTTAGATTTTTTTATCATGCATAAGGTTCTTGTTTTAGGCCATACAAAGACTTGATGAGCTTGTATACATTTTGTTCTTTTCCATTCACAAAAAAATATTATTTCTAAGACATGAAGACATTCTCTTTCAATTCTCCATTTAGGAAAGTAGTATTCACACCCATTTGACAAACTTCCCACATGTTTTATATAGCCAAAGCCAATAGAGTATGAATGGTAAACCATTTTTGTGGGATTTAAAGTATTCTTGTATTTAATCCCTTGTTTCTATGAAAAACCGTTTTAACCAAGCCTCTCCTCATGCTTGTCAAGTGAGCCATATGATTTGTACTTGTTTTTGTAGACCCACTTGCAACCAATTTTTTTGGTTCCAAATGGGGGTCCACCAACTTCCATGTCTTGTTCTTGATTAGAGCATCATATTCATTTTGCAAGGTTTCTTTCCACTCATCATGAGAAACATCATCTTCAAAGGAAGTCGGTTCAAGGATAGTAAATAATTTCAAATCATAATCATATGATAAACCCATGTCAGGTACATCATCTTAAATTGAATCGACATCTACATCACCTCCATCTTCTTATTTTGTTGAAATTCTACTTCCTATATTTCCAAATTCATTAGTATGAACACTTTCAAGTATCTTTATGACACACTTTGGAACTTTATGGGAGGGTACAAGTTTCTTAGTTGATGGTGCTTCACTATCTTCAAGATTCAATTTTCCAATATTCTTAATTACATCAACAAATTGAACCTCATCCTTTGGTGAAGTTCCAGGAACTTATTCATGAGGGGGTATGGAGTTGCAAAAGGATATTCCAAAGATTGATCCAATATAGGGGACCCCCATTTCAAGATGTAAAATATCATTGTCAAATTCATTACATATCTTTACATGGGTAGCTTTATATAAACGATCAAGATTCCTCTCCACAAGCTTATCATGTGTATTCATTTTATGAAAACCACATCTCTATATAGAATAAACCTTTTACTTACCTCATCATAAATATGATATGCCTTGGTGGTGTTTGAGTACGCCAAGAAGACACACTTTCACCAAGTTTGTATCTTTGTTCCTTAGGAATTAAGGAATAACAAGTGGAACCAAAGACCCTAAGATGCCTCACCAAAGAAATGAGGTCATACCATAGGTCATATGCATTCTTGTTTGAAAGAGTATGATATGGATTTATGTTTTGCAAATAGACTACACAAAAAAATGCATCACCACAAAACATTAATTTCACATTCTTGAAAAATAACATGGAGCATACCATATGCAAGAGTGTTCTGTTTATTCTTTCTGCTACACCATTCTATTGAGTGTTAATGAAACAATGGTTTTATGCCTAATCCTATGTTGACAAAGATAGTTTTCAAATTCAATAGATATATTTTCCTTTCCGTTACTACTATGAAAGGTGCCAATATGAGATTGTGCTTCATTTTCAACCCATACACGTATTTTTTTAATTTTTCAAATGCCTAATATTTTTTATTCAGTAAATAAACCCAACACATCCTAGTGTAATCATCAATAAAATTCATGAGATATTTATTACCATTTGCATAAGCAACAAGTACGTTGAGACACAAATAAGAGTGTATCGACTCTAATTTTCTACATGCTTTGGAATGCAAACAATGAAAAGGTTTCTTATTGTATTTTACAAGAATACAAGCATCACACTATTTCAACTTTTTTATGATGGTGGAAAAACCCAAAACACTATTATTCTTCAATAAATTAAGACTATCATAATTGATATGCCCATATCTAGCATGCCACAAAATACTATATGAAATTGTACCTTCATCATGGTGAGAGAGGCACAAAAATTATATGCCCTTGAAGATGTTCCTTTTAGCTTCAACAACTTATCATATTCCCATCCAGTCACAATGAATTTTTTTCCAAAGGATCTCCTTATCTCAACTGGTATCCATGTCCCCAACTATCGATTTGATCAACAAAGAGGGATATTTATGAATTCATAATTAACAATGAAATGTGTTTGAAGATTCATAAATGAAAAAAAATAGAATTAACTCTATCCACATACATACACCATGCATATACAATCTTATTTATCACAAGCATAAAATAAAATCACTGCACATTTAAATACAAAGAGAATACTTATCTTTACACAAAGAAGATCCAAGCAATTAGCTATGTAAGATATTTTTTTCACCCAACCGTAGGCATTCTGTCCAACATATCCTCTTTATGTTGAGAGGCCACCCCAAAATTGGGTTATGATTCCACCAAGGCAAAGGAAACACCTATATGTTTCTCTCTCTTATCCCCAAGCCATTCTTCTCTCTACACTTATCCAAATTCTCATCCAGATCTTTATAGGAATCTAACTAAGTCATCACAGCATTGGAACTCCTTTCAACTACCCCACACAACACAAGCAACCCATTTATCTTTGTTGATCCATAGTTTCCTCAGGAAATAAAACCCTTAAAGTGGTTACCAGTGTGTGCAGGAAGAATCCAACATGATGTACCTTGTTGGAGAACCTCATATAGTGTTAATTCATGGATTCTTGTCAATTTTTTGGTTGTCCTTCCAAATTCAAATTCCTAGGTAAGGCACCGTCTGATAATGGTAATAGTGATGAATAATAAGAGGAAGAACTCTATGTAGTGTAAATATTCATAATAGTAATGATTATCAGAAGATGAATGGCTAACTCCAAAGGATGTGAGAGAATGGTGAAAATACAACTGACATAAATTTTAACCATAAAATAAAGGAATTTTGACAACTGGCATAACTATCACAAAAGTACAGTCACCCCCATGCTTCTGTAACTACATGAGATGAATTTTCCAACCAAACTCACACATGCATTTAATTTTGGATTTATAGTCAAAATGAAGTAATTGACTTATTTAAAAAACATGGAAACAGTTGGATGAGTTCTAAGGTTGCAACCTGTAAATAGAGTATTTACTCTCCCATAGGATTCCTTTCATATTTCCCTCTAGTGGAATCATGGCCCCTCTAGTACTCTTTATGCAACCACGTTGAACCCTTTTTATTATTTTTCCAACATAATATTTACATAGTTTTTGGGTTAGAATGCTATACGAACCACATGGTCCATATATACAATCTTAACATAATACATGCCTAGCTATTCACTAGTAGAGACTTAGGCTTGACCTTTGCACTAGAAATATGTACTATCATATTTATTTCTTCTAATTTTTTTTATTTAATACATTCTTTGTTAAAACCAAGGGTTTTACACTTGCCCATCGAATATGTGGATGGAATGGCCCATAGAATATGTGGATGGAATGGCCTTGATATCAAATGTGCACAAAAGAAAACAAGTTTCTCTACAAGTTTGGAGGACAACAAACATTATGCAATAGAATATCAGGGAATCCGCAACCTGATGGTGCCAATTCCCTAGGTTTAAGGTTGTATTTATCTACAAATCATACTGCACAATATACATTGTCATTCATTTTTTCAAATATTTTTTCCTAAATTTCATGTGGCAAGTTGCACCAGTGTCAAGAAACCAAGCATCTCTACAAGATGCAAATAAATTATTGAACATGACTTCATTTACGCCAACATTATACAGTGAAACAATGAAATGAACAAATTCAAGAAATTTACTAGACTAATGAGCTTTACCTATGTCTTCCTTATGCTATATATTATCTATGATCTTCTACCATGGAATTATGCATGTATTTTCCTTTTGTTCTTTCTTGACACAACATACACACTAAACATCATATATTTCACCAAGGTTATTCCTTCCCCCCTTTCTTATGAAATTATTTTTTCCACACCCTCTTTTTCTTCCATCTCTTCTAGAAGAATCATGTGATTGATTATTCTCTTTCTAAGGAAAGCACTTGGTTTCTCTGGTGGGATGAATTATCTTATTTCCAAAGGCTTTCTCTCATTCTACAATATTCTCTACAAAAGTGTCACCTTTGAGGTATTGCAGTTGGACACTAGTTTAAAGTGATTCAAGATATTATAGATATGTGGGGTAATGAAACTTGATGAAGGTATTGAAGGAAAGATCTACCTTTACACTAGTAGCTTCAATCTCATGCATAATGGATTTGATCTTAGATGTCACATCCATGGAATCATTATCCTTATAATATAGGTTAAAGAGATTCATCAATAACTCAATTAGGTCCAATTCAAAGTGTGAGTTATACAGATATTTCAACTTCTTCAAAGCATAATAAGATTCCTTAGCAGATAAAATATGTTGACTCACCTCTTCACTTACTACTACAACAATTAATGCATATGTGTTCTTATCTATGCTTCCATATGGCATGCACTTTGTCTATTTTAGGTTCTTTATGTGTAGTGTCTCGTTCTCCTTCACATATGTCATCCCACATATTTCTAAAGGTGAGGGTGTGATTTATCTTCCTTAACCATTTTAGATAGTTTTCCTTTACAATGGGCACCACTTTGACAATGGAAACTAGAGAGTACGTCTTCAATCATAAATCACTTCAAACAACATGTTTTTAAGTGAAAGATACAAAGATGGAAATACTATATTATGTAATACAGTCTCTATCCAATATAATCTTTATAATACAATATCCTATAATAAGTTTTGTATACAAATCTACAATATCTACAAAAATATTACATTACAATATTTGTAAGAGTTTGTAAGAGTCTTACAATATGGTCTCTGCAAGATGCACTACTATGAACTCAATCTTTGCTATTCAATGTAATATTATACACTCTCTATTCAATGTTCTTCCTAATAGAAACATAGGAGAAAATAATACCCTATGTCGAAATGAAATGCCTAGATCATAAAAACATATGAAATGACAAGTTACAACCCATGAAAGCTTTAGGTTAATTAAAATTCACAACTACTCGACACTGAAGGATACTAAGTCACTTTACATAATCCATTCTCATACAAATATAAGTGAAACAACCGCATCACCTCCAATAATGATATGAATAATATTTGTAAGTGAAACAAATTACCTCTCAAATCCTCCACAACCAAATTACTTGGAAATCAATACAACATCTCGCAAATAGGTATCCTCCATGACGCTCAAACTCCACACCCACATAGTGTATCACATAATCTAGAAGTCATGGGTTTCCACATAAATATTATGTAGAGTTAAGGCATGCAGTTGTGGAAAGGGGGGGCACCACGTCACATTATTTCCTCTATGTTTTTTCCTTTGCATTCATTTGAGAGTGTTTTGTGTTAAAATTAATCATGGCCTTCTGAGTTTATTTCCTCTGGTTTACTTAGTTGGGAGAACTGCCCTATATACAAAACCCCATTCATACCCTAACCCTAGCATAATTTTTTTTTTCTCTCAGACCATGGAGAGATAAAACTAATATTCATATCTTCACATCGGAGGTCGTGAAGAGAAGGTAATACACATAAGTATATAATAGAATCTTGTAATACCACAAAGGTTTTGTAATATGCATACTTATATCATAGAATATAGGTTTGAAACTACACCAATATGGGATAAAATATGGAAAACATGGAGAATGGGTAGCGTGTAGAGAAGATGGTCAACATGGAGAATGTGTAGCACGTGTAGAGAAGATGGTAAACATGGAGAATGGGTAGTAGTATAGAATGGGTAGCACACATAGAACATGGTACCACATAGACCTAGTGTGGATTATAAATTTTCTTCACCTATGTGAGGATAATGTGTGAAGAGTGAGGAGAAAAAAATATGGTTTGTAGGTTGTTGATCTAGAAGAACTGGACAAAGAAAATATGGCAAGAGAAGAGAGGATAGAAGGTAGAATGGGGAGTTAAAAATACATCAAGGCTCTGATACCATGATAGGCCTAGGAAACTGCATGATGGATTGATTTTGCATTAACTTCAATTTCATATTAATACATGGAAAAGTGACCTTTGGATTTCATATCCCAATAGGTCTTCTAGACTTCTCAATGATTCTTCATTTTAGTTTATTATTTACAAAACTAAAATACTATCAAATAGTTTAATATTTATAAGATACCATAATCATGTAGGATTAGATATCCAACAGTGGGAAACTTTTCCAATGAGTTGAATGATGTTATAGGGTTATTGGAACTTTAGTGCTAGTTTATGGTGGGTTTTATCTTTGAGTGATGATAGTTTACAAGGTTGAAGTAAAAGAAACACTTGATCTTCTTGTACAAAAGAATTCTTTGAGTAATTCTTATTAGCATTCTGATTTATTATATTTTGTTCCACAATAAAATTGTCATTAAGTGTGCAAAGAATGGTTTCTCTGGTATGAAGTGTGATATCCATGGCATGAACCATGGATATTCCTAGTAAATAGGAAGCCACTAATAAAGTTTTATGGTCATAGGAAACTTCATATTGTGTCATTTTTCTATCTCCATGGTAAGTGGTATTGTACCACCATTTTGAAAGGGGTGACCACTATGACCATTGATGCATATTTTTGAAAGTGAAGCACCACTAATAGGTTTATAAGATCTTGTTGACCAATTTTGTGTGACCACCAATTTCTAGATGATATAAGGTGATCATTTCCAATCAAGTTCCCTCAAGTTAAACAACCCCTACCAAAATTTACGATTGAAGATAGGATCTTGATCCAAAACAATGGAAGTGGGCATGCCATGTAGTTTAAAAATAGAATCCATGAAGACTTAAACAACTAAGGAAGGTGTAAATAGGTGTGATAAAGAAGGAAAAATAGCATATTTAGAGAGATAGATGATTATGACCATGATTGTTTTGTTACCAACTTTCAAAAGTCCCACTTTAAAATAGTTAGAGATGTTAGTCCAAATATTTATTTAGATTGGTAGTTATTGCAATTTCCTGAGTGTATTTGACACTCTCCCATGTTTATTTGAAAAAGGCCACATGCCACTAAAAAATATTGGATGTTTGTTTTCATGCCTCCCCAAAATAATTTATTATCTAATTAATAGGTTTTATGAAAGCTAGTGTGACCTACAATAAGTGATGATTGAAACACTTCTAAGACCCTTTGTTTTAGGGAAGTTTTTTTTTTCCGAAAAGAGTGTGTTTTTTATACTTAAATATATCTTGTTTCCATGTATAACCTTTAGGGGGGATGGGATCTTCTTGAGTCCTTTGGATGAGTTCAACCCAAGTGTCTTTTTCCAATGATTCTTGATAGGATTAATAAATCCAATCTAGAGCATATAAGGATAAAAAAAAGAGGGATTCTTCCTCATATTGCCTTTAAAAAGCATCAACCATCACATTTTATTTACCTTTACTATATAATACATAATAATTGTCTAATTTTAATATAATGGTTTCTAGACACTAAATTGGTGCATGAGAGATCCCCTTTCTTGTGGGACAAGGGTCTCCCTCCTTGTAGTGATTTGAATGCTAAAGTCTACAAATGTGTGTGCACCCTACCCCATCCATATTTGAACATATGAACTATCAAGAGGAAACATATGTTCTTAACCATTAGGATCACTTAAGTTGTACCCAAGTGTTATCACTCAAAATGTACCTTAGGATGTGAAAGGAAATATCAAGGTAACCACAAAACCAAAATTTAGGAAAGAAAGTTGGCTTCTTTCTCTCCAGAGAGGGATCTATCAATGGTTGTTTAACAAGGCCAAATATGTAAATAAAATAAAGAATCATATTGTATTATTGGTTGAAACTAGGCAAGTAAACATTGGGCTATGGAGTCAAAATATATATTATCAATAACAATGTCATTTGCATGGAAAATTCAAAAAAATAAAGACATCTATTCAGTTACAGTCAAAATAATTTAGTTTGGTGTAAAAGAAGAGATAATGAACAATTCATTAACATGGGCATCTATCAGAGATGAATCCAGTGCTAAATTTAGAGGAAAAACTTGGTGAATATATGAAAATAACATTCAGAGCACAAACATATGAATTTTGAACCATTAAACACTCATTTAATACATGAAGGAACACATAATGAAATGCAATAACAGGAAAACATTGACAATAAGAAGGGAAAAACAAACTGTAATCATGAACAACACATAAACCTTTGAAGAAAAGGACAGATTCAGCTCTGTGAATTATTAAAATAAGTCTCAAAATACACAACTGATTTCTCACAGGTTCCAACCCTTTTTTCATAACATTCGTAGGTTCTTATACAATTGCTCCATGAGCTGAAATAAAAAAAATTACTAAAAATAGGCATAATTTCCTTTACATGTGTCATTCGACACTTATTAACCACTAACTGATTCTAGAAAGTTAACTAAATTCCTAGTAACTATTCGTCAACATCAAATTCTTCATGATCTTCCATGTCTTCAGGCATGCATCGTGTACTTGGTCCTTCTGAATTTTTCCACTATCTTCCCTTGGTCTGCAGATAGCAATTCCAATGTGGGAATCTCTTTTGATAACAAGCGCAATTCCACATGATCCCTGCAAGAATAATTTTGTAAATGTGCACATGCTTCCATGAAAGAAAAAAAACATGTCAAATTCATCTGTTAGCTTGTCAACAATCATCTTTCCAGATAACGATTGGTTCATATCAGCAAAATTTGTGTGATCCAATCTACATTGAATCAACTTATCTTGGTACTCCTTCTGAGTTGGCATAGTTCCATTTTATTCCCAAAATAATGGGATTCATTTCTTGAATAAAGGATCAAACATATCTCTAAAGAGCTTAAATTGATGTGCCATGATGTAAATTTTGGCCTGGAGTGTGTCTAAATGATGATACTTATTCACCACTTTTCTGGCCGAGGTTATGATTGCTATTTTCATTTTTCAAATCATCCTTTGTTAATCCATTCAAAACATTTATGGAATTATTGGCATAATCAATTGGCTTCTTATTTAATTTCTTGTTGGCTGCTGTCACAATTTGTTTGGATGATTGAATCACAACCTCTTTACCTAACACATAGTCAAGGTAATGTCTCAATTTGCTTGCTTCTACTATGATGGCATCCCAAATTATATGCTTTTCCCCCTTCACTTATGATTGACCTATGACCTGCTTCATTAATTTATCATTCTTGGCATTTGGCTTCCTAAGCCTTTCTCTCTTGTTCCCTTTTTAATGCCAAGCTTTTCAGTTTTTTTTTTCAATTGAGTTAGCTCTAATTCTTTAAGGCTAACCCGTGACATATCCTGGAAAATAGTTTATTCACTAGATTCAGTTGAAGGAGGTGTTATCTCTAAGGTTGTTTGATTTTTTACCTTATGGTTTTTTATTATGATGAATCTTTATTTTTTAATTTTTGCCTTGCTTTACGCCTTATTCTTTGATTGAATGCTATTATTTTTTTGCATTTTTTAATCTTTTGAAGCCTCAAAATATTCACTCATTTAAAGCCATGGACCTATGTATGTGCAAGAGTTTTTATATTATGGATTGGACTTTTAAAACTAACAGCATTTCTCAAACTGGCAGCATTTTACAAACTGGCATCATCTTTTCAAAGAGTATTTTATTAAAAATTGTTATTCATAAGTACCATGGTATATAAAAATGAGATAATGAACTATGGTTATATAGCATATTCATGTTCAATAAATTCGGTACTTGATATGAACACTCCTTAAAAGCACTCCTGTTCACGAAATAATGAGTTTCATCGTGTCATACATGGGCTTGTACAACTGTTTTGTTTATGGAATTAAAAGCACTCCATGCAATGAGTATTAGTACTAATTGTGGCAAGGTCGACATATTGAATAATAATAATTCATTTTCCCTAAAATCTGTCTTGTTATGTTGCCCAAATGCTCTTGCGAACTGGGAGAAGGACATTCAAAGGGCTGTTTTTATACTGTCAACATTTATTGTTTAGGATCTCTAAATCTATATGATTAAAACAGTGAATTCAGGGTTTGAAACAACAAGGGTTTGTTTTAATTCTGAATGTTCATGCTTGAAAAGGGAAAGATTGTATTGTATAAGTCTCTCTGCATTTGAAAGTGAGCTGTTGCAGCATAAATTCTCTTTTAAAGTGTATAGTGTGAAGGGGTTTCAGAAATGTCGAAGACAACAGAGAAAGAAGATCTAGAAATCATGGTAAGAAGAAAACCAGGAGGCTTAATTTGCAGGTTGGATCCAAATAACACATAATGGATAATGAAGTTTCCAAGATCAGCCCAATTGATGAAGAATGCCAGATGGTTTGCCTTCTATGAGAAATTACAAGGTTATCATTCATATGTAACTATGTCTTTTATTAAAAACTATAAAGATGAAATGGTTCAGCTTAAAATCTTAACAGTCAGGGTAAATGAATATTTTATTGCTGAAGCAATAGATGTTCCGGCACAGGGAGAGAGATGGTTTAAACAACATGATTTTCAAGGAGATTACAGTGAGTTTTTGATGCCAGATTTTGAGAAATTAGATTGGAAAAATGGTATCCATGTGAGCAAAATAAAGCCAAGTTGGAAAATTCCTTTAGAGATGGTACAAAACTATATTACATGTGATGGCCAGTATGACAGGGTGCTTAAATGCCATTTAAGGTTGCTGATGCACCTTAATGGAAGTTTACAGCTCAATCTCCCATTCTATTTATTAAAAAGCCTTCAAAAGATGATTTCATGGGTTCAGGGCCATCCAAAGCATACTTCTAGATCAGTCTATCATCAGGGTTTAATCAAACTATTGATTTTATCACAGTTGCACAGGGAAGGAAAAACCTGGGAAACTCTATTGACAGAGATAGGGTTCAAAGAAAATCCTAAAGAGAAAGGAAAAAGGATGATGGAAGATTTAGACCAACAAACAACAAGTCACAAAAAACAAATTCAAGCTGCTATAGAAGAAGGAAAGGATTTTACAGAGAAACCAATTCAGGAAGGTTTGTGTCCTGAAACTTCATTCACAAATGAAAACCCTGGAAAAATGAGTGTTATGCTAAAAAATATAACCTCAAAAAATAAAACTCGTAATCAGCTATTGAAGACAGAGAACAGGGATCTGAATCCAAGGATTAGGTTAAGAAAGAAGCTACAGACAGAGAAGAAATCAGCACATGAAATGGCATGGAAATAATGATGATAGATGATGCTCTCAGTGAAGAAACTCTACATACATCTAAAGATCAGTATTGTTTAGATATTGAAAAGTTTATTGATGTTCAAGGAGTTGCAGGATCTATACCTGAAGCCTTTTGCACAAACAAACAAGTTGATTCAGAGGATTGCTCAGCATCAAGGACTCTACAGGAAGAAGAAGTCCATATGAAAGAAGAAGACCTGGAAATATCTCCAGAACTAAACCAAGTCAAGAAGTCTTTGCAGACATACAAGGAGCACACTAGGTATTTACAAAACATTAATGAAAAATTGATGATAGCCAATAAAATACTTTGAGAAGATCTGGAGGATAAGGAGGTAGATTATCAAAAATTGCTGTCAATATCTAAAGACATTCTAAGGGAAAAAAGAACCATCCAGAAGCAGCTCGAACTCATCAAGGCTCAGAGTAAGGAGGACGACAAAGATGTTGAATTTTCCAGATTGCAAAAGCGTTCCCAGGTTTTAAGTGATTTAACTATATTAGCAGAGGCTTCCAAAAGTCTTTAGATGTAGAATTGTAATTTGCTTTTGAAAGTAATGTTGTTTATTGATAGATGTCTCTTTTATATTACACTTGTACTTAAACACTGTTTAAAGGGGATTGACTTCCCTATTTTTGAGAAGGTTCGATCTATAGAAGTAGGATATTATAGTTAGCTTAAACAAACAGATATTTTGTATTTAAGGAAATTCTCTAGATGAGACATGGAGTTGGCAATTGGAGTGATGGAGATCTAGTTTTGATAACTTTCTGTATGACATGAAATACTCTACATCTTCAATACAGGTTCTACCTTGATATGAGTATGATTATGATTTGTTTGTGTATCTTATGAATTGTTTTTCTTATGATTTATCTTGTATATGGTCAATTGAATCCCATTACAATGATTCTTATGTTGAAATACAACTATCTTTTAAACTTTTAAAAAACAGAGATAGTCTCATTTCATAATTTCATGATCGTAGTTCCTTTGATATTGGATTTTGTATCTTGTTTTATGTTATACAGTTCCTTAATGATTGTGTGATTTTCCTATAGCTTTGATTACATACCAACCCAGTCTTTATATTGATTTCATTGAAGTATATTTTTGAAAAAGATTTCTTTAAGATTGAACCCCTATAGTCTAGGTTCAACTTTAGGGATAACATCTTCTGGCACCGTTGCCGGGGACGAAGGAGCGAAGATATCCTCCCCGGGAAGAATGACAACGAATATATCCAGTCTTTGATGGTGAACGAGGGCTAGTGACATAGGGGATGCAAATTATTCACCTGGCGACTCCAACTTATGCAGATCCAGATTTCAAAGCTTAGATGATGATTTCATTGGACTAATGAGGACTTCTGATCCGGCTTCTATTGTTTCAAGGTATGCATGTCTAGATTTTGCAGAACTTCCTGGTTTTCCGAATTTTCTTCCTTTGGATGAATATTTGTTGAGAAATGGTCCTAAATTTAATGGAGAAGATCTGAGTTTAGCTATGAAACAAATATCTAATTTCTGTGAATTTACAGAGTTACTTAGAGTTAAACATGAAGATGTCTTCATTAGATTATTCTATGATTCATTACAAGGGAAGTGTAAAATTTGGGTTGAAGATTTGTCTTTTGGGTCAATTAGATCATTAACAGATTTTTGGATTATATTTCTAAAGACATGGATGGAGAAGATAGAGTTTAGGGCATATTCTCTTTCCATTAAAAATTTCAAGGAATGGAGTGATATGAGCATTGATGAGGAAATAGATGAAAATTTTTCTTCCATTTTGTCTTCTTATTTAAAATCAAGCCCATGTAACTCAGAATCTAAAGTCATATTTTTAAAAGAATTTGTTGTACATATTGAGAAAGAGATTGAAGCTTTAGAGGGCAAGATACAGAGTTTGTCATTTCAAAGCCCTTTTCAGCTGTCTTTTGATATCAAGATTGAGAATAAAGACAAGTTTGATGATCCAAAACTGAGAAAATGGTATGACCCGGTAGCTAACTATATCAAGGAATTTATCGATTCACGGTTTCAGTATACATTTTATGATAAATCTGAAAATCAAAATTACAGACAGATGTTGATTGTTGTTCCTGTCTTCATTTTGCTAATACACAGATCAAGATTTTCATCAAGTATTCAGATACCTGTATGGCTTCATTGGAAGCATGATTTTACTTGACCAAAGTTGTAGTTTTGGTTAGTGTAGATAGTGTGGATAAATAAGCTTGATGATTCAAGCATTTCCTTAAGTTTGTACAGTGTGATCAGATTGTTGTGAGAGGATTATTTCAATTTGCAGAGTAGTTTAAAGATTCGGCCAGTAGTGTGTTTTCAATCTTTTTAAGTAGCAGAGATTTGTGATGAAGACTCTAGCCCATTGAAATGGAAAGGCACAGGTCAACATGTTCTCAAAGTTTCACAGGGAAAACTTTGTCCCCAGATGGAGCCAGATGTTATCTCTAAGGTTGTTTGATTTTTTACCTTATGGTTTTTTATTATGATGAATCTTTATTTTTTTTTATTTTTGCCTTGTTTTACGCCTTATTCTTTGATTGAATGCTATTATTTTTTTTCATTTTTTAATCTTTTGAAGCCTCAAAATCTTCACTCATTTAAAGCCATGAGCCTATGTATGTGCAAGAGGTTTTATATTATGGATTGGACTTTTAAAACTGGCAGCATTTCTCAAACTAGCAACATTTTACAAACTAGCAGCATCTTTTCAAAGAGTATTTTATTAAAAATTGTTATTCATAAGTACCATGGTATATAAAAATGAGATAATGAACTATGGTTATATGGCATATTCATGTTCAATAAATTCGGTACTTGATATGAACACTCCTTAAAAGCACTCATGTTCACGAAATAATGAGTTTCATCGTGTCATTCATGGGCTTGTACAACTATTTTGTTTATGGAATTAAAAGCACTCCATGCAATGAGTATTAGTACTAATCGTGGTAGGGTCGACAGATTGAATAGTAATAATTCATTTTCCCTAAAATCTATCTTGTTATGTTGCCTGAATGCTCTTGCGAACTGGGAGAAGGACATTCAGAGGGCTGTTTTTATACTGTCAACATTTATTGTTCAGGATCTCTAAATCTATATGATTAAAACAACGAATTCAGGTTTTGAAACAACAAGGGTTTGTTTTAATTCCGAATGTTCGTGCTTGAAAAGGGCAAGATTATATTGTATAAGTGTCTCTGGGTTTCAAAGTGAGCTGCTGCAGCATAAATTCTCTTTTAAAGTGTATAGTGTGAAGGGGTTTCAGAAATGTCGAAGACAGCAGAGAAAGAAGATCCAGAAATCATGGTAAGAAGAAAACCAGGAGGCTTAATTTGCAGGTTGGAGCCAAATAACACAGAATGGATAATGAAGTTTCCAAGATCAGCCCAATTGATGAAGAATGCCAGATGGTTTGCTTTCTATGATAAATTACAAGGTTATCATTCACAGGTAACTATGTCTTTTATTAAAAACTACAAAGATGAAATGGTTCGGCTTAAAAGCTTAACAGTCAGGGTAAACGAAGATTCTATTGCTGAAGCAATAGATGTTCCGGCACAGGGAGAGAGATGGTTTAAACAATAGGATTTCCAAGGACATTACAGTGAGTTTTTGATGCCAAATTTTGAGAAATTAGATTGGAAAAACGGTATCCATGTGAGCAAAATAAAGCCAAGTTGGAAAATTCCTTTAGATATGGTACAAAACTATATTACATGTGATGGCCAGTATGACAGGGTGCTTAAATTCCATTTAAGGTTGCTGATGCACCTTAATGGAAGTTTACAGCTCAATCTCCCATTCTATTTATTAAAAATCCTTCAAAAGATGATTTCATGGGTTCAGGGCCATCCAGAGCATACTGCTCGATCAGTCTATCATCAGGGTTTAATCAAACTATTTATTTTATCACAGTTGCACAGGGAAGGACGAACCTGGGAAACTCTGTTGACAGAGCTAGGGTTCAAAGAAAATCCTAAAGAGAAAGGAAAAAGGATGATGGAAGATTTAGACCAGCAAATAACAAGTCACAAAAAACAAATTCAAGCTGTTGTAGAAGAAGGAAAGGATTTTACAGAGAAACCAATTCAGGAAGGTTTGTGTCCTGAAACTTCATTCACAAATGAAAACCCTGAAAAACTGAGTGTTATGCTAAAAAATATAACCTCAAAAAATAAAACTCATAATCAGCTATTGAAGACAAAGAACAAGGATGTGAAGCCAAGGACTAGGTTAAGAAATAAGCTGTAGATAGAGAAGAAATCAACACATGAAGATGGCATGGAAATCGTGATGATAGATGATGCTCTCAGTGAAGAAAATCTACATACATCTAAAGATCAGTATTGTTCAGATATTGAAAATTTTATTGATGTTCAAGGAGTTGCAGGATCTATACCTGAAGCCTTTTGCACAAACAAACAAGTTGATTCAGAGGATTTCTCAGCATCAAGGGCTCTATAGGAAGAAGAAGTCCATATGAAAGAAGAAGACCTAGAAATATGTCCAGAACTAAACCAAGTCAAGAAGTCTTTGCAGACATACAAGGAGCAAACTAGGTATTTACAAAACATTAATGAAAAATTGATGATAGCCAATAAAAGACTTCGAGAAGATATGGAGGATAAGGAGGCAGATTATCAAAAATTGCTGTCAATATCTAAAGATATTCTAAGGGAAAAAAGAACCATCCAGAAGCAGCTTGAACTCATCAAGGCTCAGAGTAAGGAGGACAACAAAGATGCTGAATTTGCCAGATTGCAAAAGCGTTCCCAGGTTTTAAGTGATTTAACTATATTAGCAGAGGCTTCCAAAAGTCTTTAGATGTAGAATTGTAATTTTATTTTGAAATTAATGTTGTTTATTGACAGATGCCTCTTATATATTACACTTGTACTTAAACACTGTTTAAAGGGGATTGACTTCCCTATTTTTGAGAAGGTTCGATCCATAGAAGTAGGATCTTATAGTTAGCTTAAACAAACATATATTTTGTATTTAAGGAAAGTCTGTAGATGAGACAGGGAGTTGGCAATTGGAGTGATGGAGATCCAGTTTTGATAACTTTCTATATGACATGAAATACTCTACATCTTCAATACAGGTTCTACCTTGATATGAGTATGATTATGATTTGTCTGTGTATCTTATGAATTGCATTTCTTATGATTTATCTTGTATATGGTCAATTGAATCCCATTGCAATGATTCTTATGTTGAAATACAACTATCTTTTAAACTTTTAAAAAATAGAGACAGTCTCATTTCATAATTTCATGATCGTAGTTCCTTTGATATTGGATTTTGTATCTTGTTTTATGTTATATAGTTCCTTAATGATTGTGTGATTTTCTTATAGCTTTGATTACATACCAGCCCTATCTTTATATTGATTTCATTGAAGTATATTTTTGGAAAAGATTTCTTTAAGCTTGAACCCCTGTAGTCTAGGTTCAACTTTAGGGATAACAGGAGGAATAATTATGCATTCAAGCTTGTTTTCCTTCTCTTGTAACTCTTTTCCTTTCTCCTTCAGTTTCTTTTCCATTTCATCAAATTTGACTTTGAGAGTCTTCTAACTCTCAACTAGAAAAGTCATGTCTTGCTGCATTGTTTCTATTTTTTTGCATACTTCAATAATTTGGCTTTGCAATCTGTCAATTCACAACTCAAACCCTCTTTTTCCTTCTCAAGCTCAGCTAATTGAGACGCTTGTATTAGCTATGTAGAAGGTATCTTCAGTTTCTTTTTCAACAGTTGAATGGCATTCTCCTTTTCATTTAGCAAATTTTGTATTCCTTCCCCTTTATCTTCTTGGCTCTTAGCCACCAACAAATATGTATGTAAATTCTTTATCTATTCCTGGTGGGATCTATTCTCCACCTTATCCTGTCTTAATTGATTTTCAATTTTATTCTTATTGGTCTATAATTTTTACAATTTCAATGTATCTTTTAATAGATCAGTAAAAAGAGTGTCCCCTGTTTTCTTATGCAGATGTATCAGGTCAGGATGGGGATATTTTCTAAATTCATTTTCATTTCGCCCGCCTTGTTCTTGGTTGATGTTTCCATATTTAGAGTGTTCTGAGAATAATATCTAACAGTGAAAAGAAGTACATCTTGACTAGATATTTTCCTTACTTTTGCATATAATTTCAAATCTTCCTTTGAATCTCTATCTTTAGTATCCTTGTACTTCTCCAACAAGTATGTCTTAGTTTTTAATTGAGATGTAGAATTAGTTGGTGTATCAGCAAATGCATATTCCCTCACCTCAAAGGCAGACCCTATCACTTGCATCTGTTTCATTTTATTCCCTTTATCTTCTATCATTTGGAAAATTTGTTCTTATTTTTCAACTCTCTTATTATTTGGAGTCTTGGTTGTATGCTCCTCTTCTGTATCCATGGCATCTAAGAAATACCTATTGTTGGTCCTTTCAAAACAACTGGTTAAGGGTGTGATTTTCTCAGCTACTCGGACCAAGTTGGAGGTGCCAGGCTGTGGTGAAGTGATTTCCCTCACAGAGAAAGTTGAGTCTTCATGCATATCAATATCCCTTTGAGTCCCATGAGGATAATCTAACCAATTCGCATCCTCTGTTAATCCTGCAACTTCAAAATGCTCAAAGGGCTTCCTCTTCTGAGCATGTCTTCTGATTGAGATGATGTGATGGGGGTCATCGTTAATAGCAGCTTCTATCAGAAATCTCATCTCTTTCAGCAATTTAAAAAGTGTTCAGTCTCCAATATTAATCTTTTTCTAATCAATTCCATAGCAAACACTCTAGGAGTAAAAAATGCAGGCAATAAATAAGGTTCATGAGAAAAACCACACAATCTAATCATTGTTCCTTTTTCAAACAAAAACCAATCACTAATTCTTTTATATGGAGAAAACTGCAATATGTCTTTCATTTCTGACAATACCCTAGGTAACTTCTTCTAAAAAGTGGCACTGTGCACTTCAGACATGAAAAAATTCATAAACTTACTATAGTCACTATTCATTTCCCTTGTAAGCACCATCTCAGGGAGCTGTAGGTTATCCTCATTAAATGGATGAAACATTTTGAGTAAATAGGATTGAAATATGAAGCTTCTAGTCTTGTGGAAATCCATTAGTAGAGAATAAATATTCTCAGCCAAGAATTCATCAAATTTAAGGCATGAATATTGTACCAACTGACTAGACTCTTTAGATTCAACAGGACAAGTACTCAGAGTAACTAATAGACTCATAAGGGGCTCTGTGACATACTTGTCTATATTTAACCCTACAAACTAACTCATCATGATTATAATACAGTGGGTTTCTTCATTAAAAATATTGGCATCGACAGGAAATGGTTAGTTTTGTAGTTGGACTTCAAGTTTGAAACAAGTTTTGAAGAAATTCTATTTCAGTTCTATTGTAGACTCCCCAAAATACTGAACTATGGATTCTTCATTTTATTCTTTGGACTTCAGGGTGAGATCAACAAGGATTGAAAAGGTATTTCTAACAACCATGGGAATGACTAGACAAATTATTTTTGAGTTAGAGGTATCCATTATTACTCTTTCAGAGGGGGAGTAATTAATGGAACACCAGTCAATGAATTCGGGCCAGTTTATGGTTTGGTCGGTATTGAAATAATGGAAATAAGACTGGTAGACATTATGAATATATGTTCCCTGTTCCTTAAGAATATTTAACTTCTATTTGACACAATCAATAGGTCCATTAAGCAATATAGTATCAAATACTTCTGCATCTTTTCTTCAAACAATTCTTCAATTTTCTAGTATTCTAAGTTTAAAGCTTCTACTTCTTCAACTTGATCCATTTAAATACTTCCAATGTAGACAAAAATCCTACCTGGTGTATTGAAAATTGGCCCAAGGATTCTATGTGATTTGGCCGCTTCTGCACAGTCCTTGGCTTTCATTTTCCAATGCAGATAATAAATTAATTCCCTAATTCCATGTGCATGGTACTTTTATATTATTTTTATCTTCAGATCAGTTTTGCATCTTTTGCAGTGGAAATAGTTCTGAGCCTTCCATCTTGTATGATTCATCCTGTGTCTTTGATATTTCTCCTAGCTGAATTCCTTTGTTTCCCTCCATTGCAATGCTTCCTTCCTTATCCTTCACGTAGATCACAATTGCAGATTGAATTATAGCCATTGATTTGAATGCAGATCTATGTAAACCATTGAACTTCACTTGACATAACCCATTTCACATATTTCCTTTCAAACTCAGAGTGAGCATGTTTTGGTTGCGAAATTATCTTGGACCATAGATCTTCCCCAAATCAAATCTGCACCACTCATTTCCCAGGCCCTTTAACTCCATTTCGCAAATCCGCCAATTTTCTTCTTCCTCGCACCTTCAACTTGCAAAATGGCTGCTAATCGTAGATCTGCATCTACTCAAATATTCACCCTTTATCTCACCTTCCCTTTACCTTCATTTCTCAGCCTCCACAATTCTATTCTTCCTTAGACCTTTAAGTTGTGAAATTATCTTCAACTGTAGATCTTAATCTTGCCTACATCTCAATGATCGAATGGTACAGTCTCTACCAAATTTCGCAACTTTGGAAAGTTCCTTTGTTCGTGCATATTCAATTTGCAAAATGATTACTGACCATAGATCAGGATTGGAGTTTAATTTGAGCCATCGGAAGATAAATATCCTACCCAATTTCACAAATATCCAACATGACTTACCACTTACTAGTTCACATTGCGAAATTAATCTGGACCGTGGAACAAGAACCTGCCCAGATCTATACCATTCAAGTTTGCTAGACCTACCAGATTTCGCAGATTTAGAAATTTTATTTATTCCTACATGATGTATCTATGAAATCAATATCCATGGTAGATCGTTTCTCCACCAAATCGTCACCATTGAATTATGTGGGCCCTACATGATTTCACAGATTTGAAAACTTAATTATCTTGTACAAGTTGACATTGCGAAATGATCCTTTGCTGTGTATTTCTTCCATCATCCAATATCAACTCTTGAAAGATACGGGGCTGACCATATTTTTCTGATATGGAAACTTAATTTATCCTTGCATGTTCACCCAGCGAAATGGCTTACAATCGTTGATCTGCTTCCACCTATCAATCTGATGGTCGATTCTTCATGCAGGTTAACATCCTTATCACCAATATCAAAAATTATTTAGAACATGCATCTTAGCTTTGTGAAATCAACTACAACCTTTTATATTCTTTGTTGTATAGCCACGCCCTCCATTTCTATCACCATATAACCCTGAGTGGAATTTCTTATTCAGACTCATTTGCAAAGTTAAACCTTTAGGATTTTCAATTATTTTGCATCCCAAACCTAGGAATAACCCTTCATAACACCTTGGGAACTTCATTAACACCCCTCTAAGTCATATGATAAAACAATTTCAGACCTTACTCTTCATTTCATTAGCCTAACCCCCTTCCAAATATTTAGCCCAAATTAGTGCTAACAACTAGCTCCAATTAGGGATGATATCCTCCCTGCGAGGTAGCAAAGATCCCTGTAGACCAGTTCTTCATCCATTGGGCTATTCCCAATCTTTCCACACCTTTAACTTCTGTTTTTTTTGTATGTATAGAAATAAAAATGAAGAATTAAAGAAGTATGGCTACCCATCCAAATCTTAGGGCCTTCTCCATGAGCTTCAAATCCTTTGGCTCACCATCTGTACTAATTTAAAAGTAAAGAAATATATACGAATTATAGTACACAAATTACCTCCTTCCCGCGGAACAAGTAATGCTTTAGAAATATTCCATTTAATGGGCCTCCCTTGAACTGAGACCCATCTTGATGTTGTAGAATGAATTAATTTCCCCCTCTGTATGCTGCATTGATATATGGAACCAACATGCGATCAAACTTACCATGCTTTTCTTCCCTAGGAGCAGCCCACTTCAAAACCAAATCATTAATCTTAAGTTGTTCTTCTTTAACCTTTCTATCAAAAGTGGTCTTCATCTTTTCTTAATGTATTTTCACTTTATCATAAGCTTTATCCCTCATCTCATTCAGTTCTATCATTTGATTTATCCTCCTTTGCATGTAATTTGGCTCATCCTCCTGCTCCTGCAACAATTTCATGACTGGAACTCCCAACGATGTTGGAAAAACAAATTCAGCTCCATATACTAACTGGAATGAAGATATCCCAATTCCCCTTTTTGTGATGATTCTGTCATCCCACAAAGCATGTTTCAAATTTGTATGCCAAGTCCTTTTGTTTTCTTCTAACAATTTCGTAATTATTCTTACCAAACTCTTGTTAGAATACTTTGCTAGTTCACTACCCCATGGATAGTAAGAAATATAATTGTTAAGACTGATATGATATTTATGACAGAAACTTATCATCTTCTTAGATTTAAAAGCAGCTACATTATATGTCACCAATACTCTCGGGGAAACCAAACCTAGCCAAAATATTATTTTCAATAAAATCCATGATCACTGCATATGTAGCTCTTCTTGTAGCTATTGCTTCAATACATTTTGTGAATTAGTCTGATGCTATCATAATCCATCTATGATGACCTGAATAATTTGGATTAATTTATCCAATGAAATCTAATCCCCACTACTGGAAAGGTGCCTCTACTGAAATTGGATTAAGAGAAAGTGCCACCAGTTTCCTCTTACCATAAAAAATATGGCATTGGTGACATGTAGTGGTCTCCTTATAAACATCAGAAAACATTGAGGGCCAGTAAAAACAAGCTCTCGAAATCTTATTTATTGTCACCTTCCATGAGTGATTCCCTCCACAATCTCCTTTATGGAACTCCTTCATTGTCTGCTGAGCTTCATTTTCCAAAAGGAAATTTAATAACACACCACGAGGATCCTTCCAGTACACGTATTGATTCAAAATATAGAACTTTGCAGCTTTCAACTTCAAAGATCTTGCTCTTGTTTTACTTAACCCTAATATAGGAGCTTGTATATTTTGTGAAACATATACAATATGAGAGTACCATGGAGACACAGAAAAATAAGGCATTACCTGTACCCCTGTATCAAGTTAGTTTGAGTGGTTGGACAACAAATTAAGATGTAAGCATTCACAATTAGAGTTTGTCATCATTTTTGCAATTCCTTGTCCTTTAATTAACTTGGTAGGTTTGATTTCAATATCGTACTCCAACAATATATCAATCCATTTTGCTCTCTTCCCTTCTGGATCTAGATGTGTGAGAATACTCTTCACCACATTACTTGAAACATATGCAATAATATGTGAATGAAAAATCTACACTTTGAAATATTTCAAAGATTTCACTAGAGCCTATGCCTGCTTTTCCATGTTATCATATTTTAGTTCTCCATCTCTTAGTACCTTACTGAAGAAAGTTATGGTATGTTCAACATTCTGATTGTTCTTCTGTAATAAAAATCCATCATTAGTATGTTCTAATGCATAAGAAAATATCAGGAAATCTTTACTAAAAATATGGACTTATCATAAATGGAGCTTTTGTGATGGCTTGTTTAAAATCCTTGAAAGACTTTGTGGCATCAACTATCCACTTTATCTCATTCTCCTTATTCAGCGTGTTGGTAATATTCCTTAGTATTTCAGCAAAGCTATGAATAAACCTCCTCACAAATTTACCTGGCCAATGAATGATTGTACTTAAGTTTTTCTCCTAGGCTCCTCAACCTTTAGAATTGCACTGAATCTTTATGGATCTATTTTAATACCATTCTTTGAAATGATATGTCCTAGCTATTTCCCTTCTTCCAATGCAAAATTAGATTTCCTGGGATTTAATGATATTCCATATTCCATATGCATTTCAGAAAAAAATTCTCCAGATGTTTGATATGTTCTCTGTCATACCTAGAATAAAAAGTGATATCATCCATATAAACAACCACAAATTTGTATTTCTCCTCTGCAAAAGTAATGTCCATAGAAAGCTGAAAATTAGCCCTGCATTCATCAAACCAAATGGAATTTTGGCATACATGAATGTACCCCATGTGTAGTAAATGTAGTCTTTTCTTGGTCCTCGGGAAGCACTTTGATCTGGTTATAGCCTGTGTTAGGTCTCCGGAAAACTCCTCTAGGTTGCAGTTGAAGTAGAACTAGGACCTGCTATCTGGCAGACAAGTCATAGTTTGTCAAAGTAGGTAGGGTTTGTGACCCACTTCACCTCGCTGGCACCTTCAAAACTGGAATAGACCCAAGCCATTGGTGCCTTTAAGTAATTTTCAACTTCATAACTCATCCATGAGGTGTTTGGATCAACCAAAGTTGGTTCTGTGTGGAAGCATTCCTTTCTACACTGTTCTACACTTTCGATGGCTAAGAAAGCAAAAAAATTGGTCTGTAAGCTACTGAAAGCTCTATTTTTGGTGGCTAATGAACAACTGCTACGTTCTCCTAGGCCACCGAAAGCTCTGTTTCTTCAAAATTTAATCAAAATTTTAATCACCCTTTTACAGCTTCAACTATGATCTTCTAGTACTTCTGCAACCTGCATACGGTTTGGAATATCAGTAGCATCATAGGTTGCTTCTGGATCCCGAAGGCTTATTACTGCCTCTGCTAGGGTTTCCAGTGCAAGTTGAGCTTGAGAGTTAGGGTTTGAATTCATTGTCTGCAACCTTGACAATCTGATAATCCTGTAGACCCTGGCATTGTCCTTCATCAGCAGGAGATACATCCCTCTCATTTCTAGAAGAGAATCATGCAATTCAGTATTTCTCTTGATTAATCTTGCATTAGTTCTTTTGATATCTCTCTCTAAGACCTCTAGTTCATATACTTTCCCTAATACCTGGTTTATTCTCTGGGACCTAGGTTTGCTAGAGGTAGTCTCTGCCATTGGTTCATCTTGACCCTCCCTTGGTGTAGGTGAGGGAAAATCCTTATGCTCTTCTACAACCTGCTTTGTTAGGTCAACTCATGCTCCTCTTCATCTTTAGAGTCTGAGTAAGGTAGGTTGAGGATATTTTTACCTTGTGCTAGAGCCTCCTCCTCCTTTCCACTAAAATCCATATTTTTGTTGGCTTTGTTGGTCTTAGAAGTTGGAGAGGCCTGATCTACTGCCACTGGAGAGATGGCCCTCCTCTTTCTCTTACCACTACTGGGAGTGGTGGACTTCTTTGAAAGAGACTTCCCTTTGTCTTCTGGCTACAATCCTGTCTCAAAATCATTCCAAAATAGGAAGTATGTCCATACTATGTTTCTTCTTTGCAGCAGTTCTAGGAAAATGAGCTTTATCAGGCCATGATGGGATAGAATGCCTACAATTTTGGTGGGCTGGGCTTTAACCTAATGGGACATCTTGGTCAGGATCTTGTGTAGGTAGAAAGGCAGGTTCAGTGGGCTCCTACCAGTGAAATGGTTCATTAACCTAAAGTGGTATATTATCACCCTGTTATATCTGCCCTCACAAGTTATATAGACCAATATTGCTTTCAATAACTACTGCCACTTCTCCTTAATCCAGGTTAAAGGGATTCTTTTCTTCCATACAACATTCTTGTGCTCAGGATTCAAGTAAGACCTGAATTCCACATCCTTCGCGATGGTGGTTTTGAACCATTTCTCCATAGTCCTTTGTAACTCTGCTACTTCTGCTATTAGAGCCTCATCAACCTGGAACTCTTCTCTGCCTATCAATTCCTTCGAGCCATCAAAGGAGAGAGAAAATGCTTCTGCCACTTGCTGGTGTGATCCCTGAATTTTCTCACATAACTTGTAGCAGCCTAAGTCTTTGAAGAGTTGGCATACTTCTGGGTGTGACTCAAGATAGCCAATGTCACTCAATTCCTTTCTGAGTGCAGGTCCTCCTCCTTTCTTCATTTATGGACTGCTCTTCTTGTACCTTCCAAATCAAAATTCAAACTCTAGGGAAGGAGATTACCGTGTTGGATTTAGGGAGGGCTTGGATCAGTGAGGATGCATGCAGGAAAATGTGGAATGGACTGAGGAGAGGGTGTTGATTTTGAGGGGCTGGTTGTTCAATTTGGATTCAAACAAACTAATAGTAAATTTTGATGAGACCCATGAGATGGCTAGTGCAGTAATCATTTTAACTAGAACTCAATGCTGTGTGGTGGTTTGATTGCAATCACAGGACAGGTGGACGGTAGTGAGGGTTTGGGTATTTTATCAGTCACTTCGGTTTAATAACGACCTCTTCTTTACCAACTCATGATTTTTTGTAGTCCCAGTCTTTTCGGCAGTCAAGTGCTTGATCATGATGCTCCTCATGCTGACGGTGGTTGATTTCAATGGATGCACTAACCATTTTCCTCTTTTAGAGCTTTCGGTGGTTAAGGTGATCTTGGATCTAATTTTTGAGCTATTGAAAGCTGGGATTTTCAGTGGCTAATGAACGTTGAGATGTTCTCCTAAGACACTGAAAGTTGCTCTTCAAAAATTTCATTAAAAATGGAGTCAATGTGCTTTCAATGGTTAATGTAGTCCTGAGTCCAATTTTCAAGTTACCGAAAGCTAGGATTTTCGATGGCTAATGAACCATTGTGATGTTCACCTAAGTCACTGAAAGATAAACTTTGAATTTTATGAAGAAGTAGAGCACAAGGTGTTCCAACTTTATTAGACACACACAAATATTTCACAATGTGCACTGAAATCTTGATCACTATGCAAAAACTAAATTTTATGAGTTTGACCTATTTAAGACTAATTTATTTAGGAGATAACATCTGGCTCCTACTCAGGGATGGGAACTTTCTTGTGAGGTCCCAAGAACTCCAAACCAAATTAATTTCTTGAAAAATAAGAATTAAACCTATCTTCTACTGTTCCATTGGGCATGGAGTATATTTTGAAAAAAAAAACAACAAAAAATAATATTTTACAATAATAAGGCTTTAAAGCCTTAGATGAAATAGAGTTTCAGAAATTGCCCATTGACTGGGGCATCAAAAACCTCCTCGCCTTCCAGATTTTTGAGTTTGAAAGTGTTGTTCTATTGCATCTGAGCTATCAAAAAAGGTCCTATCTACAAAGAATCAAATTTACCATGCTTTCCCTTGTCTTGCCTAACAACATCCTATTTTAGAACCCAGTCTCCAACTTGAAAATTGTCCACCTTTGCCTTCTTGTCAAAAATAATTTTAATCTTCTTTTGGTGAACTTCTGACCTCTCCACTACCTATTCCCTGACTTTCCGCAACTCAACCAAATCAAGCATCCTCCTTACCATGTCATTTGGTTCATCCCTGTTCCTCCTGAAAGAATTTTGCAACTGGTAGAATCAGCTGAATGGGAAAAATGGCCTCAGTACCATAAACCAACTTGAAAGGAGAAGTCCCTATGGATCTTTTGTAGTCATTCTATCATCCCATAAAGCAAACGTTAGCTTAGAATCCTAGCTTTTCTGATTATTCTCCAATTGTTTTCTGATAATTCTAACTAGGATTTTATTGGATGACTCAGCAAGGCCATTTCCTTGAGGGTAATAGGAAGTGGAATGTAGCAATTGAATGACCAGTGATTCACACATGTTAACCAATGCCCCAACTTTAAAAGCTAGTGCATTATTAGTCACTAGCCTTACTGGACAACCAAATCTGATAAAGATGTTCTCATATAAAAACTTCATGATGACTTGGTGAGTGGAATTCCTTGTGGGGTCTTCCTCTATCCACTTGTTGAAATAATATATGGCTACTGGGATCCACTTGTGCGGAACACTTGATCAAGGATTAATCTCACCTATGAAATCAAGACCCCATTGTTGGAAAGGACAATTCACTACAATAGCTCTAACGGGAAAATATCTGAGCTGCTGCTTTTCTTATGAATCTTTGGCATTTGTCACAGGATTTTACAAAGGTACACACATCAAAGAAAAGAATAGGATAATAGTACCCAGCCCTCAGAATCTTGTGGGATGTGGTCTTCCAGTAATGATGGCCCCCACATGTGCTTGAATGAAACTGATGTATGACCTGAACTGACTCTTCTTTATCAAAGCATCTCAACAAAACACCAGAAGGATCTTTCCAATACAACAGCTTATCAATTATACAAAATTTAACAGACTTAAGCTTAAGAGCCCATGCTTGAGTCAGGCTCAGCCTACAGGGAACTTCTAAAATTTTCAAGAATTGAATAATAACTGAGTACCACTCACATGAAGGCAAGTTCTCAGTCACCTGTTTGCTTTCATGCTGCTCTCGAATTGCCTCTGCTATTGTTTCTATTGTTACCTCTGTCTGCAGGTTTGCTGAACTTATACCAATTAAATTCATTCTCAGTAGATCACAATTTTATTCAACCATGAGCTTATCTAGACCTTGGCATTTCACTATCTTGGTGGGATTTACTTCTATGTCAAACTCAATAAGTTTGGAAATCCATTTGGCTCTCTTTCCATCAATTTCAGGCTCGGTTAAGACATCCTTCACAACAGTTGAAGGGACATAGGC
This sequence comes from Pseudotsuga menziesii, assembly GCA_001517045.1. Taxonomy (NCBI): domain Eukaryota; kingdom Viridiplantae; phylum Streptophyta; class Pinopsida; order Pinales; family Pinaceae; genus Pseudotsuga; species Pseudotsuga menziesii. Next base: position 82,427 of record LPNX010332153.1, read on the forward strand.
AAGGACCTTTGCATGTCGAATGTAAATCCTGAAGGATTTTAGTGACTTAATGAGAGAATAGGCATGTTTCTCAATAGGATCATACTTCAATTCAACATCCCTCAATGTCTTCCTGAAGAAGACAATGGGGTGATTAAGGCCTTCATCATCTTTCTATAACAGAACTGTTTCCGCTGTGTCATAGGAAGAAAAGGAGAAAATGTAGAAACCCTTGGTGTCATCTGGACTAATCAGACTGGGAGCTTCTATGATAGACTTCTTGATGGCTTCAAAATAGTTTCTTGCTTGCTCTGTCCACTTGATTTTAGCTTCCTTCCTCAACATAGAGGTTATGTGTTTTACCAACTCAAAAAAATTTGGGATAAACTTCTTGACAAAATTTATGTTACCCAAGAATGTATGAATGCCCTTTTTTGACCTAGGTATGGGCAACTTCTGGATTGCTTCAACTCAAACAGGATCAATCTTCACACCTTCTGTTGAGACTATGTGACCTAGGAGTTTTCCCTCCCTGAGAGCAAATTGAGACTTCTTAGGGTTCAGAGATATTCCAAATTGTCTACATTTCAAAAACATCTTCCTCAAGTGCTTCAAATGTTCTTCATGAATGTTGGAGTAAACAATAAGGTCATCAAGGTATATGAGAAAAAACATGTCTTTGAATCCCACAAAAGCTATGTCCATCGCTCTTTGAAAGGTGGCCCCAGCATTCATTAGTCCAAATGGCATCTTGGCATACATGAAAGTACCCCAGGGAGTGGTAAATGCAGTTTTCTCTTGATCATCAAGGTGTACAAAAACTTGATTATAGCCAGAGAAACAATCTAGGAATGACAAGACACTAGCTCCTGAGACTCTTTGCAACAAATGCTCCATCTTGCGCAAGAAGTAGTTGTATTTCTTGGAGCATTTGTTTAGGTTTCTGAAATCAATGCATAACCTGATCTCCCCATTTTTCTTCCTCACTATCACTAAGTTTGCAATCCATTTGGAATATCTCAGTGGGAATATGATTTTTTCATTAAGTAGCTTTTGGATTTCTTTCTCAATCACTGGCAGAAGGAGGGGATTGATAGTTTTTAGATTTTGTTTGAAAGGGATGATGTCCTTTCCTAGGAGAATCATGTGTTGGATGATAGATATGTCATAGGTTTTTAGATCACTACATTACCAAGAAAACACATCAGCAAAATATTTCATAAGATTACAAAGTTTTGACTTCTGATCAACAGTTAACTCAGAGGACAAATTTACCAATTTTGGATGACTTTTGCTACCTAGGTTGTGCTCATGGACAGAAAGATCTTTCTCCCTTTTGACAGGTTTAAAGGGGACATCATTATGATCAAAAATATCTTCTAGGGGCACTAGATCCCGAGGTATATAATTGCTAGGTAGCTGAACAATATTCTGATTTCCTATTTTATCTCCTGATTTGGGCCTCTGGGATTCTTCCATATTTAGGTTTTCTTGATCAATATGCATATCAGAAAAATCATCTATGACCTGGAAAAATTTACTAAGTTCATCATCATTTTTGAAATCTTTCCAAAATTTCACATTATCAGGGAAGGATGGCCTGTACTTGACTTGGATCTCATAGCTCAGCTTAGGAGGCAAAGCGAGAATGAACATACTTACAGAGATAGCAAGGGAATCAGCTAGATGGTTCATAGCTCTAGGTATGTATGAGAGTTCAAAAAACATTAAAGAGTCCATGAGTTTCCATACCTCATCTCTGTATTCCTTTAGACTGACATTCTTTGCTTGAAAAGTATTGTTCACCTGCTATATGATGAGATCTACATCTCCAAATATCTTCAGGCACATGATTCCCATTTCCTTTGCAGCTTTCACTCCCAATAGAAACACCTCATATTCTTCTATGTTGTTAGTAGTATTGAAATCAAGATTATAAGACAAATGTATAGTCTCCTTTGAAGGAGAAATCAAGACTATACCTGAACCTGCTGAGACTTGAGTGTTGGCCCCATCAGAAAACATGCTCTAGACAGAGGTGGTTACTTCCTCAGGTGGCTGATAGGTAGGCTTTGTAAGCTGCATGGATGTTGGCTGGGAATCATCTATCTGTAGGATGCATGCCCCAAAGTCTATGTCTACTACATAGATGGGATGATTTATAGAGTTCTTGGCATTACTGATGATGTAGGTGAACTGGTTGTCTCTGTAGAGTCTCTTGGTCTCCCCTCCAAACATTGTGATTGTAGCATATGTAAGGTCCATCTGAAGGGTACCACCCAGCCTTTTACTCCATGAGGGAGACAAAAGGAGGCCAAACTTAGGTGGGATGTCATCCACTACTATGTCCATCACTATGCTTTTTGAAGGCAATTGGGAGAGGTTTATGACAAGGTATTTGATGAGGCCTAGGAATTTGAACTTGCTGGAGTCGAAAGAGAACAAATCATGGTAGGATTTTGTAATGCTAAGGTCAAGCTCGTCCATCACTACTTTTAGCATTAGGTTATGGGATGCTCCTCAGTCAAGCAAAAAGTTGTGAAGGATCTTATCATGGATGTTCAATGATATGTAGAAAGGTGGGCAAGACTCATCCAACTCTTCAATCATAGGGCCTAGGATTACTGTGGACTTATCATCTTGCAAGTTCACAAAGTCAGCATCTATGGGTGTCCTTGGCTGAAGAGATTTCACTATGGATGATTTGAAGGCATGATTTTTCATAATCTATATCAAGGGAAAAGGGATTTTCAACTTCTGAATTTCTGACTCAAGATTGAAAGAATAGGATAATTTATCAGAAGTTCTTACCTCTGGTTGTGGGGCTTTGAGCTACATAGGATCATGGGATGATGGATGCAATGGCCTTTGTTGTTTTTTTGCAGGTGTAACAATATTTTTAGCAGGAGGAGTAGGATGGTTCGTAGGGGCAGGACTCTTCTTCATAGGGGCAACAATTCTGGATCTCAAATTATAGCCTTCTTGATCATCAGCCTGGTATAAGGATTCTTCCATGATCTCCTCATTCATGATGACTTCCTCATAGTCTGCTTGTGACAGGAAAGAGAGATCAACTTCATCTTCCATACAGTTGATATTGTCTTTTGCCTCCCCTTCTTCCTGGGTAAACTCTTGTTCTTCTTCTAGCACAACATTTTGGAAAGGAGCTCTCGTTCTTTGATCCTCAACTTGATTTCTATCCCTTTGAAGGATTTGATCTGGTGGGTTATTTCTTCTGTAAGGGACAAAATTAGGGTTTCTGGGAGAAAAATCATTTGGCCCTTTACCTCTCACAGGTATTTTTCCTCAGTCTTTAAGTTTAGACATTTCACTTATCAAACTGTCCAACATTTTGGCTATTTTCTCCATTTAATTCTCTGATGAAGAAGCCCCTAAAGGATCTGAGGGTTGCTTCTTCCAGACCATTTTTCCCTTAACCTTCTAAGATGCTACGATATTGGACTCAACTTCAAGATCAACATCTTGCATGAGTGACAGAGAAGCCAATCTTCTTTCTCTGAGAAGAAGACATAACTCAGAATCAAAGTCGTTGGCATAAGTGACTTTGGCTGAAGTGTGAGTTGGTTTGATCTCAGGAGGGATCTTGCTGAACATTTTATTAAATATTTTTGTGAAATTGGAAATAGACTCACCATTTGCTCTCCTCAGATTGCTAAATTTAGTGATATAGTAAAGGTGGTCTCTTCTCTCTCCCCAATTCTTCAAAAATATGTCATCTATGGCTTCAATACCTACTATTGATCCAGCGGGAAACTCTTTGAACCATTTCCTATCCTGACCATCTAGACTTTGCACAAAAAACCTAGTCCACATATCCTCTTGTTCAATGTTTATATGCTCATCATAACTGTAGAATGCCTCTAAGTGTTCCTCAGCTATGAAATTTCCCTCCCTAGTAAACTTAGGCATGTATTTTAGATAATATCCAGTAGGCATATCAGAGAGGGGGTTAGGCAAATTTAGAGGGGCATATCTGGCAACAAGGATCCTTTCCATCTTGGTCAGAGGGGAGGCCATATTGGATGTGGGTATGGAAAGGGCAGAAGGAGATGCTACTGGTGTGGGTATTAGCTGAGAAAGTATTTGAGGTACATCTATCTTAGTGGAGTCGCCAGGGATGAGATATTCACAAGCAACAGTACTTGAAGATTCCTCAGCCCTAATTTTTTTTGATTTACTTATAAATTTCTGAGAACTATATGCTTCAGCAGAAGAAGATTGAAATGGAGGTCTATTTGATATAACATTAGAAATATCTCTGGATATACTTGATGTAGCTCCCTTTTGCAGCTCCAGAGGTCTTTCTTAGTGAAGCCCTTGCTCTTCTTAGAATCTCTTCCGGATCTGAAACACGTGTTACTGGTGGCCCTTGAGGGTTTTCTCTGGTACTTGGTCTTCTTGAAGCCACCTTATACGAATGGAGTTGTCATATAGATGATTACAACCAAAATAGTGTCCAGACTTTGTCTATCATCAAAGTAGGGTCTATGTCATCCCCTATGGAGTCTGAGATTCAATCTCCTCTCCCTGGCAATGGCGCCAATTTGTTAGGTCTCCAGGAAACTCCTCTAGGTTGCAGCTAGAGGATGCCTGGTAACTTCCATGTTTCTTCAATGGTTTACTAAATGGATCAAGTCAGATGACCTATAAGACCTCACTCACTCAAGACATGCATAAAACTCAATCAAATAGATAAGGCTTCTAACTATCAATGTTCAGAGGGTTGATAATAAGGTGAATAAATGAAGAAATCACTATGCTGGAAGATTCATATATAAAGAAATCACATATGAATGGATAATCATAACAAGGAAAGATACTTGCAATTCAACTCATCAACATAGAGATAGGATGACAACTATCTGGTATTAGACAAAAAGAATAAACTTGAATCAAACATCCAAGCACAAGTACAGAACATAAAAGAGATGGAACTTGAACATATAATGGCAAAAGAGCTTATATTAAATGATGAATAACATGAGAATCTTGATTAAAATAAGGGTATAAAAGTCTCCGAAGTCAAACCCTTGCTTCAAGATTAGTCATAGGCTTTATGGCCTTTACAAAATTTATTTCAGATCCTAAAAAGTTGGATCGAATTTACTAAAAATAGATAAACATAACTGTTTTGAGAAAAATTAGGTAAAAAACCCCAACTTAAGTGCTAATATACATAAATTCAACACTTTATCACTCCTTGAACTCTTTAATAACTGAAGTGATCACTGAAGTAGAACTAGGACCTACTATCTAGAAAACAAGTCATAATTTGTGAAAGTAGGTAGGGTTTGTGACCCACGTCACCTCACTGGCACCTTCAAAACTAGAACAGACCCAAGCCATTGGTGCCTTTAATTAATTTCCAACTTCATAACTCATCCATGAGGTGATTGGATCAACCAAAGTTGGTTATGTGTGGATGCATGCCTTTTTGCATTGTTTTGCACTTTTGGTGGCTAAGAAAGCAAAATTCTGGGTCTGTAAGCTACCGAAAGCTCTGTTTTCGGTGGCTAATGAACAACTGCTGCATTCACCTAAGCCATCGAAAGCTTTGTTTCTTAAAAATTTAATCACACTTTTAATCACCCTTTTATAGCTTCAACTCTGATCTTTTGGTACTTCTGCCTCCTGCATAGGGTTTGGAATATCAGAAACATCACAGGTTGCCTCCAGATCCTGAAGGCTTATTGCTACCTCTGCTAGAGTTTCCAGCGCAAGGTGATATTGAGATTTTGGGTTTGAATTATTCATCTGCAACCTCAAAAGTCTGATCATCTTGTAGAGCCTGGCGTTGTCCTTCATTAATCTCATATTTATTTTTTGCAGCAGGATATACATCCATCTCATTTCTAGAAGAGAATCAAGCAATTCAGTATTTCTCTTGGTTAATATTGCATTAATTCTTTTGATTTCTCTCTCTAAGACCTCTAGTTCATATACTTTCCCTAATAGCTGGTGGATTCTCTGGGACCTAGGTTTTCTAGACGAAGCCTCTTCCATTGGTTCATCTTGACCCTCCCTTGGTGTAGGTGAGGGAAACTCCTCATGCTCTACTGCAACCTAATTTGTTAGGTTAGCTTCTTGCTCCTCTTCATCTTCAGAGTCTGAGTAAGGTAGGTTGAGGATATTTTTACCTTGTGCTGGAGCCTCCTCCTCCTTTCCACTGAAATCCATATTTATCTTGGCTTTGTTGGTCTTAGAAGTTGGAGAGGCCTGATCTACTGCCACTGGAGAGATGGCCCTCCTTTTTCTCTTACCACTCCTGGAAGTGGTGGACTTCTTTGAAGGAGACTTCCCTTTGTCTTCTGGTTGCAACCCTATCCCAAACTCATTCCAAAATAGGAAGTATTTCCATGCTATGTTTCTTCTTTGTAGCATTTCTAGGACAATGAGCTTTATCAGGCCATGATGGGATAGCCTTCCTGCAATTTTGGTGGGTTGGGCTTTAACCTGATGGGCCATCTTGGTCAGGATCTTGTGTAGGTAGAAAGGCAAGTTCAGTGGGATCCTGCCAATGAAATGGTTCATTAATTTAAAGTGGTATATCATCACCTTGTTATATCTTCCCTCACAAGTTATATAGACCAAGATTGCTTTCAACAACTGCTGTCACTTCTCCTCAATCCAGGTTGAAGGGATGCTTTTCTTACATACGACATTCTTGTGCTCAGGCTTCAAGTAATACCCAAATTCCACATCCTTCGTGATGGTGGTTTTGAACCATTTCTCCCTAGTCCTTGGTAACTTTGCTACTACTGCTATTAGAGCCTCAACAACCTGGAACTCTTTTCTTCCTATCAATGCCTTTGAGCCATGAAAGGAGAGAGCAAAGGATTCTGCCACTTGCTGGTGGGATCCTTGAATTTTCTCACAGAACCTGTAGCAGCCTAAGTCTTTAAAGAGTTGGCATGCTTTTGGGTGTGACTCAAGATATCCATTGTCACCCAATTCCTATCTAAGTGCAGGTCCTCCTCCTTTCTTCATTTCTGGACTGGTCTTCTTGTACCTGTAAAAGCAAAATTCAAACCCTGGGGAAGGAGATTATTGTGCTGGATTCAGGGAGGGCTTGGATCAGTGAGGATGCATGCAAGAAAATGTGGAATGGATTGAGGAGAGGGTGTTGGTTTTAAGGGGTTGGTTGTTGAATTGGGATTTGAACAAACTGATAGTAAATTCTGATTATACCCGTGAGATGGCTAGTGCAATAATCATTTTAATTGGAACTTAATGCTGTGTGGTGGTTTGATTGCAGTCATGGGATAGGTGGAGGGTATTGAGGGTTTGGGTCTTTTATCAGTCACTTCAGTTTAATAATGACCTCTTCTTTACCAACTCATGATTTTTTGCAATCCCAGTCTTTTCAGCGGTTAAGTGCTTGATTGTGACGCTCCTCATGTTGACAGTGGTTGATTTTGATGGATGCACTAACCGTTTTCCTCGTTTGGATCTTTCGGTGATTAAGGTGATCTTGGATCCAACTTTCAATTTGTCGAAAGATGGGCGTTTTGGTGGCTAATGAACGTTGAGATGTTTGCCTAAGACACCATAAGCTGCTCATTAAAAATGAAGGCAATGTTCTTTCGATGGTTAATGTAGTCCTCAGTCCAATTTTCAAGCTTCCAAAAGCTGTGCTTTTTGGTGGCTAATGAACCATTGAGATGTTCGCCTAAGCCACTGAAAGCTAAACTTTGAATTTGATGAAGAAACAGAGCACAAGGCATTCCAACTTTATTAGACACACACAAATATTTCATAATGTGCACTAAAATCTTGATCACTATGCAAAAAATAAATTTTTTGAGTTTGGCCTATTTAAGACTAATTTATGTAGGAGATAACAACCTGAGAAACCATCCATAGTGGAAATCCTTCAGATCCCACCACTTTTTGTAGAATATGATCCATCTTTGGTAATGGGTAGTTGTCCTTTAATGAAACTTTGTTAATATTTATGAAATCTACACAAAGTCTAATTTCACCAATTTTCTTCATAACAGGTACTAAATTAGCTACCATTTTGAAAACCTCTGTTATAGCTGATTTTACCACACAAGGTAGATCACACATTTGTGGCCTTCCCTATCCCTCTGTAGAATCCTTAAACCCCATGGACTTGTATTATACTTTGATGTTCCAAGATCATCCCTAAAAAACACCTGTTTATTCTTGTACATGAATTTTAAAGCTATACTTGCATGCACAAGCGGATTTTGACCTCAAACCCGCGTAAATCGAGATGTGTGCATAAGTCAAAATAATTTTGGAGTTTTCCTCATATGAGTCTGAATAAATTGACTCTTGGCCTTCCAACATCCTTGAGAATGCTTGGATTCAATCCTCCATTACCTCTTTGGAGTGCTATATAAGGATCCCATTGGATACATTGAACGAGGAGAAATTGAAGAGTAAGAAAACTATAGTCCATTGTTTCCTCAGCTCTGCTTATACTTGAGTCTGCATCCCTTTGTCCCTTGGAGCACATAGTGTTCTTCCCAAGCTTTCCTTTGCTTTGTGAGCTTGCTATCAAGAGATGGAGGGTTGAAGTGGTGGAGGCCTAAGTGGAGGACTCAGTTTCTCTTGTTCACGGAAGTGCCGACAGAGTTTGTCACTATTGTATCTTTGATTTATTAATAGAAATATATTTTCTTGTCCAATTCATGTGCATTTTAAATATGAATATTGAATCCATGGATGTATTTAATTGCTTATACATGGTTTATTATATATGCTAGAATATCTCTAACACATTTATATATATCATGCTTTGTTTGTTTGTTGTTGTTGTTGAGAGAAAATTATAATTGCAATTGCATTGGAAAATATCAACGTGGATCTACTTGAACAGTCCAGAATAAGGTACTATTCAATATCTCTTAGTGTTAGATTTGCTTACTATTCTCCAATATTGGGAAAATTTGATTTCTGGTGTCATACTATATATTGTGGTACCCCCAAGCCATAGGAAGTTTCTCTCCATAACAGAATTGGCGACTCCACTAGGGAGGTTCCTAGCTATTTTTCTTTGGGGATTGGGTATTCAATGGGTTTGAATTGCTCTTTATTTTTTTGTTTCTGTGTCAAGTCTGGAGGTATGTTTTCCCAATAGTGTCCCATAGGATTAATTTAGTCTTGTCTTATCTATTTTCAATATTTTTCTTCTTTTTTCTTCTTGTACGCGAGTATTTGCATTACAGTCGTGTATACACCCGGTTTTCTCTTGAATTCCCATGTATGTACACAGGTTTACTGCCTACAGTTTCCTATTCTTTGATTTTGAGCATTTTATGGAGGATTAGGTGTTGTTGCGTGAGTTTTGATGATTGTTGAGTCTTCTTAGGTACTGTTGGTGTCTATATACATCTTCTGTTTCTGACCAGAGACCCCTTTTTATTTGTTTTTAATTAGGTTTTTTTTCTTCTCATTCATTTCTTCTTTTTGTTTTGGAAATAGTGCATTAGGTCTCTTTTGTCTTGGTATCTTGATTGGCTTCTATTTGTGAATAGTTGCAGGGTCTGAGAATTGTAGAGTATGTTAGTTCTTTTTATATCTCATTTATTTAAAAAAAATACAAAAATATTTTTCTTTTGCATCATTATGCATCCTTGCATTCTTTCATTCGCATGATACTTGCATTAGGTTTTGCTTACTGAATTATAGTCAGGTGTTCATTTAGGCATGATTGCACTCTCATTTGAAGGAAGAAACTTGCATCTCATGTACTGGAATACCCTACTTTTTGCATTTGATAAAGATTTGCAGTTGGCATGGTTTGTTAGGTGTGCACTTTTATTTCACTGCAGAGTCTTCATATCAGTAGTTTCATGGCCATTTCCTTATGAGTAATTACAACCATTAAAATCAACACTTAACTAAAATGAACTACACTTTTTTCTTTTATAGGGTTCAGAAACAAGATTAGGATTTAGAGTCTTTGAATAGTTCATTGTGAGTCAATTATCCAAGGCTACTGAGCACAAACAATTAGGTGTTTGTCTAGGAGAGAGTGAGAAGTACTTGGTATAATTAGTGTTTCTCAGGAAGCTTCTCTTACATAGGAGTCAAGAACGTGGCATCATTATAAATTGTGATTAGGATAGCCCTTGGTCACTTTTGTGAGTGCCAGAGATATTTCCAGTATTGTATTCACATCTGGGGGCCTTTGACGTATTGATTGGTGCACCCTTGGGGTACCAATTGTGCTTTCAGGATTCGAGATTTGATACCCTTCCCATACGGTCGATCCCGCGTATGAATATCCTTCTGAGAATTGATTATATTGGGGTGACCTTAGTTTCCTTACCTAGGTATCCCAGGGGGTACTTGCATAGGTTATTCTGTAGGTGTCCTGGCCAGTTAGGGGTCAGACAACACAATTATTTATGTGTTGAAACTGAGGGCCACTATAATTGGTTATGAACCTCCACTTGTAATTTATGGGAGTCTTAAGCCTCTCCTAGGTGAGGCATACCTTCTGGATTCGATAGCTCACATATCCTCCCCTTGGTTTGCTTGTTTTTGGCTGTAGATTTTTTTAGGAGTGTCACATTAGAGGAATTTTGGGGTCTAAAATGGGCCTCCTAAGGAAAATAATAAAATAATAGTTAAAATAATAAAATAATATTGATTAATTTTGGAGGAAGAAAGAAAAAAACTACTTTTTGTGTTCGTATTTTCGACATATCTCCCTGTGTTTTTACTCAAATTTCGATCAGGAGAGCTCGTTGGATGTGGAATTTGATTTTACATCCAACGAGTACCCACACTGCATACTTTTGATGGACCCCTCTACCCCAAAAACAATAAATACCTGAAAAAATGTGATGATGACATCATCATCACATTTTTTCAGGTATTTCTTGTTTTTGGGGTAGAGGGGTCCATAAAAAGTATGTAGTGTGGGTACTCGTTGGATGCGGAATCAAATTCCGCATCCAACGAGCTTTCCCAATCGAAATTTGAGTAAAAACACAATGAGATATGTCGAAAATACGAACAAAAAAGTAGTTTTTTTTAATGACAAATATGTCAATTCAACCATTATGGTTGACTTATTTTATTGAAATTCTATTGGTTCTTGAATTCCAACTCACAAAAACTTATTTTGGCACGTTTTCTTGTAAGGCCCATTTTAGACCCCAAATTTCCTCTAATGGCTCTGTGGATGCTAGCTTTCTTAGGGTTGCGTATTTAGATTGAGTGTTTTCTTTTTGTTGAGTCATTGTGGATCCATGTGGGGCGGTCTGTCATTATCGTCATTTACCAAGACTTCCTCCTTCACATATCCTCTTGCTTTGGGAGAGAGAACCAAACATTCCAATTGGACTAACTCTCACTTTGATTCACACACCACGGGTGACCATGAACCTGAGCTCCCAAAGATCTCTGATATTCCTCGTCCTGTATGGGAGGATGAAACTTCAAGCACATATGGGACTCCATTGGGATCCGATCATTCTATGGATGGAACATCTCCTGATGATCCTTCATAATTTTTGGGCTACATGTATGCAAATCATCAGTATTGGTCGCATACTCCAAACCATGAGACTCACCATGCACCCACTAGCACTAACACAATAAGGTATGGCATGCCAGACCTTCCCGAGACCGATCCGTCACCCCGTCTCATATCGGGTGTTGACCCTGGTGTTGCTCCTAGGGGCACTTTCATTCCTTTCCATGTGGAGAGGTTTGGTAGCACTAGTCATATTACACCTTCCATCCCTGCGGTGGAGGCTTCCTCACACATGCATCCTAGGCCTAGCACTAACATTCCCGTTCGGGTTTTTGGTCCTAGATATGTGAATATTGGGGGCACGAGTTACATCCCTTCCCATATTCCATCTTCTTCAACACTGATTCCTTCAAATGCTTTTTTTACGACACATCCTCTTCCTAAATTTAGTGGTCCTTCGGGCCAGAGTTCTACTGTTAGCCATGTTCCTCCCATGTCTAGTCACAAGGCTATGTGCATCCTCATGTGTCAGCCGAGTATGGATTGTATTATGGATAGTGTTATGGGAAGTATTATAGGCTACCTTACGGATAGTCTTATGTACCATGCTATGTAAAATCTTATGGACAAACTTATACACCTTATGGGTTACGGTATCAACCCGCTTATTAGTCTCCTAACTATGGATTTGTAGAACCTCAGCCTCAAGGTACTCCAAAATACAATGTGAAACCCTACATGGGTCAAATAGGAGGAGGATACTATGCCACTAGCCAAGGCCATGGTGTCTATAATAATCAACCTTATCAGGGAGATTGGAACCAAACGCCTAAACCTAGACTCCCTTTCCTTGCAATTCTAAACCTACCTGAATCGTCAAGATTGACAAATGATCTATTTTCTCATGACCCGACATGGCCGGTCATTCCCACCAAGCCTCCTTTAGACATTCCAAAGTTCAAGGGTAAGAGTGGTGAAGACCCCGGTGAGCATGTCCCGACGTTCCACCCTTGGTGCTCTTCGAACTCCTTGAATCATGATTCAGTTTGTTTGATACTATTTCAATGCACCGTTACGGGGCCTACGGAAAAGAGGTACATAGAGCTTCCTATGGGGACTTATGAATTGTATAATGACCTAGATTTGACCTTCCTCAATCACTTTTAGCTACCCGTGCGTTACGATGTCAGTACTGAACTCTTGTCGACATTTCGATAGAACAAAGCCATGAATATATCTGATCAAATTCAAGAGTGATCTAGACGGAAGAGATTGATTAAGGCCTTTATACCACCAGAGTTCCTTTTGGAATGGTTCCTCAAGTTTTTATTGCCTTACATAGAGAAGTATGTTTCCACATCCCGAGTACAAAACGAGGAGCAAGCTATCTTTAGAGCTCAAGAATTGTATTTGATTTATTCTCAATGTGGGATCTTGTATGAGATCATACTGAATGCACCTTGATCGAATTTAGACCCTAATCTTAAACCTGGACCACATGTTGATGGCATTGTTGGATCCACGAGTGCTAAACCCGTAAGATTGGTTACAAACCAAATGAGTAATCTGTCTATTAACCAACCTACATTGGGACAAGCTACGACTTCATCTCTTCTTACCCAAAGGATGGAGGTACTTTCAGTTAAATCGTTGAACCAGAAAGGTAACCAACAACCTGGATGGAATAAAAACAAAGGTAAAAATAATCGAAAGGGTGGGAATAATAATGAAAATGACAACAATGACAAGAACAAAAACAATGTTGGGGGGACAAGAAACCTAAGTGTAAGGTCAAATTTCCTTGTAATATATGTGGGGATGATCACCTCACTCACTTGTGCCCCCAGATGGAATATGCGTCGAATTTCATTGCACAGGGCCTAGCTGTGCTGACAAATCCTTTACCACAAAATCAGAATATGAACTCGAGGACCGTGGATCCTGGTGGTGCTTCTGGTGGGACTCCAAACCCGTCGGATACCACTAGTGGCCATGGTTGCATTAACATGGTGAATTCTATGAATGTTGTGATTCATTCTAAAGATTATGGTTCATCACAACCCGACCTTGGGAAAGAACACCCTCCACCTGAGAGCCCTTTGCATATCAAAAAACCTAGTGATAAACCTGAAGCTCTGCCTCACATTTCTAAGGGAGTATTGAAGCGTTCGGGGAACAATACTAATTCCTGAGCCACCCTTAACTATTCTATCATCGAGGATTTGGGCCAGGCTCCTTGTACGATGCCTACATTAGAAGTTCTTTAGACCTATCCTCCGCAAAGGAAATCCTTGTGTCTACTCTTGGGGTAGCTGATGGAAGATCTCCTTCTGTTATCAAATTTGAAACTCATAGAGTCCAGCCTCACTTGCCGTACTATGTGTCCTTATTAGTGCATGTAGAGTGTCTAAACAACACCATCAAGTGCATAGTGATTGATGAGGGCGTTGCGGCTTTCATGATGTCTTTGTCATGTTGGAAGGGGTTGGGTTCTCTTACATTTTCTAAGTCAGGAAACATATTAATTGCGTTTGATAGAAGATCATTTTGGCCGCATGACATTCTTCCTTCCCTTGAGGTCCAATTGGGAGGGAAGACCATTGTGATCGAGGTCAAGGTGGTTGATGCGCCCCTTGACTATAATATTATACTGGGTAGGAACTGGATTTTCAATATGCAAGTTGTTGCATCGTCACTCTTCCGGGTTGTTTGTTTTCCTTTGGATGGGAAAGTTGTGATGGTCACTCAAATATCCTTTGATGACTCTAGTTTGAAAGCATCGCTAGGAGATTCGATCCCAGTTATCGATCATTCTTAGGTGACAACTGATAATATTGGGGTAGGCATGTATCCTTCGCTAATGGGAACTTTTAGTTGTGCCGTGCCCATCCTTGTGATCAGTTCTAGTATTGGTAAGGCTTCAATGTCGTTGAGTTCAATTCATTTCCGCACTTTGCATATGGAGGATCCTTGGACTCTCCCTTCTCCGAGTACTTCGAGGGAATTTTCTATACCTACCGAGTTGGACATGTCGTTTCCTACAACTATGGTGGCTTATTAATCTAATCTTGATTCGATTGTAGAGTCTAGTCCTTCCTTTTCATGGATGGAAGAGGAGGAACCTTATGCATTTCCTGCTTGGAAAGTTTCGTTGTCTCACTCACTTGACTGCCTCGATGACATATTTTCATCAAATGATGGAACACTATGTTCCACCTTGACACATCTATTCGCATAGTAGGAAATGTACTCGTAGCGGTTTGCATAGACGACCTTCTAGCTTGGTGGAATTCCATATATGCTACCTCCTTGATCGTGCCAGTATTCACGAGATCTCAGCTCTCATGATCATGATTCCAGTATTTCCAATGTATATCAGATATATTCATCCATTATGGAGATATTGATCCATTATATATTGTACGTGGCGATGACCACACATGTCACTTTGTATATCATGCCTATTCATTACAATTGTACTATTATGCATCTAGGACTGCTACATGTATTTGCAGACACATGCATAGATTTATCATTGTATCATATTGATGAGTGGCTGGTTCTTCCACCTGGGTATTCATTACTCCACTTCTGGGATGGATTTTATAATGTATTTCGGCCATCATGATACCTCTCTAACCTCACACATTAGGGGGGATCTGTTATAGATGATTTTACCACACCGGGTCGATCACACATTTATGGCCTTCCCTTTCCCTCTGCAGACTCCTTAGACCCCATGGACTTGTATTATACTTTTATGTTCCAAGATCATCCCTAAAAAGCACTTGTTTATTCATGTACGCTACTTTTAAAGCTATACTCATGTGTACACACGAATTTTGACCTCAAACACACATGCATCAGGATGTGTGCATAATTCCAAATACTTTTAGAGTTTTCCTCATATGATTCTGAATAACTTGACTCTTGGCCTTCCAAATTCCTTGAGAATTCTCGTATTCGACCCTCCATTACCTCTTTGGAGTGCTATATAAGGAACCCCTTGGATACATTGAAAGAGGAGAATTTGAAGAGCAAGAAAACTACAGTCCATTGTTGCCTCAATTTTGCTTATACTTAACTCTACATCCCTTTGTTCCTTGGAGCACATAGTGTTCTTCCCAAGCTTGTCTTTGCTTTGTGATACTGCTATCGAGAGATGGAGTATTGAAGTGGTGGAGGCCCAGGTGGAGGACTCAGTTTCTCCAGTTCACGGAAGTGCCGACAAAGTTTGTCAATATTTGATCTCTGATTTATTAATAGAAATATCTTTTCCAATCCAATTCATGTGCATTTTAAATATGAATATTGAATCCATGGATGTATTTAATTTCCTATGCATGGTTGATTATATATGCTATAATAGCTCTAACACATTTGTATATATCATCCTTTCTTTGTTGCTATTGTTGATAGAAAATTATAATTGCAATTGCATTGGAAAAGTTCAACGTGGATCTACTTCAACCGTCCGGAATAAGGGACAATTTGATATCCTTTACTGTTAGATTTGCTTACTGTTCTTGCATATTGGGAAAGATTGATTTCTGGTGTCATACTGTCTGTTGTGGTACCCCCAAGACATAGGAATTTTCTCTCTGTAACAACCTCAAAGTCATAATAATATTATCATTGAATAACTTTTTAATCTCTTTCTCTATCACAGGTAGCAACATTGTGTTTATCCTTCTCAGTTTTTGGCCTAAAAGGATTTTCTCTAGGTTTTATTGGAATGGTATGCTGTATGATAGAGGTATCATACTCTTTGAGGTCTTCATAGCTCCAGGAAAACACATCAGTGTATTTCTTCATCAGATTGATATATTATTCATTTTCCTTAGCAGGAAATTTTTTAGATAGTTTTATAATCCGGGCAGTTTCTTTGGTACCTATATTTTTATCCTTGATAGCATTATCAACAAGTTTAACCTTAGGATCTTTAGCAACATCATTCTGGTAAAACATTTTCTCTAAGGGAATCCGACCTCTTGGGATAAAATTGCTCTTTAGCTGAATTATGTCCTTTCCCCCCTAACATGTTTTCAACTTTTTATTTTCAGCCTTTTCATCTTCATTATATTCCTCATCTTGGAAGTTCTCTAAATTTACATTTTCTATGTGAATATGGGTATTACAAGTTCATCCGACATTTCAAAAAATCTCTTTATCTGTAGATCCTCATAAAAATATTGCCAATATTTGGAAATTTTTTGTATGTAGGGTCTATTTACAACTTCAACTTTATATTTTTTTCTGAGAATGGATGGGAGTCTCGAATTTACCAGTAGCCACATCTAAATAATCAACCACTCCAATTTCAATTCTGGGAATTACTCTAATTCTGTGTTCTGTAAAGTAATTACCAAACATATCCCTTACCTCATTTCTATAATCCCTCATCATGGGATGTTTTGTTTGATAATTTCCCTTCACTTGGTTTACTACAAGTTCAAAATCCCCAAACACCTGTATTTTTTTTGCTCCCATATCCTTTAAAGCATTCAAACCAAGTAGTAGAGCCTCATACTCAGCCATGTTATTAGTGCATTCAAAAGTCAATTTATAAGAAAGAGTTTTGAAATATCCGATTGGAGAAATAATTAACACACTAGCACCAGCAGCAATCTTACTTATGGACCCATCAAAATTCATAGTCCATAAACGTTCTTCATCTTGCTTCTTCTCTAAATATTCCTACCTTTTTGCAAATTCCTCATCTTCTTTAAATTCTATTTGTAAAGGAAGTTCAGGATCAGTGTGAGGGCCATCATTAAAAAGTATAGAAGATCCCAGATCAGTATCGACAACATAAATAGAATGGTTTTCAGGTTTATCTCTATTGCTAACCACATAAGCTAATCTCATCTCTCTATACAATCTTATGTTCCCTACAAATAAAGGAATGGTGGAATATGTCATATCCATTTGTAAATTTCAATTTAATTTTGATGCCCAAGATCTTGACAACAACATGCCAAACTTGGGAGGAATATCAGCCACCACAACATCCATAACAATACTTTTGGCTGGAAGCTATTCAAGGGTTACCACCATATCTTTTATTAATCCCAGACATCTTAATTTTCTGGAATCAAAAGAATATAGGTCTTTGTAAGGCATAGTAATCTCCAACCCTAGACTTTCCACCACCAACCTTGGAATAAGATTATGAGATGCACCTGAATCTAACATAGCATTGTGCAATATCATATCATGTACATTTAGACTCAAATAAAAAGGAGGAACCTCCTCATCATATTTTTCTTTAATTTTGGGGCCAAGGACAATAGTGGGATAATCATCTATCACTTATAAAATATCTGGTGGTCATCACCTTGATTCCTGACCAATTTTGTAATATTTTCCCTATATCCATTGTTCCTCAACAATTCATTCAAGGCAATAACAATTTTATTTTTTGCTAATTTAGCTTGCAAGTTGAAGGATGAAATTGGTTTTTCTACATCATATGGTGCTGGCTGCTTGTTCTCTTTTTACTTTTGTTCTCTATTCTCATAATTTTTATGTAGAGTGGTATCTTTTTCTTTTTCTTGATTTTTTTTACTAGAATAAGGTTGATTTCGGTTTGGACTTCCTTTATTTATTACTACATATCGACTTCTCAACCTTAAATTTCTTCTGAACATCATCAATGGCATTTTGATACCCTTTTAGATATTGCTTCGAATCTACCTATGAAATATAACTCTCATCATCTTTAGTAAGCATATTATGCTACTCTTCAGTAAGGTATATATCAACATCAGTATCATCAAAGTGATGAATTTGATTTTCCATTGGATCTTCTTCTTCTCCCCCCTCATCAACTAAATTTTCTGGAAATGGTGGTCTAATTTGTTGATCTTCAGAGTTCCTTTGGTTTCTTGGAGATGGAGGTGGTCTTCTAAAATTGGGATTTTTTATCTGATTTTCAAGTTTCTCTCTATTTGGTGGTCTATTGTCTAGATCTAGCCTATCCATCAATCTGTCTATAGTCTTCATAATAATCTCAAATTTGGAATCATTCGCAGAAGAAGGGGAAGAAGTAGATGGTTGGTTTTCTTTTCTTCTCCTATCTGCCTCTACTCTGTGTTTTAGTTTCCCTGAAGCCATTAGAGAGAATTTGAGGTAAAAAATGGGCCTCCTAAGAGATGTACTACAAAAATATAAGATATATTAAAATACTATGAGTTAGGGGTTTTATGGGGT
>LPNX010332167.1:0-26689 GCA_001517045.1 Pseudotsuga menziesii
TATATATATATATAAACATCTAAACTTACTTCAAGGTGCTCCTGTGGCTACTAAGACTTTGCATTACTGTATCATCACTGTACATATGCATTATTAAACTTTACTGAGCAAAAGAGTCTCTCACACATCACTGTCAACTTCTTCAAGAAACTAGGGCTATCATATATCATCCAAACTGTTCATGTTGTATATTTACCAATGCTTATACTCCACTATATGCATACAATATTCCAATTCACCCATTTGATTGTACAACATTGTACACCACTTATTCATGTTGCTTTCATTGTATCAATGTCATATCATCATCTTAGTGTATAGGAGAGCATGATCATACCTCAATTTTGCAACAAGGCTTTGAATACCTTCTTCAAGCAAAAACTGTGCTTGTACACATCATTGTTTCACAATTTTGCACATTCATCATGTAGAGTACAGCAAGCTTACCTCTTATTGTT
This sequence comes from Pseudotsuga menziesii, assembly GCA_001517045.1. NCBI lineage: Eukaryota > Viridiplantae > Streptophyta > Pinopsida > Pinales > Pinaceae > Pseudotsuga > Pseudotsuga menziesii. The sequence continues at coordinate 459 of LPNX010332167.1, forward strand.
TATACACCATCATCATTGTATACTGACCTGGATCTACATTGCTGCTGAGTAGTGTGAAAGAGCCTTCAACACTCGATCAAATTTGGCATCAACTCAACCTTAGAAATGCCATCATTTCACAGTTTATCTCAGGCTTAAGATCAGCATGAAGTAACACCAAACTCAATTCGGGACTTCTGTAAGTCACTGTTTGCAACCGAGCTCTGTCTTCTATCATAATTATTGAATATGTTGGAGAGTTTTAACAACAAAAAAACAAAGAAAATATTGCTTGCTTGAATACTTCATATCAAGTCTGGACTGTGGAAATAGATTCAAGGATTCAGACTTCAGCTGCATAAAAAAAAATTAGGGACTGTTCACACAAATTCTGAGTGTACAAAAACCTCCGTGAGTGAGAAGAATGCTGTTATATCCAAGGATCAGAGAAAAGGAGCCTTGATCACACTATGGCTTCCTCATAACCTGAAATCAGAGAAGACAAGGATCACTGTGGCTGCCCAAAAGAAAGAACCTGAGCTTCCTGCTCCGAATAGGAAGAAAACACTGCTACCAGCGAATTCCATCATCACCATCTTCATCAGGGTTCGTTTGTTATTTATGCCAATCATCTAGAGGTCTTCTCAATCAAAGTTTTTCCCATGCATCTTATTCGTTACTTCATAGACTTCTACAGTCTAGTATTCCCAAAAAAACTGCTCTTTATACTCACAATTTCATGAAGGACTGGTTAGTAGATCATGGCTGTAATTAATAGTTTTGGTCTTTGCTAAATCCATGGTATCTCTTCACAGCAAATCTTCATGTCTATACCAAAATCATGAGATTGAACAAGATATAACATCCATAACCAGATTTTATGGCTAATACTATTATAGTTTGTCAATATATAGAGAACCCTCACATTTCATTTGAACCCCAACAATTTCAGATTGTATTCATTCTTCTATAAAGACAGAATCATGACCTGTAGATTACCTTTAATGATCAACTGTAAATCTTTATCACAGAAATCTTCTTCAACCTGGGGATTAATCCTCAGTCACTGTCACCCGAGATTCAGAGAGCGAGCCACCAAAATCTTCTATCACATACTTCGGGACTGCACAAGATTGTGACCCTCAGCCTTCCTCAGTTAACTTTATGAGCTGTTGTAGTAGCCTTAACCACCACCGTGAGCCTTAAAAATCTTGAAAAAAAAATCGAAATGCTGCTTCAGCTGATCTGCTGCTGCTACTAACCCCCAAAATTCTCCTCAGTCTAGCTGCGGCTGCCTCAAACAAAATCTCAGAGCTATCCCACCGAAATTTCACACATCTAAAATGAAATCGTGATGGCCTATTTATATGAATTTTCGACCATATTTTGGGGGCCGACTTGTATTTAATTATAATTTTTTTAACGGGGCCGACATCACATTTTAATTATGAGCCGACATACCAAATAAGCATTTGATGTTTTTAATATTAAATGGAGCCAGCCTTTGAAGAACTTTAAGGGTTTCTTTCTGGCTGGGTCAACGTGTAATTATTCTATGTGCTTTCTCAGATGAATCCATGTTTAACTTACTTCAATTTCAAGAATGTTGAGATGCTTACCAATGTTTAGCTTCTTTTCTCAAGAATATTTTGTGTTCAATGCTTTAGAGAGAACTTTGCTTTCTCTTTTTCAACACCTTATGGCTTCCATTTGTCTTCTTCCATTCTTGCACGGGGACCTCTATGGTCAAGATACATCAAGACATCACTTATGAGTTTGCCAAACCTTCTCCCGGGGACCTATGACATCATCATAGCATGAATGACCATAGAATGGGTCATTAATGCTTCTTCCACCCATCTAGGGCTTCTCCAACATCCATCAAGGCTTCAGGACCATCTCCAGGGTCTTCAGCATCATCAGCAGGACTTCTTCAACATCTTCAGCAAGGTGGTGGCATCAATGACATCTTGTGGGGCCACCGCAAGTCCAGTCCATGTTGGCATCAATGACAATTTCATCAACATTTTTATCTAGATATTCAGGGCATTGTAAATACAAAAGGAAGTGTACAATGTCTGCATACCATGTGGATTTTGCATACTGGTCCATAATCTTTTCCTTCTCTTGTTCAGTTTGCAATTCTTCTTGTACATGTTGTTCTGCCATCAGATGAAGACCTAAAGCTTGACAACTTGAATCAACTAATAATTTAGCCAAACCCTGTCCCTTCACTAGTTTTGTAGGCTTAATGTCCATGTCATATTCCATTATCTTAGCAATCTATTTTCCTCTTTTTCCTTCACTATCAGTTTGAGTTAATATATCCTTAATGGCGGCATTAGGAACGTAAGCAATGATTTTAGAATGTAAAACATAAATTCTAAAAAAAATTAATGCTTTTACCAATGAATAAGCTTGTTTCTCCAAAGTGTTGTACTTCAACTCTGAGTCTCTGAGGGTCTTGCTGAAAAATGCAATTGGCTACTCAAGTCCATCATTATTCTTCTATAACAAAACAGCTACTAAAGTATCCTCTGCTGCAAAAGAAAAAGTCAGAAATTCCTTTGAAATATCAGGACTCACTAGCACTGGTGCTTCTATAAGAGCCATCTTAATCTTCTCAAATGAATTCCTAGCCTCTATAGTCCACTTCACTTCCTGATATTTTTTCAACATGGATGTTATTTGTTTAATGGTTTCAGCAAAATTTGGTATGAACCAACGCAAAAAAATTTATTTTTCCAATAAAATATTGCACATCCTTCTCACCTCTCAGTAAACTGATCTTCAAAATAGCTTTTACCCTTTCTGGATCTATCCTTATGCCATCAGCTGAAACCAAATGACCCAACAACTTACCCTCCTATACAACAAAATGTGACTTTTTTGGATTGAGAGACACTCCATATTTTCTGCATTTCAAGAAAGTTAGTTTTAGGTGCTTTAAGTGCTCTTCATCAGACTATGAGAAGATTGTTATGTCATCCAAATATATCACCACAAAATTATCCTTCTCTCCAACAAAAGATATGTCCATATCTCTTTGAAAGGTAGCTCTAGCATTCATTAATCCAAATGGCATTTTGTCGTACATGAAAGTACCCCAAGGGGTAGTGAAAGTTGTCTTTTCTCTGTCATCAGGATGCATTACAATTTGGTTATACCCTGAAAAACCATCCACCATTGAAATCCTTTGTGCACCCACCACCTTCTACAATATTTTTTCAACTTTTTGGTAAAGAATAGTTGTCTTTAAGTGAAGACCTTTTCAGATTACGAAAGTCAACACACATTCTTATTTCTCCATTATTTTTTTTGACAGGTACTATATTTGCTACCCATGAAGAATATCGTAGAGGAACAATGATCTTAGCATCCAACAACTTTTTTACCTCCTTTTCTATGACGGGGAATAAAGCAGGATTGATTCTCCTCAGTTTCTGTCTGAATGGTTTGACATTTGGTTTCAAAGGCACTTTATGCTGTATAATACTAGTATCATAAGTCTTCAAATCTTCGTATGACCAAGCAAAGATATCAACATATTCTTTTAACAACTTGATGTACATGTTTCTCTGCTCTGCTGTAAGTGCCTTTGAGATCTTCACCATCCTGGGATGTTCCTTTGTGTCAATATTACAATCCATTACATTCTCCTCTGAAGACTACATAGATGGTTTTAAGCTGGTATCATCCTTCAAAAAAATCCTCTCTAAAGGCACCAAACCCTTAGGAATAAAATTGCTTTTCATCTCAATGATTTTATGGCCTACAATTTCATTTTCTGCAACACCTTCAGTATATTCAGTTTCATCATCCTGTTCTTGGTCAATTAAGGAATTATAGAACTCACCAGTCATCTCTGAAAACCTTTTAATCTCTAAATCATCCTCAAAAACTCTCCATTTCTTTATATTATTAGGCACAAAAGGTCTGTACCTAACTTCAATAGGATATTTCAGCTGAGTTGTTTTAGGAATCTTGAAATGTGTAGCTGCTAGGGAAAGAGAATCAGCAATTTGGTTATGATCTCTAGGAATATAGGAAATATTGAATGCCACAAAGAAATTATCTATCATATTCCATACTTCGTTCCTGTATACTTTCAATAAATCTTTTTTTACTTGATAGTTATTCCTTACTTGCTGAACATCCAACTCAGAGTCACCATAAACAGAAATTTGTTGAATACCTAAATATTTTGCAGCGTTTAAACCCAACAATAATTCCTCATACTCTGTTGTGTTGTTTGTGGTTACAAATTCCAATTTGTACATCAAACTTACTGATTTTCCGCCAAGATAAATCAACAAAATACCTGCTCCTGATCCCTCTTTGGATGAGGAGCCATCAAAATACATATGCCAAAGTTCATCCTTCTGTTCTATAGAACGCTTGACTGGTATCTCTTTTTCAACCTGCAATATGCCATTAATGTTATCATCACTAAAGTGCAACATACGAGTCCCCAAATCCTTTTCAACAGCATATAACAGATGATTTGTAGGATTCCTATCATCAGTAACAATATAAGCAAATTGTAACTCTCTATAAAACCTCCTATTCTCACCTCCAAAGACAGGGATGGTTGCATATGTTAAGTCCATCTATAAATTTCCCCCTAAGTTGCATATGATAAGTCCATCTGTAAAGTTCCCCCTACTTTCTTAGCCCAAGATCTAGAAAGGAGCATTCCAAATTTAGGTGTGATATCTGCCACTACTACATCCATAATAACACTTTCAATTAGTAGTTGAGCTAAGCTAACCACCATGTCCTTTATCACTCCTAAACATTTTACAGCTCTAGAATCGAAAGCTTACAAATCATGATAAGGTTTTGTTATGCTCAAACCCAAAGCTTCCATGACTGATTTTGGCATTAGATTATGAGATGCTCCTAAATCCAAAAGTCAATTATGGATCATTTGCTCATGGATTGTTAATGTGATATAAGAAGGTGGGGATGCACTTGCATCATTCTCATTTTTCTCTACTAAAGTTGATCCAATAAAAATTTTGGGATTCTCCTCCTGTAAGTTTACTGTGTCAAAAGGTACTTGACTGGTTGCTGAACCCATCATTTTCAAAACTAAATTCTTATAACAGGGATTTTTAATCAATTCAGTGAAAGGCATTGAGACTTTACTTTTGCACAATTCATTTTCAAAGTTAAAATTTTGTATATTCTTATTCACTTCTTCAACTTCAATAACCTTCTCTGGATTATCCCGATTCTGTCTTTTTTCTAATGCTGGATTTGATTGTTGTTTAGGAGGAAGAATTACCTTCTTTTTAGGGTTTTGAACCACCTGCTTTGGTCCTAACCTCAAATTTAGGGTTTTCTTAGGCTCAGACTGATATATATCAGATGTTACTTCAAGGTTTAAATCATCTTCTGTCTGAAAAACATTTGCATCATAATATTCAGAATTTAAAAAATATTCCTCAGTCGCAAAACCTTCAGTCAACTGTTCTCCAAAATAATTTATGTCTTGATCTGGATCCTCAAACTGCTCATCTTCTTCTATTTCTCCTTCATCAATGACATTGTTTTGAAGTGCTGGTGGCACCTTTTTATCTTCAACTTCTCTCCTTTCTCTTTGTATATCATTATTCCTTCTCTCTCTAGGGATAAAACGAGGTGCAAATTGTCTTCTAAACTGATTTGGGTTATTAGGGTTTATGTCCCCTTCTTAAGAAGACCTATTGGTATTTTTCTCCAATTCCAATTTATTTAATTTTTTTGTTAGTATTTTCACTAATTTTTCCATCTCATCAATTTTACCATCTGCAGGCTGTGATGTTGAAACTACTGGAGCTACCTCCCTTTTACCTTTTCTGCCATAAGCTTGTTGAGCTGAGTTTACCTTCAATCTGTTAGAGGCAAGAATATTATATTCTACCTATAATGTTGATTCTTGCATATTCAGTAAAGCGACAGATCTCCTTTCTCTCAAGAGTAAGGAAAACTCATGGTCAAAAGCATTAGCATAGATGAGTTTCACTGAAGTTTCAGAAGGCTTGATTTCTGCAGAGATTCTTCCATACATTTTGTTAAACCTCTTAGAGGAGTCAACTATAGTTTCATCTTTCTTCCTTCTTAGAGCTCCAAACTCTGTAATGTAGTATGTGTCACGTCCCTGTCCCTCAACCGGCAAAGAGGACGCGATCAACACAACAAACAAAGCCGGGAAAACAGCCCATGAACATAATCAAATGAAATCAATGCTGGCATTAAGCATACACAGATGCATTTATATTCAATCATACAGCGGAAGCACACATATTCATAGACCAGCATTTAACATCATTATAAATTGAGGAGATGAAGTAAACAGCGGCACTTATCTATTGATGAATAATTTCACCCGCAACCAGCTACGTCGCTGCAACGTTCCACCCAACCATAGGCCAGCTTGCTCATCAATCTATCAGCAACGCTGCCACCCCCGAGCTGGGCATGATTCCTCCGGAATAAGGGTCAATTGCAGGCTTAGACATAGCCAAGGGGACACATAACAGCCAAACCAACACTGCTGGGTTTCACAGGCTTTCAACAGACAAGCCAAACCAGCACAGTCCAAGGGACCAACCACTGCATACCAGCAGCAAAACAATTCCCTTCACAACCCTGTGAAGAAGCAAAATGACCGATGACAGTCCCAAACGAAAGGTGAGACACAGCTCCAGCCTATAAGGCAACTCAGAGTAGGTTTTGGCCCTAACGTGGCCAAAACAACTCAACAACAGCACCCAAACCAGGGTATATCAGCAGCCACAACACACCATGAAGGATAACAACAGTCCACAATCCCAAAACAGGGAAATTCAGCCAACAGCACACACAATTCCTCAATAGAATGGTTGGGAAACATTACACAGTCCCAACAAAGGAGAAGAACAGCTCCCAGCGTGGACAGACAAGGGAAATTCAACCCACGAATTGGCAATCCACAGTGGTCCAAAACGAAATTGGAACCCACATCCGACAAAACTCATGGGGAAGACAACAGCCCCAACACAAACAGCAAGCACGGATCTCTACATGGGAAAAACGACCCAAACATCTTGTGCGTGAGGAAAAACTCACACCCAACAGAAAAATGCACAGGAAATACATACCCGATTTTCTGCGTGAGGATTCCAGCAGTAGAGGCCCTACGTGAGGAGAAAACAACTCCGATTTTTCCCGTGGATGAACAAAACAACCGCAAGGACGTGAATTACAGTGCGTGGGTGCTTCAGCAACTCGTGGATCCCCAGAAAATGTCTGCGTGAGACTAAAATCGCCTAGAGCATGTGCGTGAGAAGCCCCACAGACCAAAATCGTGGTGAGAGTGTGAACAGACCAGGGAAGAGTGCGTGAGGGAGAAGAATGGGCAACGTGGGTGGAGTGGGCAATTGGGTAAGGCTGACAGCCCCCCCACAACCACCACCACTTCAGCAATAAATGCCCTCAGCCATAACTCCTCAACCACCAGCTGAGCATTAAAGAGGTTGACAAGGTTGGATGAGACAAAAAGGGTGACAAAACAACAAGGCAATAAAACATGGGTTTTTCCCCTTAACCAAGGTTTGACATCCCCCCACCCCTTATCCTTTGGAAACATGCTCTTTTCATTCAACGTTGCACTGTCGTAGCTGGTTGTGGTTTATTTTAATTGATGTGCGGGTTTACATGATGCCGAATTATAATGTGTCGGATAGCACGACATACCATCGACAATTACCTCTGTTGCCGAAACATACACAACAAAATCAATGGTGGGTCCTTTGCCTTTAGCTCCTCACCATGATTATTTACATTATATACATCATGCAAACGGGGTCGAAACCGGGGACATGACAGTATGTATGATCCTTAGTATCGCCCCACTATCTCATGAAAACATCATGAAGCTCCTCTATTAAAGTAATAGAATTTTCTCGTAACTCTCTGAACCATTTTCTGACCTCTCCATCCAGACTCTGTACGAACATTCTCATCTACACATATTTTGACTCAATATTTTGATTATCTGCATAGCTGAGAAATGCATCCCAATGCTCTTCAACTGTTGTCTCACCTTGTCCATTAAACCTAGGCAAGTAATTTTAGTAATCTCCACTAGGAAGAGCGTTTAAGGGCTGAGGTAAAACTAAAGGTGCATACCTAGCTGCCACCATTCTATCCGCCATATCTAATGGTTGTTTTTGGGATGCCATTTTTAAACTGACTCGTTTAGATGAAGGAAAATCTTGACTGGAACTTGGCTAAAAAGGAATCTTACTGAATTTAAACCTAAATAAAGGGATTTTTCCAGGAGATAGGGATTTTTATTTCTTGAAGGACTGAGGATCAGTAAAGATTTGAAAACTTCTAACAGGGATTGTATGTTTCAACCATGATGAATCTTGTTCTTCTTCCTATGCAAATGAAAAGGGTGACAATAGGTCAATTTGGTCAGGAGTAGATAAGGCTGGAGATGACTGAGACCTCTTAATTTTCATAGCTGTTTTCAGAATTTACTCTAGGTCTGAGACACCCAGGTGTAATGGTGAACTAGGTCTACTTCTTGTCCCAACTCCCTTAGTAGCCATTGTGAACTGTTTGGTGAAATGTACTCTTTATGATTTTCTGGTTTTGTCCACCTCACAAAACCAGTTGAATGATGAATAACCCAGGGAAAGTATGTTTCAGCTTCATCCCCAGCAACGGCACCAAATATGTTAGTGCCAGAAATTGTTCTCAGACTACTAAAGAACAAGCCAAAACAATCTCATAAAATAAAACTAAGTAAAATAGGTTTTTAGGGTTTTGGTTTTGCAGTTTGTAAACAAGAGGGTAAAAACTCATAAGGCTAAGACAAATACTAAATCATGCAACAATATAAGACTGAGATGTATAAGATATGAAACATAAACCAGAACATCATAAGAACAGTACTGAGTTTCATCCACAATTCATAAGCATTCCATGAGAAATAACCTTAAAGAAGAAATGAATTTATAAACTAAGTGATCACACCAATCATAAATGAAACCAGCAAATAGGATAAAATTGTCTTATAGATTGCATATATAACATAATTAGTAATCCAAACTACATAATAGTTTTTGAACTTAGCTCTGTATACAGTATCTTGATAGCCTCCCCTTGTACAAAATTCTGAACCCTCCTTCCTTCTTCAGTCCTACTTTTATCTTAGTTACATCAAAAACAGTTACCTAACTGAATAACTACCTTTTAGGTTAGACCATCGAATCACTTAAGAAAGTAAAGTTGTTCAAACTAAACTTATTTCTTTACAAAAATTAACTAACAACGCCTATCACTTAAAGCATTTTACAAATATTTAACAGCCTCTGCCAAAAGGGTTATCCCTTCCAAAGCTTGAGTCTTCCTACCGGTTCTCTAATGCTCAACTTCTAGGTCTTCGACTCTTTTTGATAATTCTTGAACAGTATGCTTGAGCTCCACACACGAAATTTGTGTCTGCCTTTTCCTCTTCAATGCTTCCTTGGAGACTGCAATTAACTCTTGGTAATGACTATTAACCTCTTCTAAATCCTCTCTTAATCTTATGTTGGCTACTACTAATCCTTCATTTGTTTCATGCAAGAATTCTATCTGATACCTATATTGTTTAATGCTTCTTTGTAGATCCTCATTCTCAGAATCAATACATTTTCCTTCTGAAGCTGAAGACACTCCTTTTGGCATCCAAGGAATCTTCAATCTCTTAAATATCTCCTCATCATTCTCTTACTCTTGCTCTGTCATAGTTACAGGAACCCATGGAGATTCATTACCTTCAAAACTGCATTGAGTTGATGGTTCTACAATGTTTTCTTCATTTGCACATAAACTTGTCATCACTGACTGCTGCTTCATCAAATCATCCTGATGATGGCTAAAATTTACTTTTCTTCGAACCTCTTTTAACAGCTCTGAGATTTTAGTCTCTGTTGAGGCTGAATTAACCTTCAAAGGAACCTGTCTCTTACCTTTAACCTCTTTTTCATTCAAGCTTTCATCCTCTTCTAACTCTTCTTAGGAAGAAGAGTCTTCCATTACTGTGATTTTCTCCTAAGCTAACTTAGGGTTTAACAACTTTTTCATGTTCAATCTCAATTTATTCTTAGGTATGGTCTTAGGCCTCCAGCCTACTCCTATCTCTCCCAACATGCTCAAAGTTTTTCTTTTGTGCTTAATGGCTGCAAGCTAAACCACCTTTCTTTTGACTCCTTGTGAAACCAACTTTTCTTCAGACTACTCTTGTGAACTCTGTGCATTGTTAAACCTAGCTTTATCAATCAGTGGACTTTCCTTTCTTTTTGAATGTACTCTTGTATGGATGTGTTCTTGTTCTAACAGGCCTTCATCTACTCCCTGGTTTACCTCTTCATTTAGGGTATTTTCTACATGATCTAAATCCTGCTTTTGAAATTTTGATGGTTCATCTTCATTAGCTTTCCTTTCATCTTCATTAGTTTTATTTTGTTGTTCACTTTCAGGATTTTAAACCCTTTGTGTCATAGACCTTTCTTGTACACTATCTTCTTCTACTTTGACTATGACCTCTTTCTTCAATTTTTTGACTAAGTTTTGTGCTTTGTTCCCCTGTCTTTTCTTTGATTAATCATCTTTCTCACTTTGAAACCCAAACCAGAATAAAAAATAATCCCAGATCTTTCCTTTCTTTTGGAGCACTGTACTTATGATTAATTTTATCAGACCACAATGAAATATGGACTACTCAGTATGATCTTGATTCCCCCTTACTCTGCTAGACATCTTCTACAAACTCTTAAGGAAAAAGAAAGGGAGGTTCATCTTTGATTCATGATTTAAATGTTGCAAAAACCTGAAATAATATTTAAACACAAAAACATATCTTCCTTCACAAGTTACATAGCTTTGAAGGATCTTGATTGGCTCTCTCCACTTTGGTTTGAACTTCTGTATATGTACTCCTTTACCCCAATCTGCAACAACATTTGGCAGCAGGTAATTCTCTGAATTAAAAACAAAAGGCACCTTCTTGAACCAATACTCACCTTCATCAACAATGCATGTAGCCTCTGATATTAACTCTCTATTCAGCTCAATTTTTAGGGTATCAAAGGTGACTATGTCTTTTTCTAATCCCTGAGCAAATTTGTATGAAACCTCTGTATGATGGCCATCAATTTTCTCGAAATAATTCAACCAACCTACTTCTGAAAATAACCTTTCACAGTCAGGGAAAGTTTGAACCCAAGACATGTCTGAAGGCTCATCCCTATTTGTTTTCCCACTTCTCTTCATTCTTGGTGATAGACCTTAATTGTGTTTTCTTTAGCAAAGAGCTAAAAATATTTTAAGGTTTATTATTTTAACAGTCGACCATAAACTGAGAAAATTAAACCCTTGATATGAATTTTTCCTTCACGGACTGATAAGTATTTCGACCCTACTGACAGAATAGACGAACAATTGAGTAAAAATTGGGTTCATAAACTTGCATTCTTAGTTAACACCAATAACTAATCCTCTGTCAAAGCGAGCCCGAACTCATGGAGCATGTCAGTAATTTGTTTCATACTTGTCTTAATAATGAATTCGGTTGCTAAAAATATGCTTTCTTGTCCTCCCAGGTGTCCAATATCTTTCATAAGTCTGTCTTCAACTACGACGATTGCGCCAATCACTTACCCTACAAACCCTAAATGGCTAACTGTCTGCATTCTTCAACCACGAACTGTCAGGTCTCAATACGGTTTCTGTGATTTTTCATGCATTTAGTAAATGCATAATTGATAATGAATTACCCTTATTGTGCATGATCATTGTTGTTTAAATGATCTGTATCCTCTAACCTTCGGACAGCTGCAATTCAAACAAATGATTTTTACCTCATCTCAAAACACTTGTCACAATGATTATTATGGCCCAAACACGTATCAATATCCTTGATAGGTGCGAAAAACTCCTCTCATGCACAAATTTTGGAAATCACAAGCAAAATCATAACTTTTTCAAAAGACACGATTTTCTTGTAGCGCCATTGTTCACATTTTTTGTGCTTGCGCTACAAGAATATATGTTTAATGATTTTTTAACCAAAACTCAAAACAATGTGTTAAACTTTGGTAAATAGCTTTTAATAAGAACTTATGATATTTCTTTATAACTTTTCAGAAATACATACATCCTATAAGCCCATAAAAAACTATGAAATCTACAAAATTAAAAAGAAAACTTATAAAATCAATCATAAGCAAAAATCTACTAGCAAAAAACCAAGCTCAAAAATGTTAAAGAAATAAGAAAAATCATGTTTTATGATAAGCATATGATTCAAACTAGAAAACAAAAACAAGCTATAACAGAAGTCATTTTAACAACAGGAGAAAATATTTCATCAAAGTCTATACCTTTCTTTTGTGCAAACACCTTTACAACAAGTCTATCCTCATACCTCTTCTTGCCTCCATCTTCTTCCTTCAACCTGTAAACCCATTTATTCTGCAGAAAACTGAACCAAATCCCAAGTCCAATTTCTTACCAATGATTCCATCTCCTCATTCATGCCTTGCTCCCACTTATTTCTAGTTTCTACCTGCATTGCCTCTTCATGACATTTTGGTTCACAGAATCAGTCATCAATAAATACTACATTGAAGGAGAGAATCGTTCAGAGGTCCTACTTAACCTGGTAGATTTTCTTACAATTGCAGAATTTTCAGGTACCTGTTGTTGTTCTTGATTTTCTAGTGCCTTTGGAACTTCCTTTTCTTTGATTTCATCAAGCACTGTGTACTCTGTGTTTTCCTTTTCCACTTTCTTCCCCTGCAACTGATCTTTGTACATAACCTATTCATTGAATACTACATCTCTACTCCTAATGATTTTGCGATTTTCAAAATCCCATAAGCGATAACCAAAATCATCAACCCCGTATCCCATAAAGGTACAATTCTTGGATTTAGGTTCAAGCTTTGTTCTATCATCTAAATGAATATGGAAAAATGCTTCACAACCAAAAATTCTCAGAAATGAGTATTTTACATGTTTACCTATCCATGCCTCCTCTAGAATCCCACCATCCAAATCGCCTGAAGGACCTCTGTTTATTAAATAAACAATAGTGTTTACAGCATCATCCCAAAACTATAAGGGAAACTCTGCATGCAATCTCATACACCTTTTAGACTCCATGATCGTTTTGTTCATCCTTTCTAACACACCATTTTCTTGTGGTGTTCCAGGGACTATCTTCTCTCTGTGAATCCCATTGTGTGAATAGTATCTGTCAAACTCCTTACTGTAGTATTCACCTCCATTATCAGACTTGAGACATTTCAACCTTTTTCCCATCTCATTCTCAGCCAAATATTTCCACTTCTTAAAAGCATCAAACACATCAGATTTATGTCTAATGCAATAAACCCAAGTTTTTCTAGTTGCATCATCAATAAAAGTAACATAATAACGAGAGTTGCCAAGAGATTATACCTGAGTTCATCCTCATACATCTGTATGGACAAGCTCTAAATTTTCACTCTTCTTTTGTTTCCCAACCCTGAGAAATCTAACTCTCTTTTGTTTTCCATAAATACAGTTCTCATAGAATTCCAAACGTACTTGCTTCAGATATGGAAGCAGTTTCCTTGAGTGGAGAATCTGCATCCCCTTCTCACTCATGTGGCCAAGCCTATGATGCCAAAACGCCGCACATGTTTCTATGGAAGCTACAGAGATAGAATAATCAGTATTATGAGGACATAAATATAACATACCTACCCTATCTCCTTTTTCTATTATCAGTGATCATTTAGTGATATTCCACCACGTTTCTCCAAATGTAGACAAACAACCACTATCTCCCAACTTCCCTGTTGAGATCAAATTTATTTTCATAGTAGGAACGTGCCTTACATCTTTTAGCATCCATTCACTTCCATTATTTAACTTAATCCGTACCTTACCCTTTCCAACAATTTTACATGGTTCATCATCCCCCAATAAAACATGTCCAAAATCACCTTGAACATAATCATGAAAGAATTTCCTATGGGGTGTAGCATGGCATGAATCCCCTGAATCTACTACTGAGTAATCGCTAGTATTATCTAATGCAATAATCAAAGCATCTTGTAACACATCACCTTCTACATCCGCTTCCTGAGTAGTCTCTTGCTGCTTCTCACCTTTCTTCTTTGGTGCTCTGTAGTCTTTCTTCAGATGTCCTTTCTTACCACAGTTCCAACACTCTAATTTTCTGAATCTGGACTTGGATATGCCCTTTGTAGACTTGTTGTGATTCCCTGGGCTCCTTCCTCTCTCCTTTTGTCTCCCTCTGCTCTCCATGGTCAATGCATTACCTGATGTCTCACCTGTGCTTTTTCTTCGCATTTCCTCGCTAAGAATAACACCAACAACATCATCAAACTTAAGAGTGTTTGAACTAGGGACAGAGTTACTTACAACCATGACCAAGCTATTCTAGCTTTCTAAAAATGAGCACAAGATTAGAAGAGCCCTAAGCTCATCATCAAATTTCACATTTATAGAACTTAACTGACTCGTAAGTGTATTAAACTCATTTAAATGGTCAGCAACAGAACCACCTTCCGACGTCTTCATATTAAATAAATGTTTCATTAAAAATACCTTGTTGGAAGCAGAGGGTTTTTCGTAGAGTTTCTCCAATGCGCTCATCACACCCTCTATTGTTTTTTTCTTTCGAAATATTGAAATCCATTGACAAATCCAGGCACAATCGTATTGTACCCAATGCATTTCTATCAAGAACCTCTCATTCTTCATCCTTCATAGCTGTCAGTTGTTTTGCTTTTCCGCCCAACGATAGGTACAGATAGTCCTCCATTTGCATCTTCCATAATTGATAGTTTTGGTTGTTAAATTTCTTGACCCTAAACTTTCCCTCTTCTTCCATTGCTCCCACTCGAACCAGGAACCCTTCTTTCCTGTGAGTTTACCAACCAAATAGACCTTTTGGCTATGATACCAATTGTTAGAAACAAGACCGTAGAGCAATAACAAATATACAGTTAAATCATTAAACAAGACACAAAAACACATTTAACACATTACAGAGAGACACATATATAATGTGGTTCACCCAAGAGATGGGATACATACACACAGAAATTGGCAGTCCTTTTACTAGCGTCCAGAAAGATGAAGGGATACAACCTGCAACAACTCTATTGCACTTCCTCTTCACACTATCACAGTCTCTCTCACACAATCACAAATATTGTTTACAATACAATACCATCCATGACCGTATTACAATGCTTTTCTTTTATAGGGGAAATACCATGGGAAAATACTATGGTTAACCCAGTACCACGGGTCCACAAAACTGTTGGCCAACCAACATCCCAAAAAATTTTCTCGGGGGCTTCGATTGAATAACATCCCAAAGTTGGGGAATGAGTTTATAGTAAACTTGGGGTACAAACACAACTAAATAACATATCTGAATCTAGAAGATCAGACTCCACAACCAACATATCATGTGTTTAAGGTGATTAAAGAAGACCATGAAGCCCCTTTCTTGATGAAGAAGTCCATGAAGACTTGGAACCCCTAATGAAGACCTTGATTCCCTTGCAAAGGTCATGGAGCCCACTACTTGCACTTACATGGTTAGTTGACATGAAGATATGGTCATGATGACTTAATGAAGTCATGGAACCGTTGTGAAGACCTTGATACCCTAAGATCTTGAATAAGATCCCTTGGTCCCTCTTATGACTATTCGGGTGTTGGTGGCTTCAAGGCATACCCTTATGACCATCTAATGGTAAGAATATGTGACATAAAAGGTGGATGATACCCTTAAAATGGTAATGACTTATGTACATGACACATTGAAGATGTTGGCACCCACATACATTGTGGTATGAAGGCCCTTGAACCCACACTTGGTGAAAATGGTGTGGCTCATGTGTATGAATCTTTGATGTGTTGATGAAAGAACACATAGATGAAGCCCTCGCTCTAGATATGGTATTGGTTTTCGATATATGCCTTTGCATGTGATTTGGGTATTGGAGCCCATACATATGGTGGATGTTGGACATTGGCATATGGTGGCTTGATATAAATGATATGGTAACCTTAAAACCATTTTAATGAATATCATGAAGAAGGGTTGACTTAAGTACACCCTAAAACCATTTCTAAATGACCATTGAAATGGTAAGTAGATTTTGTGACTTTTAAAATACAAAATAAAATAATTACCTTGGTCACTCTACAAGTCGGCTCCATAAATTAAATTCAAAAATTATAAAAATAAAAATTGTCTTTTTAATATAGGTCGGCTCCAAAAATTGGTATGAAAATGTGTATAAATAGAGGGCTCACGGCCTCATTTAGTATGTCAAATATTTGGAAGATCTCTGAGGTTTTTCGCTATGTGACTGAGGAATTTCGGGTGGCAACAATCCACAGAAGAAAAACGCAAAAATTTTGCAGCAGCAGGCCTTTAGTCATGAATTTTGAAGATTTTTTTTTGTTTTAATATATTGTTGCTGCTACTCTAGACTTACAAATAGCCTCGAATGTGCAAACAAGGAACTCACAATTGTTGTACTGAGGCAGCGAAGGAGTAGTGTCTGCAATTTTTTACAGACCTGAAATTGCAGAGAAAAGGGTTACAGCAGCAAACCCGAATTTGCAGACTGAGGTGGAAGCAATAGGAGGAGGAGACAAGTCTCATTTTATCTCGGATTTTTTTGCAGCAAAAAAAAATTTGTTCAACCCTCAAGCATTGGTGTGAGATAAATATGCCCTAGATGGTCTAAGGAAATTCAGCCCCATGGAAAGACATAAATTGTCTAAGCATGATATTCAATCTTTTTGGAGTAGGATGATGCCCTAACTTGTTGGCTGTGGAGAGAAATTCATGGGAGAATGCAATGATGCCATAACTTGTTCAATGGAGAATTTTGGTGGACTCTTTACTGAGGAAGGCTTCATGTTCAGACCCGAGTTGTGGAAATGAATTGGACTAGGGTTAAATTTACTTGGATGAGCTAGAAATTTTGCAGAGAAGGAGCAGTCCACAACAGTCATACTTTTGGTTTTTTATTTTGTTTATGAGTTGGAGCTTGACTAAGGAGACAATTTGTAGAACTAAGGCAGACTCCCAAAATTAATTTTTAGTAGCAGAACACAAACTTTTTGGGTTTTGATTCATGGGAGATGAAGTAGATTAATAAGGCAACCTCCCAAACTTTTCAAAAGTTGGAGGATATATTTTTGGGTTGCATAGTTTTGTGGAGATCAACAAAACCTTTTAGCAGCAGATCTCATAAAGGCATCCAATATCAAGCACTCTTCAAGACAAATGGAAGATATCTGAAGGAGAGAAACATATATAATCCATGGGTATAAAAGGAGATCAGTGATCACGCATCAAGAACTAGATTCAGGTCTGCAAAGAGAACTGTAAATGAGTGTTTGAAAGGAGATATTTAGACTATTTGGAATATCATTTGAAATAGACAAAGGGCTGAAATTTGAGTACATATTTATAGTGAAGACTCTCTATCCATGAACAATGCAAAACTGAATGTTCCTATGGGAGGATCCAATGAAGTAGTAATTTTTTTACATGACCATTTCACTTCAAAGTGTGAATATTGGTGTTAATTTAAGTTGATTTTGAATACAACTATTTATATTTTTTTATAATTGAAGTATGCACAATGATCTCTTAATACTGGCATAGTGGTTTAATAAAAGTTGAAGGTGTTGGTAGTTTGTCAGTAGAATTAATACATGACAACTTGATGATAGTGATAGCCTTGGCATGTCAGTGACAGTAATGCGTAAAGATAGTGACTGGTGACATACTATGATAGCCTCAAGAGACATGTGTTTAGAGTATATCCTTAAAGTCTTGACATGAGCTGAGAAGACTCCTTGACATTTTGGCATGAGCACTGTATAAGAACACTCCTTAGATGAATTTATTGATAGAGAAACAATGATCAAAGAATGATAACAATAGTTGATGACTTATGACAAAAGTGACATTGAATTTGATGTGATAATGACATCCATGACATGACAGAGATTGCTTTGACATGACAGTGATTTGTGACAGTTGATGGACAGTGGTCTGTACTAACTGGTATGTACAGGAGTGATTAAACAATATTGATTGTATAGTGATGACACAACTCTTATACCTCGACATGTCACACTCTATGATAAACACTATAATGCATATCCTATGATGTTCCAGACTTTGTTGGTAATATTGGAACCTTGAAGGCATATACATGCCTTGATGTTCTATGATGATGGTGATGCTATGATGATCAGTATTGCAGTAGTGAAGAATGATGAGCATAGAATAGGATGAGCAGACCTATGAACAACAGTAGTGATGAGCAGAGTTGATTGGTTGATGATGAGCAGATGATGAGCAGCCTTGATGAGCAGAGATGGTTGAGCAACAAATTGATGACAATCAATGATTGGAATCAAGCTTGCAAGTAGTGACTTGTACTTGAGGATTGGACTCCTCAAACCATTCTTAGTCGGAGCTAAGAAAACCAGGAAGGATCATGTTGCAAAGTTGTTGCTCTTCTTATCAGTTGGTGCTGATTGTAATCGAGAATATTGTTGTCTTCCATGTACAAAAAATAAAGATTGATTTCAAATAGTCTTGTGTCTCTTGTGATGTGATGTTTATGATTTTGACTTGTGGTTGACTTAGCAGATGCATATGATGATGTGATTAATGCTTGATATACTTTGATTGAATAAAAGAAGGTAAAAAGTTTAAATTTCTCTCACAATGATTCACCCCCCCTCTTAGTGTGGCCATTGTGTCCAACAATTGGTATCAGAGCAGGCCTATGTCACAAGCCTTGCAATCTTAAAGGAGATCCTTAGACACAATGGATGAAAAAACAGGTTGTTCAATGAATGAAGTACCAGAGGAAGCACTCACAAAGATTGAAAGAAAAGTCCTTGATAAATTGAATAAATCTAGGGAAAAGGATGAGCTGCAGCAAAGACTATTAGAAAAATATGAGCAAACTCAGCAAAACCTCATGAGTCAACTTCAGGAAAAGAATGCAGAAGTCAATTCTTTGAAAGATGAACTTGACTGATTGAAAGATAAAGTGGCTAACTTGAAAGAAACCAATGAGACATGCACGAGTCTTAAAATTCAATTGGAAGAGGTCAAAGAACAGCTACTAGAACAGAATAAGGTGAGTCGAGCAAAAGAGTTTG
Source organism: Pseudotsuga menziesii (assembly GCA_001517045.1). Taxonomy (NCBI): domain Eukaryota; kingdom Viridiplantae; phylum Streptophyta; class Pinopsida; order Pinales; family Pinaceae; genus Pseudotsuga; species Pseudotsuga menziesii. The sequence continues at coordinate 19,698 of LPNX010332167.1, forward strand.
ATATCATTTCTCTAAAAGAGGAAATGAACAAGATAGTTTCTACAAATTTGAATTTTAAAGGATTTCTTCAACTCTAGATGACATCCTTAGTTATCAAAGATCATTATTTGTCAACACTGGGTTAGGATATGATAAGGAAGAGATCACTGGAGACTTCAAGCTCCCAGAGAAGAAGACTGAAGAGAAGCCTAGGATTTTGGCAGAGATTTTGAAGAGTCTTAAGCATGGAGAAGAAATCAAGAAAGAACATACTAAAACTTAGCAAGGGATATCCAATCATCATGATCTTCCAAGAAGGACCATGTCACAAAGAAGACCACTTGTTTCCAGGTATAGATTTAATGGTTATTGTTTTTCTTGTTCTAAATTTGGTCATAAGTCTATGGAATGCAAACTCCATGGAAGAAGTATTCGAAGCCTCAATGACAAGGTTAGATGCTGGACATGCAACCATGTAGGTCACATTGCTGCATATTGTCATACGATGAGGTTTTGATAGTTGCAATGGCCTTGGGAACAAAGCTCAAGATTATTGGATTACACAGAAACAAACCTTGAGAAGTTTCCTATACAGCTCATCAAGGAAATCCAGTACAAATAAAGGAACAAATGTTCAAAGGACAGATTCCAAGAAGCAAGTATGGATGAAGAAAACTGAGCAGTTGCAGATAAGAGAGGTTCATCAAAGCAGGGAAAATGGATACCATATGGGAAGCCAAGTGTAAATCCTATCAAATACCTTAGCACACATTGAGTTCATGAGGGTGAAGGATGAACTCAAAGTAGAAGGATGACTACTTCAGGCATATATACAAGTCCTAGTATCGTGCATATTGACAAGGGGAGAAATGATAAGTGATCAGTGATTTCAGATACAGGTATGTGAACACCCTTTTCCATTGATTCCAAAGGGGGAGAGATGAATACAAGAGGAGAGTGAAGCCAAAAGGGGAGCATGAGTTGTTGTCATCAATGACAAAGGGGGAGATTGTTGATGAAATTGTCATTGATTCCAACATGGAATTTCAGTGGCCCCACGGGTTGTCATTGATGACACCAAGTCCCACTTCTAGTGCCTTGGATCCCTTATAGAGTGGGTTTGAGCTTTGAAGCACCTTGTACCTAGTTGACAAGGTCCTTGTACCCAAAAGGCTGGATCTTGATGCCACCACCTTGCTGAAGACATTGAAGATTTTTTTGATGGTGTTGAAGACCCTGGATATGGTCCTGAAGCCCTTACATATGTTGGAAAACCCCTAGATGGGTGGAAGAAGCATTAATGACCCATTATGTGTTCATTCGTGCTCTGATGGTGTAATGGTACCCCAAGATAAGAGCAAGCTACCCCGCATGTGATATCATGTTGGATCATGTGGTTGAGGTGGTTAAAGAAGACCATGAAGCCCCTTGCTTGATGAAAAATCCCATGAAGACTTGGAACCCTTGATGAAGACCTTGATGCCCTTGCAAAGGTCATGGATCCCACTACTTGCACTTACATGGTTATTTGACATGAAGATATGGTCATTGATGACTTAATGAAGTCATGGAACCTTTGTGAATACCTTGATACCCTAATATCTTGAATAAGATCCCTTGGTCCGTCTTATGACTATTCAAGTGTTGGTGGCTTGAAGACATACCCTTATGACCATCTAAATGGTAAGAATATGTGACATAAAAGGTGGATGATAAGGCTTAAAATGGTCATGACTTATGGACATGACACATTGAATATGTTGGCACCCACATACATTATGGTATGACGACTCTTGAACCCACACTTGGTGAAAATGGTGTGGCTCGTGTGTATGAATATTTGATGTGTTGATGAAAGAACACAGAGATGACGCCCTCACTCTTGATATGGTCTTGGTTTTTGATATATGCCTTTGCATGTGATTTGGGTATTGGAGCCCATACACATGGTGGATGTTGGACATTGGCATATGGCGGCTTGATATAAATGATAGGCGAGCCTTATATACTGGACAGATTCGTCTTTAAGACGACTCTGCCAGTTGTCAGATGCTTCCATCCTAGCATGTGCCATACATTAGCATCGGACTGATTCAGACATCCTCCATGGCATGGCTCTATGGCCTCATTCGACATGATAGCTCTGGCCAGATTTTTAGGCGATCGGAAAACTCCACGTCTAATCACTAGTCGTCTACAGGCTCAGGGTTCGGGTGGCTAACTTGTCAACACTCATAAATGATCATTATAGGTACATGGGACAGTTGGATTATGCTTTATGGCCACTCGCGCTATTTCATTTTGAAATTTGAATGCTCTATGCAGACCGAGTTCAATTTCACCCCCACGGTCCACCGTTTAAGAAATTCTCTACATTGGGAGAAAGAAAAACAGGATTCTGCATCTTCACGAATTGGCTTGGCCTAGGATTGCGGTTTGATACAATGGAGGATGAGTCGAATGCGTTGTTGGTGATCTCAGGCAGTGAGGTTCGTGGCCTCGACTCCAATGAAAGGGTACACTAAAATCTGACGCAAAGTCTTTACTGACACGGAATTGTTTGAAAGAAACTTCAAATCCACTTCCCGCCCGTGAAGCAGAGAACAAATCCAAACAATAATAGCAGCTGTAGACGCTGGTTTTCTCCTCACGCTCAGAGACTTCACAACCTCTAGAGCCATATCCTCAGCAATTTTGCGTTCCCTGAATTGAAATCCGAGCATGTGACAGAGCCGGGAGATATGAGCCTTGAGGCCCTGGCTGGACTTTTGCAACGAATCAAGATCCCACAGACCACTTTTCTGAATGGCTCGAGTTCTATCGTTTTCTGGCTTGGGAAGGTAATAGGCGTCCTCTGCGTGTATGAATGGAAGGATAATCTTTCCTGCTTGGTATATATCACTATCAAGTCCATGGCCTGCGCATATTCTTCCATGGGCTTCTGCTGGCTGAGTTGCTTGCCCACGTTGTAAAGACAAGAAACAAGTATGGCGTCCATCTTGGTCTTGTCCTTCCCTATGAACGGGAACTCCTTGGAGTTACAAAACTTGTCGAAGATGTAAAGGGCGCGCTCTACCACGGGTCGACTTACATGCATCTTATTGGCCAACTCGGACATGGCTTCACGATGTTCCCTCGCTTTGTCGTCCTTGTGGCTCTTCGAAAATTTCTTTGCCGTCTGGATCAAGCTGACTGAACCTATGCCAGTGATATTTGTGGCGGCTAGAATGCCATCGTCCCCCGGGCCTGGTTGCTCTATCCTCTGAGTGTTTTGATTATCTTTGAAGATTCGGACATCGTGGGAATCATCTATGTTGTTGGTATCCAACACCAGGCCGCATTCCGTCAACACGGTGTCTCCTGTGACACAATCCACTATGTATTCCGTTTCTCTGTTGCAACCCTCGCAGTATAAATTACCCCCTGCCATGGCGAATAGTACTCAAATATTCCCTTGATCAATTCTTGTAAATGTAGCGAAAATGTGTCGAATGTTTTCTTTATCTGGTCTCATTTCGATTGAGTATTGCGGTTGTGTTTTTATACATATCGAAAGTCATTTGTTATTGATTTTAAATGTCGGCTCATACTCTGGATCAAATGTATTTTTCTTTCGAATCTTAACTTGTCGGGCTCATTGATCAGGTTACGATTGAATTGTATCTTTATATTTTTCTAAACATCCATCCCATCTCTATCACCAGACGTATATATACCAGCAACCATTTACAATTTCTATGTCAAATCATTAAGGTTATGATAGAAATTCGTCATTTTGCAGAGATAAAACACTCACATGTTTTGCAGACTTAAAACGCATGTGTAGAGTTCAAAAGGTTACGACAGAAACTCATCATTTTGTAGAGATAAAACACTCACATGTTTTGTAGAGTTAAAACGCATGTTTAGAGTTAAAATTCATGTGTGATGTTATATACATCAAATTTAGTTTAGGGGTAAAGGTGAGAAGGGGGTTCGGGGAGAGAAAGAGATAGATCAGTGTTTGGGGTATAGAGTGGGGGTAAAGAGAGATGCAGAGGTGGTAAATGTTAGGGGGAGGGGTTAGGAGAGATAAAGAGAGAGGGATAGGGGTAGGGATAGTAGAAGAAACAAAGAAAAAGAGGGGTATCAGTAGTAGGATAGACAAAGAAAGAGAGGGTAGGGGCAGGGGAGAGAGAGAGATTGGTGAGGAGGGGGGGTTATGGGTACTGAGAGTAAGGGGGTTTGGGAGAGAGAAGGATTGATCAAGGTAGTGAGAGTGTGTGAGAGAAAGGAATAGGTGTTAGGGTGTCGGGGAAGAGGGAAAGATGGGTGGGGGTAAGGTGTAGTTAAAGGAGTAGGACACAGAAAATGTGAAAGATGGGGTTAGCAAGTGTTAGGGGGAAGGGGAGAAGAGAGACAAAGATGAGGAGGGAATCATAAAGGTAAGGGGATGTGTAGAGGGGTGAGAGAGTGAGAGAGGGGTTAGTAAATGTTATGAAGGTGAGATAAGGGAGAGAGACAGAGACAGAGAGAAGAGGGGTGTTAATTATAGCGGTGAGAGTATGGGGTGAGAGAGAGAGAATAGGGAGGGTGTGTCAGAGGATTAAGGGGGAGAAAGAGGGTTTGGGGCTAGAGAGAGAGACATAGAGAGTGATTCTAGGTAGTTTAGGGAGAAAGAGAGGGGTGAGGTCTAGGGGTAGGTTGAGGAGTAGAGGGGTGGGTAAAAGAGAAGGGGGGCATGCCTTGGGGGATTCACAATTTGAACCCCTAACACAATGCATGCATTCATAGGCTATTAGAGAATACCCTTAATTTAACTAAATATCGAGGATTGCCTCCAAAATCATCTTTTTGGAGCCCTCTCCCAATACAACTTTCCAATATAAAAAATACTTATTTTCACTACCTACATCTGAAGTATTCACTTTTTACATGACATTTTTTGTACCACTATTTATTTTTACCTTTAGTATGGTGACATGAAACAACTCTACAACCAGTATAAACCTTGTAATGTGAAATACAAAATCTTAGTGAGAGAATATATTCCATGAACATAGGTTGACTTCACAAACGTTCATTTCAATTGACTTCAAACCACCTTCATTGATATGCCATACCTATTCCAACACCACTTCGACTATGTTGGAGCAAGGTTTTGGACCTATATTAGGAGTGGCATGGCAAATATGGACAATGTGACAACTTAATAAGTGGACAAAAGTGCGCAAGAAGTGAAAGTTAGTTAAAAGTAGTTCGACATGAGTGTCCACTTTCTAATGCGATTGCCGCATTTTGTAATGTATAAATATCTAAAGGGTTTATGGTATAAGGTTTGTTCATGAATGATTATCTATGATTGTTGTTCACAAATATCTTGATTGGAGGACTGTTCTCAGAGTGTTTCTATGTAATGTTGTGTAGTTTCAAGTGAAAAACATAGATCTAATGCACATTGCATATGTTTTGTAATGTTGCTCCAAAAGATGATAATGAAATGAATTTATTGATTTTGTGTTAAATATGATACCTCATTTTTTTTCGGCAATTAGATGCTATGTTTTGGTATTATTTTGAATGAATGAACTATATGTTTATAAGCAATAATTATGTTGAATTGAATGAACTATATGTTTATAAGCAATAATTATGTTGAATTGAATGAACTATATGTTTATAAGCAAAGAAACATTAAAATAATATCTTCTTAATTTTTAATTAAATATGGAACAAAATGATAACCAATGGTGACAACATCTTGACTATGACAAATTTCAAAAATGGAATAAATGGAGAGTCCATTTGCAAAACTATAGCCTACAAAACAACTTGACTGAAACCCCTCCAAAAATTGACTAAGAAAACATGATTTTTAATGGAGATTGTTGCTTTAATTTTGTAACCTCCAAAGCATCTTCACACAAACTCAAAATTGATGAAAATATGAATAGTTTGTGTAGGGAACTAAATTCCCACAATGTTGTCAAAGAATAATGTCGAAAAATGACATAGAAAATGGCAAAGGGCACATTGATATTGAAAGATATGAAGATGAGTGTCAAATATCATAAGGTTTCTCTAAGAAACCAAATCAAGTCCCTGACTATGTGCTCATGATAGTGAAATTGATCAACATGGTTTGCAAATACCACATGCAACAAGAGGGAACTCTGATGAATACCACATGTGTTAAACTATCATAGTTCCTATCACGTAGAGTGGATATTCATCAGAGTTGCAAATACCACATGTGGCAAAAATAAACAAATGTTGGTTGCCATAAAAATGATTTCCAATGAAAAGATTGTTGCCAAGGTCAATCAAGCAAAGAGAGTTATGATGATTATATGGTTGTAAAGTCAATAAAAAAGTCTATATGATGTCCTCAAACAAGTCCTCAAATGATTCCATGACCAATCATCAATCCAACCACAATAAGTTCTCACAATAGGCATTGATCCAAGTTTTTCATTTATGCTTGTTCACTTTTGATTTGTAAGAAGAATGACTATCATATCAAGATTTGTAAGAAGAATCACCATCATTTCAATACGTAAATCAAAGCATCGATATTTGGATGGAGAGATGATACGTTTCCTTTCACTATGATTAGGATAACGATACCACAACGATGAATATGGTGAAGAATTTGGTTTCAATTAATTGGAGGGGCATGTTTTGGGTACTACAAATAAATAGTAGAAAAATAACTAGAAATTATAGTTTTAAACTGACATATCATCAGTAAACAAATTAGAAAATGGTTTAGGATCACGATTTCTCCAAATTAGTAGAAGAAACAATTGATACAGAGCTTAGTTCATAAAAATAATAATGGCATAGGGATTAGGGTGACTTGCATGCCACAATGAAGTCTCAAAATATCCAAGAGCTATGCTTTTTGGTATTGGTGTAGGCTTAATATGAGTAAGAATACCTAGTTCATATTTACCAAGTCCACACATGCATAACCCATTTGACAAAGTAATTGTAACAAAAGAATTTAGTATGCTTCTCAAAATTAAGGAACA
>LPNX010332167.1:41696-60717 GCA_001517045.1 Pseudotsuga menziesii
TATCTACGCTGGTTATAAACATTTTCAACAGATAAAATTTATATTGTTAAAACATGACTCAATTTCCTATATTTCTATAATTATTTAAATCAATAAATGTATACAATTACCTATGCAAAACAAGTAACAATTAACTGATTTAAAGATATTTAGAAACAAGTTGAGTGGAAAAAAGTGAACTTTAAATGCCAAAACATACTTTTCATAAATACCCCTTAACATGTAATACCATTTTCCACCTCATTAGCTTAAAAATATGAAGTCCTCGAATTTATGCAAATTTGTCCAAAATCACCCATGCCTAGTAAAATTGACTTTTAAGCGGATCCATGGTTCAAAAAGGATTGAAAAACTATAAATTTTTGTCTGCATGTATATTCATTTACATGTAGATATATATAAACTCTCAGTATATCACACACCAGGCAGTCGTGACCTTACATATTATTCAACAGAAACTCATATTTTTCCACATGACAGAGGTGAAACTCTCCCATTTCTCAAACCGGACGGAAGTCCAACTCCCTTGTCGAAAGGGTTTCTATGTCAGACGCTGCGTGGTACACTCTAAAACCTGTTACATATCGAAATTGACTCAAAAATCAGATCCAGAAGACCAAATGGGCTCTTCTGTAAGGTACTGTTCTGATCAGCACCACAGGCTCAGCCCACTCCTAGGATTTATAACATTATATGACCCAACATCTCATTGCTTGCTGGAAGTTATTTCTCACAGTATTTCTCACTCTTTCAGCCCACCATGCCCAAAAACGCTTTGGTCCAATTACATTAGCTGGGAGTGCGCAGGGCATGAGTGGTGATCCATGGATGCTCTGCAACAAAACAAATATTGCTCATCAATATTGAATGGATTTAACAGAACCCAAAAACCATTTTGGTATTGAAATTGCAATACTCAATATTAGAAGAAAATGGTAGAAAAGAAACGAGGAAATACCAAGGACTTGATGTCCGCTGATTCTCTTAGTGACGTCTCTGCAGAGCATCCGGTATATCAAGTCCTTGGCGGAGTGCGATATCGAGAGCCACGGATCACTTAGGAACGGAAGGCGTCCATAGAGGACGACCTCAAATATCTCCTGCGGCGTGTCTCCCACAAAAGGGGCAACTGCACTCAACATTATGTAGAGGATCACCCCTGCGCTCCACACATCCACTTTCTCACTGTAATCCTTCCCTCCCAACACCTCCGGAGCTACATAATACGGAGTACCCACAATCCCTTGCACTAATGCTTGCCTTGAATACATTAATATGATCATTTCATCCATGGGATTCATCGATCCATAACTTAAAATTCCATAGACTTGTATGAGAGACAAATGGGTCAAGCATAATGAGTATACCTGGAGAGAAAGAGCAGGCCTGTCCAAAGTCTGCAAGCTTGATTTGAGTTGCGAGGGAATTTGAATCGTCAACAAAGAGAATGTTGCCAGGTTTTACATCTCGGTGGGAGATTCCCATGGAGTGGCAATAGCTGATGGCCTCCATGATCTTCTTTAGGATAGTGGCGGCCTCTTCCTCGGAGAAGGGTACCGTATTCTTCCTATTGACGATTCTGTCAAATAGATCTCTGCCTGAGCACATCTCCATTACCATATGGACAAATTCATGATCCTCATAAGCTTCATAAAGGGCAACCACATCAGGGTGACCTGAGACATACTGCATGATCTTGATTTCATTGTTGAGGCATTCTCTGTCAATGGAATCGACTAGATCTGCTTTTCTTATGGTCTTGCAAGCGCCCTGTTGCCCACTTTGCTTGTTCCAACATATCCTTATCACTCTGAATCTGCCTGAAAGAAATCTTTTAAAATAGAGTAGGAGGGAAACTCGAGGTTCAAATATTTGAATTTGAATTTGAAATTGACCGCCATCTGAAACACCCGTCCCATCCTAGGGCTGCCAACTCAGAGAACCTCGAGTCAAACAACGAAGGCAATTTAATGCATTGCGTGAAGGATGTCGGGATCGGAGTTTTTGAAGAAAGATACCGGAAAATAACCTACTATGGATCACGCCATGGATGTATCATGAACATCACTACTTCACCATACATTATGCCTTTGAGAGTTCGTGTGTCTCTGACATTGACAGAGTCGTCTTAAAGACGAATCTGTCCAGTATATAAGGCTCTCCTAAATAATATGGTAACCTTAAAATCATTTTAATGAAAATATTGAAGAAGGGTTGACTTAAGTACACCCTAAAACCATTTCTAAATGACCATTGAAATGATAAGTAGAATGTGTGACTTTTAAAATACAAAATAAAATAATTACCTTGGTCACCCTACAAGTCAGCTCCATAAATTAATTAAAAAATAATAATAATAATAATAAAATCTTAATATAGGTCGACTCCAAAAATTGGTATGAAAATGTGTATAAATAGAGGGCTCATGGCCTCATTTAGTGTGTCAAAAATTTGGAAGAGATATGAGGTTTTTTTCTATGTGACCGAGGAATTTCGGGTGGCAACAGTCCACAGAAGAAAAACGCAAGAATTTTGCAGCAGTCGACCCTAGGTCACGAATTTTGAAGAATTTTTTTTGGTTTTAATATCTTCATGTTGTTTCTCTAGACTTGCAAACAGTCTCGAATATGCAAACAAGGAACACGCAACTATTTTGATGAGGCGGAAAAGGAGCAATGTCTGCAATTTCTTGCATACCCAAAATTGCAGAGAAAAGGGTTAAAGTAGCAGACCCGAATTCGCAGACTGAGGTGGCAGCTGTAGGAGGAGACAAGTCTCATTTTATCTCTGATTTTTTTTGCAACAATGAAGAATGATGAGCAAAGAAGAGGATGAGCATACCTGTGACCAGCAGTAGTGATGAGCGGAGTTGATTTGTTGATGATGAGCAGCATTGATGAGCAGATGATGAGCGGCGTTGATGAGGAGAGATGGTTGAGCAACAAATTGATGACAATCAATGATTGGCATCAAGCTTGCAAGTAGTGACTTTCACTTGAGGATTGGACTCATCAAACCATTCTTATTTGGAGCTAAGAAAACCAGGCAGGGTGTTGTTGCAGAGTTGGTGCTCTTCTTATCAGTTGGTCCTGATTGTAATCGAGAAGATTGTTGTCTTACATGTACAGTAAATAAAGATCAAATTCCAAATAGTATTGTGTTTCTTGTGATATGATGTTTATGCTTTTGACTTATGGTTGACTTACCAGATGCATATTATTATGTGATTAATGCTTGATATACTCTGATTAAATAAAAGAAGGTAAAAAATTTAAATTTCTCTCACATTGATTCACCCCCCCCCCTCTCAATGTGGTCATTGTGTCCAACAACATAAAGAAAATCCTAGGGCATGTTCATATGGAGGAGCTAAGCATTAAAATCTGCTTAAAGGTTATGTTCCAACAGCTTTGAAGGGTGTGGATCGGCATCAATGGAGATCGACGGCTGCAAACGATTCCGCTGGAAAAATATGCGGGGTCAAAAGAAATATTACGATCAGGGGAAGGGGTTTATTATACAAGAAGGATGGACCGTCAGATCAGCACTGAGATGAATATCTATGGAAAATATCTATTCCGTGGCTGCAACCTTTTCGGGAAAATGAAAATTCTCGAAGTAGAAGAATTGAGTACGAGGCTTGGGTTTCAACAACCCAGATCTACGCTCCCTCGCGATATAGGGTGGAGGTTAATTTCGCTGCCACAACATGCATTTGAAAACTTTTTTCTCATATCAGTGGAATTCAGTAGACCCTGTAGCTTTCAACGGGCCAGATCAACGATCGATCAAGATCCACGGCAGAGGTCAATTCCATTGATAGAACATGCATGCGAGAAAAATTCCTCAGATAAACCGAATTTGGTAGAAGGTGCTAGTTTCAATGGCTACAATCAGAGCCTTATCAAGATCTACGATCGATGTCAATTCCGTTGATGCAACATACATGGTCAAATATTTTCTTCAAACTCAATGGAATTTGGTAGACCCCATGGGTTTCAACGATTCAGATCAACACTCCATCGCGATCTACGGCGAAGGTGAATTCCGTTGCCACAACTTGCATGGCAGAAAGGAAGGACCGGGCTCAGCGGAATTTGGTACAAGGCACTAGATTCAACAGCCAAGATCTATGTTGGAGCATGATCTACGGTCAACATTAATTCCACTGCTGGTAAGTGCACGATAGAAGAAAGGGGTCAATATCAGTGGAATGCATTGGAAGAGACGCGATCCGACAACCACAATGAAGACACGATTAATATCGACGATGGAGGTGTATTCTGTTGAGGGAGGTTGCAGGGAAAATAATCAGGATGATATTACAAAGAAAAAGACCGATGGTTTTGAAGGAAGCAGGATTGACAGCCCAAGGAGAAGGAAGGAAAGATAAACGGATGAGAGTTGTTTCCTCCGAAAAAAGGTTCAAGTGATATATCAGAGAATAATAATAGAAAACAAATCTGTGCATGTGAATTTAGGTCACTTCTATTATTCTATGCATTGGATAGCGAGAGCAGGACTGTGTGGAAAGAGGCCATCTTCAATGGAACCTTTGAGCTGTCAAGAGACTAGGTAGGCCACGTTTCTACACTATACCAATATAAAATATGGCCAAAGTAGAGGATTTAGGAGTTCAAAGCCTAGAATACCAGAAGATTGAGGAGCTCTTTGAAGATAGGGATTCAGATATTTTCGACACCATATTGTTAAATGGACTAGTAGAAACCATAAAAAACAAACTAAATCTTCTTAGGAACCAAGGAACATATGTGCACAGCATTTACAAGTCATTCTTTCACCTTTTTCCACAGACCAAACACTGAATTTCCCTAAATTCATCGACTAGTGCACCGCTATTTATTCCTCCTTCGAGACAGTAATTATGGACACATCCAAGTCAATAATCATGTTTCCGGTCAGCCCCCTTGTCGTCAGAAAGGCATTATCAATTCCTGTAGAATTCAGTCAAAAGTCCAAAGAATATAATGAAGAAAGCATTGTCCAGTGCTTTAGGGAGTCAGTTGTGGAAAATAAAGAGGCATTCTTTAAATCATGTTTCAAACCCGATACTCAGTTAAAAAAATACCCTTACCCTGTAGATGCTGGTGAGTTTAATGAAGAGACGTGGTGTGTAATAACACTTACGAAAAAAAATTAGGGATGGACACAGACAAATATGTCACCGAGCCCCTAATGAGCCTATTGTTCACTCTGAGTACTTGTCTGATTGACCCAGAGGAGTCTAGTCAGTCAACCGAGTCCTCATGTCTCAAGTTTGATGAGCTCCTAGCTGAGAATATTCATTCTTAGCTAGTAGACTTCCCCAAGACAAAAACTTTCAAATTCCATTCTTTCTTGTTGAAGATGTTTGTATATTTCAATGAAGATAACCTATAGCTTCCAGAAATGGAAATCACAAATGAAATAAGCAGGGATTATAGAAATTTCATGAACTTCTTGATGTCAGAGGTCTATAGTACTTTCTTCTAGCAGAGGCTTCCTAGAGTACTAGCCCATATGAGAGAGGCCTTGCAATTCTCCACTGAGAAGAGAATCGGGGATTGGTTCTTGTCAAAACATAGCACAGTGATAAGGCTATACGGTTTCGTGCATCATCCCTTTGTACTGCCTTTCTTTTTTACCCTTAGAGTGTATGCTTTGGAGCTAATCAAGAAAAGGCTCATAGTAGAAAATGAGCACTTCCTGAATTTCAGGAAGTCTTCGGATATCAAATTTCCTTGGACCATAGGCCTATTTTTCATTAAAAACAAAGTTGCTCTTCCATTGATAGAAAGTCTATTAAGAGAGATGGGATTCCCAACTGAAGCTACCATCAATTACGATCCCCATCACATCATTTCCAACAGAAGGAAAGCCAACAAAAACAAGTCATTTGAGCACCATGAGGTGGCAAACCTACTTGAGGCTGCAAATTGGTCAAACTACCCCCAGAAGAAACAAGGAGATGATGGTGTGCAGGAGGAATTTACTTCTCCAATGTATGGAAACAACTCACCTCCACCTAGCACTTCAAGCCTAGGCCCAACAGTAGAGAAGATCACACCTTTATCTAGTGTCTCCGAGCATTCCAACAAAGGGAACTTCTCTGATGTCATGGACACAAAGGAGGAGGACAACAAGAGAAAGTAAAAAACAGGTCCCACTAAGCTTAGATCAAGAAGCTTCAAACAAATCTGTTGCTTGCTAAAAACCAGGATGACAAAGGGGCTGGCACATAAAGCTTGCTGAATGAAAAAAGAAAATAAAATTCAACTACTAAAGTAAAAGTTGAAGACTCCAGCTACTCAGTTGATTCAGGCTTCAGAGCTATTAGAGCTAGAAAAGGAAAGGGAAAGTCTGAATGATAAGCTTACAGATTTCCAAGCCCAACTGTTGAAATTCATGGAGAATGAGAAGTAATGGAAAAGGAATATGTCCCTTATAGTAGAGAGTGAGAAGGCTCTAAAGGCCAAATCATATGAGTTGGAGAAAAATTTACAGGAGAAGGAGAGGGAATTACAAGAGAAAGAGAAAGAATTTGGAAAGAGGATTGCCCTCCCTATCACTGATCCTGGTGAGTTATCCATCGTTCAAGCCCTGGAACAAGTAAGCATGAAGGAATTGGAACTGGCAGGGCTGAAGAACCAAAACAAGAATCTAGAGGGCTTGGCGGTGGAGAGAGAATGTGAAAGAAAGAACTGTGAAGCAAAGTGTGCAAAATTGTACGGAAAGAATGATAAGCTGATTAAGCAGGTTACAGGACAACTGCCTATGCAAGGGGCCAAACATATCATATGGGATGCACTCATGTCATAGGCTTCGAAATTGAGGGCCTATCTGGATTACATCTTGGGCAAGGAAAAGCCTATACTAGCAGCCAAGCAGAGTGTTAAAGCAGTAAAGGAAAGGATAAATAAAAATCCTATTGAGTATGCCAAAAATGCCATAGACTTCCTCAATGGATTGACAGAAGAAGATCTCATAGTAGCCAACATAAACGATAGGATTTCTATCATCACTTGGGCAAGGAAGGTGGTAAACCATCACCACCATTTAGATACCATTGAAGCCAAAATTGATATCATGGCACATCAAGTCAAATATTTCATAGAAATGTTCAATCTGTTGGTGAAGATGGGGCCTCCATTCTTCTAGGAAGAAAAGGGTGGCATGTTGTCACAAAAATAATATCACGACAATTTTATTCAATGCAAGTCAAACCACTCAAAATTCGCAAACATGCAGCAGTCCCTAGCATGAAAGACGAACATCGACAAACTGACAGATCACTTTGACTTGGTGTTCACTTTCAGAGCCACATGCGTGAAGTTGTTGAATTTCTCATATATGGACCATGTGGAGTTGTGGGTGTTGGAAAAGGAGGTATCCTCTCTGGATTCACTGACAGTCGATCAGGGGAAAGTCGTCAAAAAGTTCGAAAGGTCAAAATATACACTGCATGCCAAAGCATGATGAGGATCAAAGGGGTAGTTGTACAAGAATGTGTTACAATGAAGGAAGTCTCCTTCACCTATGATTTGGAGAACCAATTCAGGGTTGATTCAACATGAGGTCGTTGGAGGTGCTTTGAACCATCATTTTCGACAAGCGAGCCTGAGTCCCAGATGCCTTGTGTGTTGTTTTGATCGAGTACGCGCATTAGCACATGCTTTCCTGATTTGTGTTAAAATCGTGGCGAATATACCACCTAAAATCTGTTAGGATTTAGTATGATCATTCGGGTTTGATCCCCATTTTGTAACTGATTTTGATACCTTGTTTCAAGACACATCTCGAGGGTAATTTCCACTATATATGTAACCTCTATAGAGGAGTAAAGGGTTCGACATTCATTTTGGAAGCCTCTGTGCTTAGTTTTGTAGCTTTGCAACTTTTCTTGGAAGTATTAATGCAAAGTATTTCATGAGTGTCTGAGATTCATCACAGTGTTCAATATTTATTCTGTGTTCTCTTGTGTGCTTCATTTCCATGTATGTGTAGTTTATGCTAACGCGTTTCTATTTGCGTGTAAGGAATTCATTCTTTGTTAAGCGCTCCTTGCATCAGATAATGCATATTTGATATGTGTTTATGGTAAATGTCTTGGAATTCATCCTTTTCTAGACGCTCCATTTTAGTTACCATCCTTTATTGTTACTTCTGCTAAAGGTGTTTCAGGAGATTCATCCATAGATAGGTTCCTCCTGCTTCATTGGGCTTCTTCTCTTTTCCCCTTGCCATTTCTCAAAAATATTTAGCTGAATGTTAACACTTATTTTTCCTAATATTATGAAGGTTATCACTATTCATTATGATCTAAGACCTTGAATGTTTCAGTATTTGACTCCATTTCCCAATGGTATTTAATATTTGTCTATCTTACAAACTTTAAAACTACAAACAAATCTGTTCGTTTCAGATATCTTGCCTTTTGAGTGCTTGCTAAAGCTATATGTGTATGTGAATGAGTTTTGTGACACTGAGAGATCTCTCTCTGACTGTATAGTCTAGAATACAATATAAAGATTGGTTTGATATGGTTACCCTAGTGATCTCCTACCACAACCATAGGAAAATCATTGGGTGATAACATCTTGGCGTCGTTGTCGAGGAATAATCACTATTATCTCCTTGGGTAAATGGCATTATCCTAGTTCTACAACCTGGTTGAGCAGCCGGTCATAGGCACATATTGGTTGTATATTCTCTGGCTACTCCAGTCAAAAATTTTGAGAAGGTGACTCCACTGGAATACTAGTGGCTAGAAGAACCAATATGAGGATCAATTCTGATGTTGAATCATTTCAAGAAATTTTCGATCCAGAGAGCCTGATTCTGAAATCCAATAAGCTGCAGAGGTTAAACAAAACTTTTTCTGTGTCTATTGAAAGTGTTGTTTCCATTGATGATATATCTGAGCATTGTGGTGAAAACTTGGAGTTGGTTCTCCCTAGGACTAAGTCTGAGTCCAGTTTATCTAAAATAGTCTTGTACCCCTCCACGTTCGAGCTCTACCGTACATCATGGTCTCCTGAAATCTTAGGGTCTCTGAGTGGGAATCTTTGATCCTTATCTGACCAAGAGTGACCCATACTTACCTCTAAATTATCCCTATTAAATTCCACTTCCATAAGGCAATTTGTTGCCGTGTATTTTTATCCCACTACTTCCAATCTAAGTCATCCTTCATCTTCCATCCCCACAACTCCTCACATTCCTACAGTTCCACACAAAACAACAATTTATGTTACACCATCTTCAATCCCTCCTGGAAACCCCGCTACAATCTCGAGGATGGTGAATATATTTTCCCCTATACTTATTCTTGCTACTCTTCATGACCTCCCTCTAGGATACTCCCAAAGGCTCAAACAATTTAATGGGGAGAGGGGGTATTCAACTGAGGAACACTTGGGATGGTTTTCATACTGGGTAGACTTGGAGAAAGTAGACCATGATGATGTTAAGGTCAAAATGTTTTCCCAAAGTATTGTTGAAGAAGCGAGAAAATGGTTCAAAAACATCCCAAACAACTCCATTCTGAACTACCAAGACTTTGAAGATTCTTTCAAGGACAAATTGGAAGATAAGAAAAATCCCAAGCAATATCTGTCCCAATACCACTCCATGAGGAGGAGGGAGAGTGAATCTATCCAATCATTTTTTGACAAATTTATGAAGACATATAATGCTATCCCTGCCCAGTTCAAACCCCCCCTAGTTCTTCCCAGCTCCAATATGTTGAAGCCTTTGATAGTGAATTTACCTTGTTGCTAAGTGAAAGAAGATCAACCTCCTTGGCCAATATGATGAAGGATGCCATAGAGGTAGAGGTGAACTTGTCTACTGCCATAAAGAAGAAGAGGGATGAGGGATACTGGAGGAGAGAAGAGGGATATAGAAGAAAAGATAAAGAGCCTGAACAAACTTCTTCATCTAACTCACAAGAGGCCATAATGGACATGATGATGAATGCCAAGGGAAAAACATGATGATGAATGCCAAGGGAAAAATGATGGAGAGACTCTATGTGAATAATAGACCACCTCCAAGCGAAAATCAAGAGCAAAAAAATAGAAACCAAAATGATAGAAGACCACAAATCCTCCAAAATGGACAGAGAGATCAACGTAATCCTCCTGATCCACCTGTTAGGCCCCCATTTTAGGAGAATTGTGTGGAGAAAGATTATGAAAATAAAGTTGAGGATTAAATCCACCAGCTAGATACGGACTCATCCTCTACCTTTTTTACCAAAGAAGAGCATGATAATTCTTGTCAAGAAGTGGGGGAGATGCATGTTGAGGAGACAGAGGAGCTTAAGAAGGGATATCAGTTAGCTTCCATGGATATGCAAAGGAAAATTGGACTGAGAAATAGAGATGCCCCTGCTATGAGAAATAAAGATGCAGGAAATAAGGCCTCTATAAGTAATCCCAAAAATGATACACCCACTAGCGATAGCTCCAAAGGTATGACCGAACACAAAGGGAAAGAAAGGAAAGAAGATAATCCAAGGAGATCATATCAAGTACAATCCTCTTTCAGTCTAGAGGCCGAAATTGCAAAAGGTCAAAATCTCTGTCCCTCTCGCTGAGTTATTAAAAAATTCAGAATATCATTCCAAGATTGCAACTGTGCTAAAACCTCCAGGGGAAATCTTTGAAATATTAGATTCCCTTAACCTTCAATATGATAATCCTACCATCTTGTTCGAACCCCGTGTAGATGAGTCTTCTGATGAAGACATCCCTCCCTTCTATATCATTCTAAACATTCATAATGGCATTATGCACAATGCCATGCTTGATTTAGGAGCCTCCCATAATCTGATGCCTAGAATGATCATGGATAAGTTGGGGTTGGAAGTGACCAGACCATACAAAGAAATTTTCTTCTTTGATTCCAGTAAGGTCAAGCACCTAGGATTGATCAAATATTTGGTCATTTATTTGGCTCATATCCTTGCCAAAACCTTTTTCATGGATGTGGTTGTGGCTGACATCCCTCTGAAGTTTGGAATGTTGCTATCAAGATCTTGGGTGTCCAAACTCAAAGGTGCTCTCCAAATGGATATGCCATATTCCACCATCCCTATATTTGGGGTACAGAGAAGGATTTTTGGAGAGAAAAAGTTGGCAAACATGGTGACCAGTGTTGAGAGGCCAAACAATCATCCCATTTATTCATTGGATATTAAGATGGGGTCAGCTATTTTCTTCACAGAAGGAGGAAAATACAGCTATAGTTCACATACCGTTTCCTTTGTTCCCACTCGGGAGGAGCTGGAAGGAGTGTGGGATGTAAGTTTTGATGGGGAGACATGCAAAGAAGGGGCAGGCGCTGGATTTTGGGTGAAACCCCCAAGAGGGAGAGCTTTAAATTATTCCTACAAACTTGCCTTCGATTGCACAAATAATGAGGCAGAATATAAGGATATGATGTTAGCAATTCATATCTTGAAGGAGTTCCAAGTTAGGAGGGTGGTGATACATGGGGACTCCGAGTTGGTAATTAAACAAATGCAAGGTGAGTATCAGGCCAGACATCCTAGAATGAGAAGCTAAAGAAATGTTTCCCAAGGCCTGATAGAATGTTTTGAAGAATGCAACTTTAATCTGATTCCATGGTTACATCATTTTATAGTTGATTCTTTGGCCACCTCTGCTGCTAATTTCAAGATTCCCATGCACCCAAATAGAAAGTATGAGGTTGAAGTTAGGCACAAACCCTCTGTCCTAGATAATGTTAAAAGTTGGCAAGTCTTTGAAGATGACAAACATATTTAGAACTTCCTCTCTCACTGAGGAGTTTCATGGCTTGAACATTGATGAAAATAATGCACTCCTAGAAGGGCCTACTCTCACCAAGGAATCCCTACCAAGCCAGGCTGGAACTTCCAGAGAAATGTTGCAGGTTGAGATTGTTGTCCCTGCTGAGTTTGCTGAGGCCTATGAAACTGAAGAAGTTGTTGTGCCCGAGTTGTAGAGGATTGATGGGAAGCAAACATCTCTAAACAATCGATGTGGCAAATACATCCTGTAGCTCAAAGGTAACTCTATCCCCATGGGTTTAGTTCCTTTGGAAAAACTCTTTGACCCAAATGATGTTTCCAAGGAACCTCGGCTTGTCCCAAGCTGTGAGGATGTGGAAGATGTTAATATTGGGACAGAAGGTCATCCCAAGGTCATAAAAATCTCAAGAACAATCTCACCTGAGGCCAAGCATAAATACATCTCACTAATGAAATAATACTCAGATGTTGTTGCTTGGAGCTACATTGACCTCAAGGATTAAGAGACAAGTATAATCCAGCACACTATACCAATAAAAAAGGATGAGATTCCTTTCAAACAAAAGCTAAGGAGAATGAACCCCAAGTTGTTGCCCTGGTGGAAAAGAAAATAAATTCCGATACGATCGACATTAATTCCATTGTTGGTAAGTGCACGACAGAAGAAAGGGGTTGGGCTCAGCAGAATGCATTGGAAGAGACATGATTCGACGGGCACAATGAAGACACGGTTAAGATCGATGATGGAGGTGTATTCCGCTAAGGGAAGCTGCAGGGAAAATAAGGGGGACGATATTATAGAGAAAAAGACCGATGATTTTGAAGGAAGCAGGATCGACAACCCAAGGTGGAGGAAGGAAAGATGAACGGATGAGAGTTGTTTCCTCTGAAGAAGGTGCAAGTGATATATCAGAGAAGAATAATATAAAACAAATGTGTGCACATGAATTTAGGTCACTTGTATTATTCTATGCATTGGATATCGAGAGCAGGACTGTGTGGAAAGCGGCCAGCTTGGACAGAACCTTTGAGTTGTCAAGAGACTAGGTAGGCCACGTTTCTACACTATACCAAATATAAAATATGGTTGAGGTAGAGGAGTTAGCAGTTCAAAGCCTAGAATTCTAAAAGGTTGAGGAGCTCTTTGAATACAGGGATTCATAAATTTTTGACACCATATTGTTAAATGGACCAGTAGAAACCGTAAAAAACAAACTAAACCTACTTAGGGACCAAGGAAAAGATGTGCATGGCATTTACAGGTCATTCTTTCACCATTTATCTATAGACCAAACCCTGAATTTCCCTGAATTCATCGACGGGTGTGCCACTGTTATTCATCCTCCAAGAGGGTAATTATGGATGCATCCCAGTCAACAATCCTATGCCCGGTCAGCACCCTTGTTGTCAAAAAGGCCTTATCAGTTCCTGCAAAATTCATTCAAAAGGCCAAAGAATATAATGAAGAAAGCATTGTCCAGTTCTTTAGGGAGTCAGATGTGGAAAAGAAAGAGGCATTCTTTAAAGCCTGTTTCAAACCCGATACCCAGTTAAAAAATTACCCTTACCCTGTAGATGTTGGTGAGTTTAATGAAGAGACACGGTGTGTAATAACACTTATGAGTTAGTTTTTAGGGATGGACAGAGACAAATATGTCACCGAGCCCCTAATGATCCTATTGTTCACTCTGAGTACCTGTCTGGTTGACTCAAACGAGTCTAGTCATTCATCCCAATCCTCTTGTCTCAAGTTTGATTAGCTCCCAGCTGAGAATATTCATTCTCAGCTAGTAGACTTACCCAAGACAGGAACCTTCAGATTCTAGTATTTCCTGCTGAAGATGTTTTTATCTTTCAATGAAGAGAACCTGCAGCTCCCAGAAATGGAAATCACAGATGAAATAAGTAGGGATTATAGCAAGTTCATGAAATTCTTAATGTCAGAGGTCTATAGTGCTTTCTTCTAGCAGAGGCTGCCCAGAGTGCTACCCCAGATGAGAGAGACCATGTAATTCTCCCCTGAGAGGATAATCGGGGACTAGTTCTTGTCAGAACATAGAACACTGAAAAGGCTATACGGTTTCGTGCATCATCCCTTTGTACTTCCTACCTTTTTCACCCTTAGAGTGTATGCTTTGGAGTTGATTAGGAAAAGGATCATAGTAGAAAATGAGCACTTCCTAAATTTCAGGAAGCCTTCAGATATCAAATTTCCTTGGGCCATAGGCCCATTTTTCATTTTAAAAAAAGGTGATCTTCCATTGATAGAAAGTTTGTTAAGAGATGATATTCCCAACTGAAGTTGCCATCAATTAAAATCCCCATCACATCATCTCCAACAAAAGGCAAGCCAACAAAAACAAGCCCTTTGAGCACCATGAGGTGATAGGCTTACTTGAGGTTTCATATTGGTCAGAATACCCCCAGAAGAAATAGGGAGATGATGGTATGGAGGAGGACTCTACTTCTCCAATGCAGGGAAACAACTCACCTCCAGATGGCACTTCAAGCCAAGGCCCAGCAACATAGAAGACCACACCTTTTTCAAGTGTCTCTGAGCATTCCAACAAAAGGGACTTCTCTGATGCCATGGACATAGAGGAGGAGGACAACAAGAGAAAGTAGAAAACAGGGCCCACCAAGCTCAGATCAAGAAGCTTCAGATAGATATGTTGCTTACTGAAAACCAGGCTAACAAAGGGGATGGAAAACAAAGCGGCTATTGAATGAAAAAGAAAATACAATTCAACTGCTAATGAAAAAGCTAAAGATTCCAGCTACTCAACTGATTCAGGATTCAAATCTATCCGAGCTAGAAAAGGAAAGGGAAAGTTTGAATGATAATTTTACAAATTTCTAGGCCCAACTCTTGAAATTCACAGAGAAGGAGAAGGAATGGAAAAGGGATATGTCCCTTATAGTAGAGAGTGAGAAGGGGCTAAAGGACAAATCAGATGAGCTGGAGAAAAAGTTGCAGGAGAAGGAGAGGGAATTACAAGAGAAATAGAAAGAACTTGGAAAGAGGATTGCGCCCCATGTCACTAAGCCTGGTGAGTTCTCCGTCGTTCAAGCCCTGACACAAGTAAGCCTGAAGGAATTGGAACTGACAGGGCTGGAGAACCAAAAAAAAAAAGCTAGAGGGCTTGGCGATGGAGAGAGAACATGAAAGGAAGAACTCGGAAGCAATGTGTGTATAATTGCAGGGAAAGAATGAGAAGTTGATTAAGCGGGTTACAGCGAAACTACCTATGCAAGGGGCCAAACATATCATATGGGATGCACTCATATCAGAGGCTTCCAAATTGAAACCCTATCTGGATTACATCTTGGACAAGGAAAAGGTTGTACAAGCATCCAAGCAAAGTGTTAAAGCGGTAAAGGAAAGGCTAAATAAAAATCCTGTTGAGTATGCCAGAAATTCCATAGGCTTCCTCAATGGACTGATAGATGAAGAGCTCAGAGCAGCCCACATAACAGAAATGATTTATGTCATCACTTGGGTAAGGAAGGTGGTAAGCCATCACCACCATTTAGATACCATTGAAGCCAAAATTGATATCATGGCACATGAAGTCAAATCTTTCATAGAAATGTTCAATCCATTATTGAAGATGGGACTTCCATTCTTCTAGGAAGAAAAGGGTGGCATGTTGCATTAGATGAAATTTCAACTCAAAATGGGCCTTCTAACCATAATTCGAATTCGATGTCATCATGTGTTATCCAATGAAATTTATTTAAATTTGAAATACCGTATAGGTCTTAAACAATTTTTTAATATAAATTTGGGGATAGGTATCATAAAAAAACTATTTTTTGTTCGTATTTTCGACATATCTCCTTGTATTTTTTACTCAAATTTCGATCGAGAGATATCCCTAGATGCGAAATTAAATTCCGGATCCAACGAGTACCCGCTCGGCATAGTTTTGATGGACCCCGCTACCCCAAAAACAAGAAATACCTGAAAAAACATAATGATGATGTCATCGTCACGTTTTTTAGGTATTTCTTGTTTTTGGGGTAGCGGGGTCCGTCAAAAGTATGTCGAGTGGCTACTCGTTGGATGCAGAATTTAATTTTGCATCCAGCGAGCTCTCCTGATTGAAATTTGAGTAAAATCACAGGGAGATATGTCAAAAATATGAACAAAAAAGTAGTTTTTTTCTTTTCTTCCTCCAAAATTAATAAATATTATTTTATTATTTTTCTTAGGAGGTCCATTTTGAGTTGAAATTTCCTCTAACGCCACAAAAATAATATCATAAAAATTTGATTCAATGTAGTTCAGACCACTCCAAATTCGCAGGCATGCAGCAGTCCCTAGCAGGAAAGACCATCGTTGAAAAACTAGCAGATGACTTGGAATTGGTGTTCACTTTCAGATCCATGTGCGCGAATATAAAGGATTTCTCGTATAGGGACCACATGGAGCTGTGTTTGTTGGAAAAGGAGGTATCCTCTCTGGATTCACCGACAGTTGATCATTGGAAAGTGGTCAAAAAGTTCTGAAGGTCAAAATATACATTGTATGCCAAAGCATGATGAGGATCAAAGGGGCAGGTGTACAAGGAGTTTTGCAATGAAGGAAGCCTCCTTCACCTTTGATGTGGAGAACCAATTCAGGATTGAGTCAACATGAGGCCATTGGAGGTGCTATGAACCGTAATTTTCCACAAACGAGTCTGAGCCCCAGATGCCTTGTTTGTTGTTTTGATCGAGCACACACATTAGCACATGATTTCCTAATTTGTGTTAAAATCGTGGAGAATCTACCCATTAGAGGAAATTTCAACTCAAAATGGGCCTCCTAAAAAAATTAATAAAATAATAGTTAAAATAACGAAATAATATTTATTAATTTTGGAGGAAGAAAAGAAAAAAACTACTTTTCTGTTTGTATTTTCAACATATCTCCCCGTGTTTTTACTCAAATTTAGATCGAGAGAGCTCGTTTGATGCGGAATTAAATTCCGCATCCAACGAGTACCCACTCGGCATACTTTTGATGGACACCACTACCCCAAAAACAAGAAATACCTGAAAAAATCGTGATGATGATGTCATCATCATGTTTTTTTCAAGTATTTCTTGTTTTTGGGTCATCATCACATTTTTTCAAGTATTTCTTGTTTTTGGGGTAGTGAGGTCCGTCAAAAGTATGCTAAGTGGGTACTCGTTGGGTGCGGAATTTAATTTCGCATCCAACGAGCTCTCCCGATCGAAATTTGAATAAAAACACAGGGAGATATGTCGAAAATACAAACAAAAAAAGTAGTTTTTTTTATGATACCTATCCCCAAATTTATATTAAAAACGTGTTTAAGAACTATACCGTATTTTAAATCAATTTCATTGGCTAACACATGATGACATGGAATTTGAATTAGAGTTAAAAGGCCCATTTGATAAAGGTTGAGGCAATACTTCGGTTTCCTCCCCCACGCAAAATTCAACAGCTTCAAAGTCTCCAAGGGATGGAAAATTTCTTGCGTCGATTCATTGTGGTCTATGCCAACCTTACCAAGGCTTTCATGCACTTGTTGAAGAAGGATACTTCATTCTTATGGGATGAGAAAGCCTAGGATTTCCTTGATTCTCTTAAGAGAGCCTTGGCATCGATCCCTCTGCTTCACCCTCCGGTCTATAGTAGACATTTATTGTTTTATGTGGTCGTGTCTCAAGAGATGGTTGGCATGGACCTAGCTTAAGAGGATGATGAGGTCCACGAGCACGTTATCTACTATTTTAGCAGGAATCTTATTGATGTTGAACTTCGATATACTCATGTGGAGAAATTAGCCTTAGCGACTATTCACGCAATCTAGAGATTGTGACATTATATTTTACTTTACCAAACTACGGTTGTAACGCATATCAATCCATTTCAGTTTTTCCTAACAATATGAATGATAAGGGGGGAATATAATAAATGGATCGTTATTTAGCAAGAATTTGACCTTGATTTTGTTTCTGCGAAATCCAAGAAGTCTTTGGTCTTCACGGAGCTAATGTCAAATCTCCCTATGCTTGATGAGGACACGGCTTATGAGGACTGTTAGGAACCCATGTCAATCCTTCTCTTTACCATGTTAGTATATTGTTGTTGGACGCATATGCTTTGTAAGTCGTCCCATAGTAATTGTTGATCCATAGTTTATATTGGCCCATGGTTTTGACCCATAGTATTGGCGCCTATTTTTAGTATATAAGTGTGTGTTGAGGCCAAGGAAGGCACCGTGAAGTTATTTTGTATTGAGCTTGCTCAAAGGAGGTTGCCCCCTCGAAGTGGCCTGCGATTAATATAAAAGTGATTTTGAGTTCTGCTGCTATATCATGTATTTTGATTAATTATTTGCTGCAGGGTCCTCACATTTGGTATCAGAGCACTTTCTTGGGCTCGTTGGGTGAAATTTCTGCCCAAATTTTTTTTTTCTCGCTTCTGTTGCAGGTTCGGATCTGGGAATAATCCCTATCCACTTAACTGTGGGAAGTACTTGGGCATAAGCCCTAAAACTCATTGTGAGGAGCACCACAGGAACCCCGAAGTAGCTGGCCCATTGAGAGGACCTGCCAGTGAAAAGGGCAACGACCCCTACCTGATTGACTAGTTCCCACTCGTGAGGTAAACCAAGAGCTGTCGTTTGTGGCCAAGCGGTTATCAGTTTTACCTGAGCCGTGGAGTGAGGGGTACTGCCCCAATACACAAGCCGTCAGACAGCATTGGTGGCCGAGTGAATCCCTTGAACCGATAGGAAGCCGCACATACCTGGGGTCCATATCTATTTTCAATTGCACAATCGCATATTTCCTCTGTCCAGAACTATTGCTGGTCAGTTCCGCGTCGTTGCAGATCCATTTGTTGCCGATCACTTCCGCGTCGTTGCAGATTCCACTGTTTTCGATCACTTTCGCGCCATTGCAGATCCCTTCCTGGGAAAAAAAAAGTATAAAATTCTGTTTTTCGACCATATCTCCTTGGTTTTAACTCTATTTTCCCTGAAACTTCATTGACACCTCTGCAATTCCATTCTGCATATTTCATTCCTGAAGACCCTATCCCAAATTCCACTTCCCAAGACCCGAAATCCCACATATGTCTATTTTTAGGGTTTCCCATAACTCCTTCGATTTTCAC
Organism: Pseudotsuga menziesii; assembly: GCA_001517045.1. Lineage (NCBI taxonomy): Eukaryota > Viridiplantae > Streptophyta > Pinopsida > Pinales > Pinaceae > Pseudotsuga > Pseudotsuga menziesii. The sequence goes on from LPNX010332167.1 coordinate 60,632, forward strand.
CCAAACGCTTTCAAATTTTGCCACCGTATTCCTTTCCTCATTCTGCTTCTTTGTCCCTCTCTACCAAATTTTCTCATTCTTTCACC
>LPNX010332167.1:63256-269959 GCA_001517045.1 Pseudotsuga menziesii
TCCACAGATGGTGACTGAATGTGATACCTGCCAGCGCAATAAGGGTGAAACAACACCCCTTCCGGGATTGCTCGAACCCTTTCCCATACCTACCCGAATATGGACAAATATTTCTATGGATTTCATTGAAGGGCTCCCTAAATCTAGAGGGAAGACTATGATTTTGGTTGTGGTTGATCGCCTCTCCAAATATAGTCATTTTTGTGCTCTCAGCCATCCCTATACAACCTCCTCTGTTGCTCAAATTTTCCTGGACCACATCTTTCGTCTTCATGGAATGCCTTCTTCCATTGTCTCGGATCGTGATGCGACTTTCACCAGTCATTTTTGGACAAAACTCTTTCACCACACTAGCACCAAACTGAAGATGAGTTCAGGTTATCACCCACAAACGGATGGTCAGACTGAAATTATCAATAAATGCTTGGAAACTTATCTTCGTTGCTTCTCCTCTGAGCAACAACATCAGTGGGCAAAGTGGCTCCCTCTCGCTGAATGGTGGTACAATACCTCTTACCACACTGCCTCTAAAATGACTCCATATGAAGCAGTTTATGGTCAGGCACCGCCAGTTCTTCTTCCTTACACCCCCAGCAGTTCTCCAGTTCAGGAAGTTGACGCGGTCCTTCGAAACCGCGATGAGGTTCTTCGCATTTTGCACGAAAATATTCGCATGGCAAGAAATCGCATGAAGCAACAAGCTGATCAGCACCGTTCTGAGCGCACTTTTGAAGCCGGTGATATGGTTTTTCTTCATCTCCAGCCTTAAAAGCAATCCTCACTAAAACTCAAAGGGCGTCATAAGCTCGCTCCAAAGTTCTATGGGCCATATAGGATTCTTCAGAAGATTGGGTCTGTTGCTTATAAATTGGAACTTCCACCTTCTTCCCGCATTCATCCAGTATTTCATGTCTCTTGTCTGCAGAAAGTTCTTGGCACCAACATCAAAGGCCAAACTATTTTACTAGAACTGGATAATGAAGGATCCATCTTTTTGGAGCCGGAGGCTGTCCTCAATAAGCGCACTCGTCAGCTTCGCTCTCGCTCTATCACAAAGGTCTTAATTCAATGGCACGGAATGCAGCTCGAGGATGCTACGTGGGAACCACTCCTTCAGATTCAGCGACAATTTCCACATCTAAAGCTTTGAGGACAAAGCTTTTTCTAAGGGGGAGGGGATGTTAGGAACCCAAGTCAATCCTTCTCTTTACCGTGTTAGTATATTGTTGTTGGACACATATGTTTTGTAAGTCGTCCCATAGTAATTGTTGATCCATAGTTTGTGTTATTGTTGTTGGGCGCATATGCTTTGTAAGCCGCCTGTAGTATTTGTTGATCTATAGTTTATATTGGCCCATGGTTTTGACCCATAGTATTGGCGCCTATTTTTAGTATATAAGTGTGTGTTGAGGCCAAGGAAGGCACCGTGAAGTTATTTTGTATTGAGCTTGCTCAAAGGAGGTTGCCCCCTCGAAGTGGCCTGCGATTAATATAAAAGTGATTTTGAGTTCTGCTGCTATATCGTGTATTTTGATTAATTATTTGCTGCAGGGTCCTCACAAGGACTCATTCGTGGATGAGCACATTTTCCTCATCTCACCTATAGGCCCTTGGTATGACAATATTATCATTTATCTTAAGACTCGAAAGTTCCCTCCGCATATTTCGAGGGATGAACGACGATGTGTACGTCACCATGCTAAAAGCTACCTCATTATCGATGACACTTTATATCGTTGTGGGGTGGATTCTATCCAGCGTCGTTGTTTGACTCACGAAGAGGTTGAGGGCATGCTTAATGACTACCACAGTGGGGCGTATGGTGGTCACTTATCCGAGCTTGCTACATCCTAGAAGATCTTGAGAGCGGGTTACTATTGGCCATCGATCTTTAAAGATTGTGTTAATTCAGTCAAAATATGTGACCCTTTCCAGGTGTTTGCTTGGAATATACACTCGCGTCCTTCCTCGTTGCACCCTATCATCATCATCAGTCCCTTCACCACGTGGGAGGTATATTTCATGAATTCCAACCCAACTTTGGTTGGAGGGCATCACCATATTATCGTGGCCGTAAATTATTTTACTAAGTAGGCAAAGTCCATGCCAACAGTCAAATCCAATGGTGAGACAGTCGCCCATTTCAGATTCAAGTAGACTATCGTTGGGTTCAAAATCCTGAAAGAGATTGTCACTAATCATGGCAGCCACTTCTGAAACAAGATGATCACAAATTTAGTGTTAAATCTAGGGTTTAAGCAAGATCATTCTTTATCTTATTATCCCCAAGTGAATGGCCAAGTGGAGATGGTTAACAAATATCTTAAGGCCATTCTACAAAAAACTATCATACAAAGCAAGTCTAACTAACATATTATGTTATTCCCTATTTTGTGGGATTACATGACCACAGTTATAACTTCCACCAATTTCTCACCATTATAGTTAGTTCATGGGATGGAGTCAGTTATTCTTGTTGAATGTGATATCTCTTCATTGAAGCTAGTCATGAAGTTCCTTCCTAACACTTTCGAATTAGAACAACGCTTAGTCCACCTTGATCAGCTTAACGAGCAGTGTCGAGATATTGTCGTGGCCATAGAAGTCAATAAATGTCGTGTCAAGGATCAATATGATAAGTTTGTCTGACCCTGCCAGTATATTGAGGGTGAATTGGTCATCTTGTATGACCAAGCCAGCGAACCATTGGGGACATGCAAGTTTAACCCTATGTGACATGGTCCTTACATCGTGAGGCGTGTCCTAGAGAAAAGAGATTACAAGTTGGAATACGACGAGGGGAATGTCTTGAAGGAGCCAAGAAATGGGCTCTACCTCAAGAAGTAGTATGCCTGAGTTTCTAGCTTCAGCCGGTACCTTGTGTATTAGTGTACAGTTTTGTGTATTAGTGTACAGTTTTGCATAGCTTTTTGTTTTTCTTTTGGTGTTGTCGGCTTGCCGACATGCTTCCTATTGTTTGGAAGATGTCAACGGAGTCTTCAACGTACTTAGGATTTGTAGATGGTGCCAGTCTTCATACACAGAACTTAGCTTGTCGCTTGGGCCATTTATTCACACGAAGGTCAACTTGTGTCTTTAGGGGGCATGTGTCTTCATCCATCGTCGAATAATGTGTCTTAGTATAGCGTCGTTATCGAGCTATTACTCTATGTCATTTCTTATGGTATTCGATCTTTAGAGATTCTCCAGGATTCACAATTGGTTGTTTCACGGTTGAATGGTCAGTACCATGTTAGAGATCCTACATTACTAAGAAGGTTCTCAAGGTAATATTGTTGGAGCAGCATTTGATTTCATTACATATGTCCATACACCTAAATGTTATGATCAAGTTGTTTATTCATATGCAAATTACATTTTAGATTGGAATTTGTCAGATGACTAAGAAAGAAGCATTCACATACACATTCATACATTTATACACATATACACTTTTCAAACCGGTAGCCATAAGTTTTTCATTTTCAAATAAAAGTCCAAAAACATTAATATAGTGGCATAGTACAAAACTGGGCTTCTAGCCCTCAAAATATACACGGCCGATACAAAATAGAATCATGGCATCTATGCATGTGGTCCTGAATGAGTATCATGGTAACAAACTACAGCGTTGGCTAAACACTTAAACAACCTAGCCCACGTACGGGGTACCCCCGCCACATGTCTTTACATAGCCTTGGGTAGATCCTTAATCTGCACCATAGGAATCATGTGGGTCAAACGGCCAAGTTTCCTCTATAGCATCCGCTTGGCATCATTGTCGACCATGTCCTCTCCTCAGCCTCTACATCGATGTCGTGGATAACAATTTGATTGTTGCAGACCTATGTCTGCGAAAATGAGTCTAATGTTAGTACATGACACCACCCGAGTGACATGTTTTTTATTTCCTTAAGCTACAAATACAAAAAATAAAATATTGCAAAACAAAATTTTGATCTTACCAATGTCCCCAAAAGCAGGCCTTGGTGGTAGTGGTGTGTCCATGTCTTTGCAGAAGTCTATCCCCTCATAATGGTAGTCATATATGGAAATCACTTGTCACCGCCACTAGTGGAAGAACTCATCTATGAATGGAGAAGGCACTCTACTTCCTCCTAACCGCTGCATCAAATCAGTCCAACATGTCTGGGATCGATCCCGTATACCATGAGGAGGGACCTCATCTCTCGGGCTAAGGCCCAGTTCCCTCTTGAAAAAGAAACTGCACAAAATTTTGGTGAACCCAAAGTTCTTGTCCCAACCAAGTTTACACTCTGTCAACTAATGTTTCATATTGTCCAGTAAAGATGTGCTCCGGTCATAAATGGTGGACCTCAAACACTCCACCACATAGAACGTGAGAGATCGTGAGGACTGATGTAAAGCAGTCAAACCAAATATCCTCGCCAGAACTAGGATGATCACTTTCAAACTCAAACTTTGGATGGCCCAAATAGGGACTTGACTTCCCACTTTCTCAGTGTTGGGAAGGTAATGTACTCATTTATAGTCATTCCCCCACAAGCTCCACGGGCTCTAAGACTGGCTACCTCACCTCGGCAAGATAATCTAATGATAAAGTATATATCATCCACCTCAATTTTAAGCGGCTTCCCATCAAGGTTGAATACCTCCATATCTGGGTCCCAGTAGTTTATATCATTTGATGTAATATTGGTTGTGCCCTCATACTCCCAAGGTTTCAAAATTTATAAATACCACACCTTTGTAATGCGTGTTGGGCAGGGAGATTTCCATGCACTAGTCTATCAACATCATCATGTTCCATTTTCCTCCATTCAATAACCATCCTGCAAATGAGAGGGAGTTTTGTTTGTCAAAATATTTTTAAAGAAATCATCCACAAAGTTGTACACAGGTCAGAGTGTGAACAGTAGCATGGCCACACATGCAAGCTTCGATTTTCCCGCATGACCCATGTAGGATGAGTTTCTCAATTTTAATTGTGAAAAAACTAAAAATTGACCATTAAAAGTTCAAATTAAGCCAAGGAAATGTAGGGCATGATGAGAGGATTTACCTGGTCAGACGGTTTGTGATTTCATTGTTTGTAGCTCCTAGAATCAACGTTTGAATATTGAGGTTGAAAGGGGCTCTCAAAGCACTATTTGTGGTAAAAAATGAAATGGTAAGGTAAAATGTCAATTTTTTACTATTTATAAAAAACTTACCCACTTTTCTATAGTTTTCGCCACATCTTTAATATTTTACAATGGACTAATATCATGGTGTAAAGTCCTTTTTTGATGCAGTTTCGTAGAGCCTTAGTGGATATTTACCATTTTTTAGCATGTTCATGCCTTTGGAAGGTATATATCTTAACTGGCATATAGGATAGATTCCATTTCGTCTGCATTATTGCATTATCCTATGACCATGTTTCATCAACCTTAGGTACAAACTCACTTTTTAATGACATGAAACCTTCCAACTACTTCTAGAAGTGTCGTTATTTAAACGATGGAGCTTTTCCAACCATGGGTGCCCTAGTTAGAACTCATTTTTTCATTTTGTGCCCATGCCAAAGTTCCTCCTTAGGTCTGGGAGTATCTTGTAGTCCTTCCATGTCTTTCAGTGGAAACCTCATGTTCTTCCTTATCTCTTATGTTGTCCATATTCCATAGGGACTCCCTTTTTATATCGAGTTGTAAATTCATTGCATTTGTCTACTTTCCTTATTGATCCTAATGTCAGCTCCTCGCTTTAGTGTTATAAGCCAAATTCACTGAGCATGTCTCAATCGTAGCCAAGCAGAGCCTATCATTTATCCTTTGCAGCTTGATCACCCTTCACCCTAGAGGAAACATCCCCCCCGAGTGTCCTTATCCTGCATGTGTTTCCTTGTATTGAGCATAGGTATGTTCCACTACTTGGAACTAGTTTGCTTGCCTACAACACTCGTTTTTTTTTTTATTGTACTATAAACACATTTTATTCATTTTCAATTTTTATAATATGAAAAAGACAAAAAATCAATAAACATAAAAAATCGGATGAGAAAATGATATCATATTATGTTGGTAGTTGGTGTGTCTCCTTTGAACAAAGTATAGTTTTTTAGTCCATTCATCATAGGTCGAGCTGTTTGTATGGCCTTAGGAAGTTGCACTTGTTATTCGGAGCTTTCTCCACCAACTGGTTAAGATTCCATTCCTTATGGAGCCTCTATTGATGCACCCTGCATCACAGAGTTACATCAGTATTTACTCGAGTCTATGTTGCCTAAGTTTATCCATCTTCCTTATGCTCTTGTTCAAAGTAAGTCTTTAACCTGAGTCGGCCATTCCTCTAATATCTTGACTTTGCATGTCGGTCATCCCAATATCTTATAGAGTTGTTGTGCTACTTGGCACCGTAGGCCTACTTTCATCAAGGGTAGGTGATCTTGAACTCAACAGATGACATCTCATCATTGGTCATTGATTGAGTGGTTCCCCTTGTGTTCAACAGCAAGAAATCTATTCACACATTGGGATTCATGGCGTGTCTTAGAATCTATTAGACCTTATTGGTGGTTTCCTTGCCTCTGTCAGCAGTTTTCATCATTGGCTGCTATTCAGAGGGTCTCCTTCACATGCTACTTGCATCTGGTATGCGCAAGAGACACACATGGTCAATGGTTCGTGCACATCATGTTCGTCCGAGTTCTTCCAAATCATTCAGCCTTAATGTGTACCCCGTGTTGGTTGATGGGGGAGCCTTAATGTCCTCCTTTCAGCGGATTCCATTCCATCGACTTCAATTTATTTTGGAATCAAGATCTAGAGTCAATTGAGTGCCTTGAGACTTGTAGTCATCAGTGACAGATTCTCTCGCTATCAACAGTTTGGGAATACAACAATGTCCCTTGATCGATGAATTATTCAAGTGTTCGACCTCAACACCTCTATTCGCACTTGTTGAATGTACTTGGTACCTTGACACTCATTTTCATCATCAGTGGGATGTCTCGCATATGTTAACGATATACCTCAATGACCAGTAATCATACGATGTTTCATCATGTTCGACCTCAACACCTTTATTCACGTGATGGGACATGTACCAATCGATGGTTTGCGTAGAAGACCTCAAACTATGGTGGCATTCTCATATGTGCTACTATCTTGATCGTGATAGTACCTATGGGACTTCAATTTTCATATCAAAGCATTGTACTTCATTATGTACCAGATTTCTTCATTTAATATGGAGACCAGATTCCACTATATATTATATGTGGTTGTGACCACTTATGACATATGTCCAGTATGCCTATCCATGGCCATTGTATGTATATGTACCTGGGGTTGCTATATATACTTCATATTTACAATCATGTATTCAAAGTCATTATTGTACTATGCTGACAAGTGGCTAGTTCTTCTGGTTGAGTCTTCACTACTCCACTTCAGGGAATTATTATAATGTATTTTGGCCATCGTGATTCTCACTCTGACCTCACACATTAGGGGGCATCTGTTATAGCATGATTTTCCACACCTTATGCATCATGCCTTGTTGGCCTACCCTTGTCCCTATGCAGACTCACTATATCCCCCTTGCTCAATACGTTCCTGTCATTGCTTCATTGAAACCCTAAACGTTCTTGTCATTGCTTCAATACGTTTTGTTAATGCACGCAAATAAACAGTCATACAGCATGTGTACACGCGGTCTGCTCCATTACAGCTCGTGTACATCAGGTTTTGTGCTCAAAATTAAAAATATTTTGAATTTTCCATGCCAAGTCACGGTGGTTATGATCCTTGACCTTCCATTTGCTAGAAAAAACTCTGATTTGACCCTCCTTTTCCAAATTGAGGGATATATATTGAGCCATTGAGAGGCATTGGAGGAGAAACATTGAGTAAGAAAACTATAGCAAAACTTTGCCCCATTGCCATTGCCTTCGATCTGCATTCATTTATCCTTGTTGATTGCAAACCATTTATGTTCATCTCCCAAGCTCTCCATTGCCTTTGTGAGCTTGCATTTGCATAGAGAATTGAAGTGGTGGAGGCCCAGGTGGAGGAACTTTGTTTCTCGGTTCTAATGAGTTGCCGATAGAAGTCGTCACTTTGTACTTAAGTTTTGAATTAATAGAAATATCGTTTCTTATCCAATTTCATGTGCAAATGTTTATATTAATTTCCATGGGTATATTTTCTTTATACATGTTCAATGGATTATGCTAGAGTAGGTGCTAACATTTCATATATATATATATATATGCTTGGATACATTTGTTGTTGAGTACAAGTTGTAGGTTGCAAGAATTGGATCGAAAGCTCAACTATGATCTTCTTCGAACTTCCGGATGAGATAGGGGCCTTCTCTTTCATTGTTAGCATTTTACGTTCATAGGGCATATTTGAGATTTGGGTTGATTTTTGGTGTCACCTCGTCTGTTGCTCTACCCCAAGACATAAAAATATTTTCTCCATAACAAGGAGAAGAAGTAGTAGTGATAGCCAAGGGGGACATAACCCTATTGGTTTCCAAATTTGGAGAGCCCTGAGATGGACATGATAGATACTCCTGAGAACCGCCTTCAAGAATATGCCCAATCCCATCCATCGACCTCTCAACAGATTTTCCAACACCATGCCACCCCTCCCCCTCCCCCCATCAAACTATCATCCTGTGATTCCTTCTAAACAAGTATTCCCAATATTGGGAAACTGTTGGAGACAACTTCAACTCCCAAAACCAAAGGCCCCAAAGAAGTCAAACAAACCCCCAACGGGATATCAAACATCAGCAATATTGGAGAGTCTGATCCAATAACATTACCCAGAATATGCATTCAACCATCGGGGAGGACTCGACACTTAGGGAAGAAGGTGGGAGAGGGGATAAATTCCCAGATTTTGAACGAACTCTACAGTATAACATAGATTTTACAGAATTTATAATGAATTCCTCTTAGTAAGATTTTAATAACAAAGATAGGGAGGTATTAAGCTTACCCATTAAGGACCAGGTCGATATTCTTCCATTCGGTCAAAAGAAGGCAACTCAGCTAAGAAATCTTCTTATTCTGACATCTCGTCATATGATGATAGAACCCCTCCCTTCATAATATCCTTGCTAGCATTAGTATGGGATGGGCAGTTGTCTCATAAATGACCAATATCGTGGCACATACGACAACGAAAGAGGACGTTCCAGTAGTCAAGACATTTAATGCAGGAACCCTCAAACCAAACAATTTCCACTTTCGCCAACAATCCCTCTGAAACATCCATATCAATAAGTACATGCGGCAATCGTTTATCAACAGCTGGCAAAACCTCATCTTCAAGTCTGATGAATTGTCCAATGGAGTTAGCAACACCTTCAAAGGAAACCTTGGACCACAAATGTAACAGGAACCTAAGAAAAAGAACCCACACGTGCCTCATGGTAACCTTTAGTTTCTAAGGTTTTAAACATCATATGCCACTTGAACAAAACTAAAGAACCAGAGCCAATAACCTAATATTTGCTTTAAAAACAAAATAAAACAAAATTTAAAATTTTGAAATTTTGAAAGCGAAAAACAAATTATTAAAAAATAAAGTTTTGAACAGTTTTAAAAATTCATATGTTGGTGTGGTTGTGGATTTTCCTCACTATTAGCCGATTCCAGGAGGAAACATGTTATGTTGCTAGTCCTTTCAACTTGAACCACCATGTTTTGCAAAGCAATATCTTGCTAAGTAAGGTCAATTCTTAACCTTTTTATTTCTTCGAGCATCATGCTAATAGCATCATCATGAGTTTCACCGATTGTTGTTAAACTCGTCTTGGATATTTTTTCTTCTCTACCTCTTGGGGCATTGAAGTTATCAGGCTTTCCAAATGCTTTCCAATTCTTATATGTATCAAGTGCCTTCTTCTTAGCCGCTTCTAGGTCCTATGGGTTTTCCATACTCAAATGAAAGTGAAATTCTCCTTGAAATGCATTGATATAACATGTCAATGTGACAACATCTTTCAGCATATGAGAATAAGGAAAGTTGTGCATTTTTTCATCAAATTTGCTATGGAATTGACTGATGATTTCATTCTCAATCCTCCTTACGGTCATAAGGTCATTCAATAAAAACATAAGATCTTTCTTCTCAGCATATCTATCATAAAAGACTTCTTGCAGCTTTTTTAGAGTGCCAATACCATGATTTAGCAAATGTGTGAACCACTTATTAGCTTCAACCTCTAAGGAAAAGCAAAACACTTGCAAAAGAGATTGGGCACTCAACTATTGCTCATTTTTTTCATGTAATTTGTAACTTCATCCTAGTGATCGCTAGCACTTGAGCATTTGTTCCATCAAACGTAGGTAACTTACTAAGCTTTGGACGATCATTCGAATAACCAGGCATATTAGTGAAATCAAAAGGTGCATGTAGATCATCTATAAAAGTAGCCATTCGAATATTAAACAAATGATGGATATCAGATAAAATTTCAAAAGATTGACAATTATTTACCTCCCTTGGTGACTATGCATTCTTCTACGATAAACAACTTCAAGACAAGGACAAAGATAATCTCGCGTTGGGGATTCATCCTTGTTGACTACCTTCTTTGATTTTGATTTGGAGTCGCCAGATAAGACTTACAAAGTTAATCATTCGGATAACAATAATCCTATCAAGTACAAAACAAAAACTCACCTTTGAAAATTGTCATTCTTGCGAGAGAGATAGGGCTTTGCCCTAGCAACTTCAAGATGTCCCCAACAACAGCAAAAAAAAATGTTACTTCAAAAACTAGCACTCTTCCACCGAAGATAAGTGTCTCAAATGAACTAAGTGGACCCAAATATGGTAGGTGGAACCAGTGGACCCAATGTTATGATCGACGACTATTCAAGGAAGTACACCCATTGTCACCTTGATTTAACCCTCTTCCTCTTTAGGCCTTGTTCCTTTGGGCCACAGGAGGCTCCCCTATAATGATGATAAGGATAGACCCGTAAAGACATAATAAAAAGTACTTGTATCCCTACAAAACCTTCCCACTGTCAGTAGACTAGTGCCTAATGGAATCGATGTTATATGTCTACAATAATCCCTTTAAGTTGGAAGGTTATGACCAATGATGAATATGTAATATATTAATGTCATTTTCTACAATAAAAACCAGCAATACAAAACACGAGATATCTTGCAAACTAACCATCGAAATTTCACAAAACTTACCTCTCAACAACCAGTAAGACAAGGCACATCTATCCTTGCTAGGATGCCCCTCTTTTGGCAGATGAAAAATGTGATTTGATGTTAATCTATGCTTTAGTTCTGCAATTTACTACAATCAAGGTGAACCAAAAATATCTTTGGCCTCAAATCCCCCTGGAGTCTTTCTGCGTAACCTAGGATTTGACCCAAACTTCCTCAAATCTCTAGGGTTTGACTTTTCCTTTGAAACAAACTCACAATAACTCAATAACTAGATCTGAAACAAGCTCTAAGGGCTGACATCACCTCCTTCAAGACACCTTTTAGGGCTAAAATTGACTATTTTGCAAATTTCTCTATCTTTTTGGATTTTTTCAATATTTTATCTAAGTATAAAATTTATTACTACAATTGAATATTTTAGAAAACCAGAAATTAAATAACTAGGGCATGAAAATAAAATACTTTGGGATTTTTGCAAAATATAAGATTTTATGGGTTTTTCACAATATCTTATTTTTTGGATTTTTTGCAATATATAATACAAAAAATTGATAAAAGGGATTTCAAGTAAAGATGAGAAAAATAAAGATGCAAGTCTCTTCCCTACAAGGCTACCAAGGAATCGTGGTTAGCGTTCTTCTCAAGAATTGGCAATCTAATTTTGATGAATTAAGGAAAAACCAGGAAATCCAAGGTTGTGTTGGTCTTGACCTAATTAGGGAAAATAGAGGTGCCAAAAGCCTAACAAGAGAGACCCTCCAGGGAGAGATGTCTCACTCACAAGATAGTGTTTTAATCAATAAAATCTCTAATTAACTATTACAATGGATGTCTCTGACAGTGCAAAACAAGAGAAACATAGATTCTTACCAAAAAAGAAAAACAAAGAAGAAGAGAGTAACCCTGCCGAGAATTATTTCCCTTAGACAAGCCTTGCAAGATTAAGCATCAACCTTCAAACACCAAGAAAATACCATATTGAAGCTACAAGATGCCAAGAACAGAGGTGCACACCACTTAGCCAAGACAAACAAGTAGAAAAAAGGAAATCATTTTTTTTAATCCCATGATTTTGAGTTACAAATGAGAGGCTAGCCTTATTTATATGTGACTTAGGCTAACTTAACCTCATTTTTAAGCCAACCAACCTAAAATTGCTTAAAAGTGATTTTTTTAGGGTTTGTCACCCACCATCCGAGGATTAAACTACATAATACGTAAAGTAAAAACAAAAATGATGACTTGTTGCAACTTAATGAAACCTTGAGCATAGAAGGACGGTGTGCCCTAACTAACCCCAATGATGTCTTTTTTTCTCTCAAAGTCGTCCTCTTTTAGGTGGTACGACCTCTTCAAAAGAATGACATCATCGTCAATTTGGTAATGCTTGAATCAAGAGAATGGTTTACACATGAGAAAAATAGGCCAAAATGGGCATAAATGAGGTATGCTAAGATGGGTATGACAACTCTTACACATGCAATCACATCTACAAAGCATAAAAACAAGTGTGGCGAGGAGCCCCTAAGCCATGTGTCATAATGGAACCATCCCAAGAAGCACTGGACACCAACCCATGGGCATAAAATCCCAACATGATGGAGAACTTTCAACACATCAAAAGGCAGTCAGTTGTGCCGCTAAGCCAATATTCCTTGACATGAAATCCAATAGGACCTGCCATGACTAGACTTATTGGACCTACCATGACTAGACCAAGGGCCTTGAGCCACTAGAACAACACGTTTACATAAACAAGCCCCAAACTTGGCCTTCACAATGAAAAAGCCCCCTCCTTTCTAACATATCCAGTATGGTACACTGCATAGAATCTTAAGGGTAACATGGCCAACCCTTCAAAAGCAAGTGTTTGATATCATTACCAAAGTGGAAGACATAGAAAATCATTAGAGACCATTGGATGCACGATGATGCTTGAAGGTTGGATAGATTAAAAAAGGCAAGACCCTTCTTAATTTCTCGGTACATTGTCCAAATGCATCCATACATATTCAAGTTGTGGCATTCATTACAAAAATTTTGAGGTTTAAAATGAACTTAAAAATAATCATAATAATAGTTAAAACTTAAAACAATAAATAAGAGTGAAACTTTTGGAGAGAAAAAAATAAATTAGAAAATATTTATTTCCCTCCAACAACAAATATTTCTGCATCTAAGAGGTAGGTGTGCAAGATAAGATTACAAATTAGTGCAAGGATATAGATAAATTGATCCTGGTCGATGATATCAGTTGTCTTAAAGGTCTATTTCCATAAAGGCCATTTTGTAGTCTTAAAAGTTAAAACCTCTCATGCTTACTCGATTTCATCCAAGTTGAAATGGTTAGCATTGGGTAAAAACTTTCCATTCCATTGTTTCACAATGAAACGTGTGTAGCTTGTGTTTTCTGGTTAATTAAAAGATCAAATTTTCATAAGATTGATGAACAAGCAATGTTGAGCCTATAATCAATAATGACTTACATATTTTAAGGCCCGTGCTGCTGTATAATTTCTACCATAGATCTGCCATTCAATAACAACAAAGAAGATTGATGATATAAAAAGTGAACATAAAAACGACTAGAAAGCAGCACACTATGATGGACCCAATGTAACATTCGACAGTATGGTGCTATAGAAGTTCGGAAATAATTAATTATAGTAACTAACTACAAGTTCCATTATAGTTGTAAAATGGATTAATAAAAAAACCATTCTGTTATGTAGGTCCCACGCTTGAGAATAGGTCGTTCCCATTCTTGTAGAAAATAAAGAAGTTTAGTTTTTTTATTTTACCCAATGCACTTATGTGCATTTCAATAGAAAATACTAAAAATTAATTTAACACAATGTATGTAAGCTTGTACAGTATCCTGACCTAAAACATCACATTTACTTATAACTCCTTCAGAAACTCAAATAGTTCATCTGAAACAGAGCCAGGGTATTCCTCTTGTGGAAGAAGAGCTCCTGGAACTTCAACAAATTTAGAAACCCCTTTAGCACCACGAAGAGCTTCCATCTCAGCCTTTGAGCGTTTTGGGGCATTCTTTGTTGAAATAACCAAAACAGGAATCTTACTTTCTAATTCAGCAAATAGTTCCAAAAACTCCTCCCTCGATTGAACAGGATCTAGCATGCCTGTCAAAAAGGCCGCAGGTGCATAACGAGCACCTTCTCTTTTAGTCAAAGAATATCTGCTCTCAACAAGAGATGGACTCACATTGTTGGAATCAGCATAGACATGAGATTTATATTGTGACTCGATACTTTTCTGGTTACTCACTAGAACATTGTACATCATCCAACCAAGGGCAGGTGCTCGTAAGGTAGTCCTCAAGAGTCCATACCTGTGAAAGATCAATCAGCTGTTAGAGACATTGATCAGGATTGGCAATTAGGATTATAATCAAGATCGATTCCACTACTTTTAAAAGATTAGAGAATTCCAATTGTTTAGAAGCTGATCGCATGAAAACAAAATTAAACAGATGACAGGATAAAATAGAATCTTTATAAAACAATCTGGACACCCTATAGTTTAGGAAAGACTTTTCCACTGCTCTTAGGAAGGAGAGCTTGCCTTAGCACCTATTCAAATTGAAATTTTATTATTGTCCAGAAATAACCATAATAGGTCAATAGGACTCGAGTACAACATGCAGTAACAGTAACAGCTATCGACTAGGAGCTTCACGTGACACTTGAGTCTTGGACTCTAGCTAATGCCACAGGTTTTCTAATTCTTACCATGTTTTGTTTTAAAAATATCTGCTGTAATAGATAAAAATATCATCCAAGGCTACTATCTGTACTCCATGATATAAATCAGTCACTCCATAGGACCTAACTTTCCCTTTTTGCAACCTAACAGCTACCATATTTACTCAGCAGCTAATACTAAACAATACAAGAAAGTCCCCCGCCATAGGAGCGTGAGATAATTGCGCATATATACTCAACTCTAAGCTGTTTATATCCAGATCTATGCTGATATATGGTCACCTTTGTATACAAATATGCATTGAGGTGTGTTATCACCTTCCCGGTACGTTGTATGAGATGTCTCCATTTGCAGTGTAAAGATGATGAAGAAAGATGAAACAAAGACAATCAGTGCAAGTTGTCATCAAGTTGATGGTTAATTAAACCAGTATTACACAGGGACGCGTTACCAAGGGCCAGGGGCATGCCCCCCTCACTCCCCACGCATCGGGGACTTGGGGGCTTCTAGCGAAACGTTTCTCCTCATCCCCAATTTGCCGAAACTTGAGGAAACACACAGGGGAGCTCGTCCCCCTGTTTTGAAGAGCGCACCAGTGAAGTGGGGGCCGCCTAGGCGCTCCTTCCGGAAATGGGGAACGCCTATAGACCAGATAGAGCTCAAAAGCAGAACAAGTCAGGGAATATGCGGTGTGTTCGCCTGCTGGAGGTGTTCAGTAGTAATGGTAATATTAAAATCTTATAGTAAAAGTGGTATTTTCCTTATCTTTCATTTTCTGTATTTTTCTTATCTTTCATTTTCTATCATTTCCTTATCTTTCATTTTCTATTCTTTAAATTAAATTTTTAACACTACCATTAATTGTTTCAGGACGTTTGAGATTGTTTCCAACCTCATTGGAGTTCATATGCAGAATGTAGAATTTTAGATCCCATTCAGAACTCAACGGACTTACAGTTTTCAGGGTTTCAGGATTGCAACGTTTCCATTGGATTCTATCATGTATGAGGTTAAGGGATTGGCATTTAATCAAGCACATCAACCTCTCTATGTACCTTGATGTTAGTGGTGCTGATTTTTGAACTCCTCTATCATGACCTTTATCAAAATGTACCCTTTAGTCAAGAAAAAACTCTTTTTAAGCATGGGAAATATTTTCTAATTCTACCTTATTTTAATGATTGGTTTAGGAAAGTTTCATCAAAATTGTAGGGTGTAGAGTAATGTCCTTCAAAGGATCAACTTTGAGATTCAAGGTAGAGGCAAGGGCTAAGAGCCTAGAGGAGGGGGGCACTAGGAGCTATTGATGAATATGATCACAATATAGGATTAATAATTCACTCTTGCATAATTGTATGTTGGACTTGAAAGCCTCAAATAATGTGATGCCCTCTGAAATCATGAAGAAATAGGGTCCTCAGGTCACATTTCCCCATTACAACATCTATACCATGGATTCACACAATGTTGAAGTGTGTTGAATCATTGAAGAGTTAGACTGTATTTACACGGAATGAATTGTTATTGCTGGAATTTATAATTTTTATAACCTCGACGTCCCCCCGTCCCCCCTGAATTTCCCTAAGGTGGTCTCCACATGTCCCCAATGTGTGTTTCCCCGCTCCCGTGTCCCGGAAACTTGGGGGAACATTGAATTAAACCAATGTTGCAAATATCTCCGATTTCTCCCAATACTTCCAATTTTATGAGAGGTTTTTAGGTTGCCAATTTTTTCCAAGTTTTCCAGGTCCAAGTTTATGCTTGTCAATTTGTTCCGATATTTTTCCCAATATTTCCAATAAGTTTATTTCCACACCCTCAGCGATATATCGCCAGAGCGATAATTGCAACATCGAATTAAACACATTTGATAGGTTTGTGAATAGGATCCTTGTGCAGTGTGCACCCATCTAACTAAAGTACCAAATAGGAGGTTGCTTACTCATCATCCAACTACAAGATGATTTTTCTTGCAAGTCAGGCAAATACATCCATATCTATAAACAGTATTTCATCAAGTCAAAAAATCATTATTAGAAATAGCACTCTACATAATGAAAATCAGCTTGAAGACAGCAGTTTCTAGAGGATGAGTTGACAAACTAGGCAGCTAGACTTGGAACTCCAACAAAAACAATCAAATTAGCAGAGATAGAGCGCATGAATGTGAAGTGCTTATTCACTATAGGAAGGCGTTTTTGAGGAGGGCCAGTATATCAACTCTTGACCAAATCTTTAATCAGCATTTTATGGAGATCCTAAAGCAGGCAAATTAGCCCCAATCCACAGTCAATGGTTGCTTGCTTATCAAACAAAAAATGACAGTGTTTGCATGCAGGAATGTCTACACCAAGAATAGTGCATCTTATCAGGAGAAAAGCAGAAACAAATCTGACATTTTGTGGAAGACCAATAGCTGCAGAAGGGAGTAAAATTTAGCATACATCATGCTAATTAAGCATGATAAGTGTGCTGCAGCTTGTGGAGGTTAAAACTTGATTTTATGCTGCTATTAACACTAGAAAGGGGCACTGTTCTTATGCCAATAACATCCCTGGTCAGCATGATGAGAACGATGTTTCCTGTGCCTAATTTCAGCATCAAGATATGAGATGGAGGGTGTTGCTTGTGCCTTGAAAGTTGAAGATTATGTTATGACAATGTTTGCATTAAGGATTGTCTACACCAAGAATAGCACATCATATCAGGGCAAAAGCGGAAACAAATCTGACTTTTCATGGAAAGCAAGTAGCTGATGAGGGGGAGTGAAATTTAGTATGCATCATGCTAAAAAAGGCATGATAAGGGTGCTGCAGTTCTGGAGGTTAAATATTATTTTTATCTTGCTGATAATACTAGAAAGTTCAAAGGGGTGTCGTTCTCGTGCCAAAAACATCCCTGATCAGCATGGTGAGAATGTTCTTTCCTTAGCCTAATTTCAGCATGACGACAAGATATGGATGCCATTGCTTGTGGCTTGAATAGTATGCTATGTAAGGGTCCTCTTCTATTTTCAAAAAGGCATATTGCTGCTACAATTGGATGAGATCATGAGGATTGATATTTCTAGAAAAGCAAGTTGCTGATATTTTTAGATGTCAAAATTTTGGAAAAGCACTGAAGACTTTCATGAAGCACGAGCATAAATGCATGTTAAGGGAAGAGAATCAGATTAGAATCAGATTATCGATACATCTTCGCCCTTCTCTCTCTCATGTATGCTTCCCTTCCATCCTTCTAAGCTTCAGGTCGTTCAAAATCTCAATGCTTTATTGCAAGAAAATAGCATTTTTTTGTGGAAGTCAGTGATCCCTATTCCTCTAACATAAATATAACCCTAGCTTCACTCCACAAAAATGTTTGTTCTACTGAGATGAATCCCAGAGAAAATAGAATAAGTAACAACATAGCTCACTTGCAAGACCTTGGCAGCATTACAAAAATCTACAATATTAGCCAATCTTCATTGGCCCAATAATTTGGAAGAGTTTTTTCCCTTGATCCTAGCTCATCTTCCTCATGGCCAAAAAAAAATTCCTTTTTTTGCTTCGATTCTGGCCACCATTTAGTTTCAATCATCCACTGTAGAGACCATGAACCTAAAGGGAATGCCCAGTAACTCCATCTATGTGAGATTCAACAGAAATCATAATTGAATGGACCGGAGATGGTGAAAAGTGAGAAAAAATATACAAAGATCCTAATATGTCAAGGAGAAAGACATAAGGAACTTACTCATAAAAAGTTAAAACACAATGCAGTATTTCAATAACTCTGGGCCTGTAGGTACACTTGAACAGAAAACATATGCTTACGTACAAGAATCGAGAGATTCGAGACCCTTAAATAGGAAAAGGCCTCAATTGGACAAATGTCACATTATTTAGCCAATAAAGGAATCTCTAGACTCTAGAGGGGTTACAAACTACAGGTGACACATAGATGGGAGTTACATTCCACTAAAAATGAAATCCCTTAAGATGAAGCTTACTATGAGACAGAATTACCAAAGACAAAACTCAGATTTACAAAATATGATAAGCACTTTAACCCCATAGTGCTCATCATTTCCTCCCTGCTTGAGAAGAAATTGTCCCCGGTTTCTATTGTAGATGGAAAAATTGCTGCTTGAATGTGTAATGGGACTTGGGAGATCCACTTAGCTTGCAAAGGCAGGTTTCCTTTTTTGTCAATACGATATATTTTAGTTTGTTTCTTTCAATGGTCCTCCTAGCATTTAGTAGTGTGCCTTCTGGGAGAGGAGACAGAAAATTAGGAATAGTATCTTATCTGTGCACAAACTGTCTCCTCTTCTAAATGCCACAGCAGCTCATATAATTAGAGCTTGCTTATGTTACTCACATCATGAATGTCGATATGAGCTGGATGTTGAGACGGACATTATTTGGTCCAAATATCTTGCAGGATGGTATATGAACCATACCTGATAGGCTTTAACCTGGGATGGTATATGTACACTGCAGTCTTTGTCATCTAGAAACAAAGGTTGCTTGTGCATATTGTTAGAATTTGATAGCTCAGTGGCACTCCTGCATCAGGTGCCTAGGTGCAGGGGTCATTAACTTGGAGTCTCATTTATATTCTTAAAGTGACTTTAGTAATGTGTTTTTATTAAAGTACCTTTTTGATGTGACTTTATGATTTAAAAGTGAGTCGCACTTTATTATGTTTTTAAAGTGACTTTAAGTCATAAAGTGTACTTTTAAATATTTAGGGTAATATGACTTTTCAAAAAGAAAAATTTGGTGTAAAGTTCACTTAGGAGATTTAAGTGACTGAAAGATTAGATCCCAGCCATAGATCTCTTGGCCAAGATCTAATCTCGTCCATTGAAGGTGAAAAGTCATGAGAATAACCCTAATAGGGTAAATAAAAGTGCTGAGACTTCATTTGGGCACATTATTCAAGAGAGAATTCTTGGAGTGGCTCGATTTCCAAGAGAGGAGCTTGGAGAGAAGTGTGAGAAGCACATTTTGCAAGAGATTGCTGAAGAGACTGAGTGTGGGCACGAATCCCCAGACTGAGCTGAGAGTGATTTTCAGTGGCACGAAAACCCAGATCTTTAACTGCTGGCTCGAGTTTCTAGGTGAAGGTACGGCCAGCGTTTATTGTGCACAGAAATAGAGGTGAAGTACGGCCTCATTTATTGCAGTCGTACAGTACGGTTTCAGCACGGTTTTCTAGGACAGTTTGGGCACGTTTTTCCAGAAAAATCAGGCACAGATTTCGAGGAAGAAATCTGGCACGTTTCCCAAGGTACAGGCTGAGTTTTGGGCATAGTTTTCGAGGGCCGTACGGCTGCATTTAATGCAGTCCGTACAGTACGATTTTGCGACTGTTCTGGCACAAAAATCGAGGGCATGTTGGGCAGAAATCGAGGACTGATATAGACTGTTATTTCGGCAATTTTTGAAGAAGAAAATAGCACAGAAATCGAGACAGTTCATGCACAGAAATCAAGGCAGCCTGTTGGGTTATTTGCGTTGGTCGAGATAAGTTATATTTTGACTGTAAATTGATGTCTGATTTTTTTCCTGAAGCTCAATAAAATTTCTCTTGCATGCTGGTTTTCCCCCAAGGGTTGAGGGGGTTTTTCCAGGGTCAAATTTGACCAAAATACTGTGTCTTAAATGTGTTTTACAGTCTGCTGATTTTTAGTTATTTTTCCGCTGCAAAGTTTACTTAGTTACAGTATATCAGCTTACAGAGACATGAAATTTACATGCATGTGATATGTGTTTGGTTTTATGAATGTTGAAGACTGATATCAGAGTTTTACTAAGTGTTTGGGCTGAGTTTAGCTCAGATTTTCAACACATATAACATTTTCTAAACCAAGAAAAATGAAGACGGTTTATATGATTTTAAAACAGCTTTTTGAAATTAACCTATTGCCACTTTATGTAAAAACAAACTGAATAATTTGCTTGATGTCCTGCAAATTGTAAGTCGAGATCACTTTGGCTCTCTAAATCTGTTTAAAATTCTTCCCCTGTATCATCTGAATCTCTGAATTTCTTTCCATCTCTTGACTCAGTAGGGATGGTTTCTACTCTTGCAACAACTCTAGTTTAAAGTTCAGGGTTCAATTATTTCTGATTGAAGTTCCTCTAAATATCTGTTATGTTTGAGAAGATGGCCAGAATGTAGACATTCAGGAATGAATGTGGCTAAAGAAATGAGATAAATGTACAGCAAATAGAAAAGCATGCATGTAATTTATTTGAACTATGGAAAGCTTCAGGAATAGAGTTGATAGAACCATATATAATTTGATTGAAAAAGGAAAAGGAGAACCAGACTCAAAACTGTGGACTCAGCAATGTCACTCCATGGCTCGACTCATGCTCTTACCATTACAAATGACAACTTTCATAACATGGACAATCTTCACAGTAAACAGGAATTTGACATTTCATTTAAAGAAAAGAAAATTGAAATTGAAATATGACAAATAAACATCAATTGGAGCCAATTTGGTCTTTCTATTCTTTAGACAATGAGAATCATAACACAATTTCTGTAGTTATACGTATATATCTATATATATATATATACACACGAAGAATCTTTTGGCTGAGCTGGATGAAAGAAAGGACAAAAAGAAGGGAATAAAACTTCCTTGTTTGTCTGGCTTTTATCTTTGTCTAAAGCTATCACAGCTAAATAGTTGCAATGATAAAACTTTAGAATCTACCTGGACTCCATATCAGAACCTCGACCAAAAACAATGGGTAGTGGCCCAGCCCATGTAGGAGCAACGGCAACAATAGCCAACGCCTTGACTAAACCTTTTCTGGCTGCACGAACAGCTGTTACTGCTGCATGCCCCCCTCCAATAATTACTGTTTCAGTATCTGAAATCATGCCAGAAGCTAAATGATCAGGAAGGAACAAAATGCACAAGGAACATAAATTCATATATTAAATGAATAAACTATGAACAAGAAAAGCCCATTCCAAGTATAACTTAGGTATGGCAGTTAGTATAAAAGAAGTTTAAGATCATTTAAAAAGATGACTCTCCAAAATCTCAGTCATGTTTACGGTTTTACCTCTTCAATTTGACATACCTCGACAAAAATTTCATCAACCACCCCAGCACCCCCAACACTGTCCACTAATAAGCCTAGGAAGTAAAAATGGTATCTCCATAACCTCTCGGGTGGGATCTGTTGCCAAGTTTTGGGGCCAAGTAATTTACTATTTGAAATTTAGCTACTCAAAATCTCGGAAGACAGACAACATACTAAGGGTGATGATACTCAGTTTAGTGAATATGTATGTACATGCATTGTATTTGTGCTTTTCTATTTTGTACTTTCATAGAATTTGTACTTATCCTTGTCTCTTTTGGGTGACAATCTAAATTGATTACTCAACCACCTGATTTATTTTATTGGAGACTTGCTCCACTTCGATTACCCTCAGGAAGTGCAACCCAAGTACCCTGAATATATTGTTTGTAGATGTCCACTATGATTACCCTGTTCAGGTCTTGTTTAGAAGGCAAGAGGTGGCCCAGAGCATCTAAAGTGTACTTGAAAAGGGGAATGTGGTCAGGACAGATGGCCACACACTGAAGTAACCTGAAGTCCTCTGAAAACCAGCATCGGGAATGCACAAAGGGGCCTTTAGAGGCAAGAATCCCAAAGGAACAAAGAGCAAGGTGGGGTAACGATCCCTCCTTGAAGCAAAGTCACCAAGAGTCTGGAATCTATGAAGGAAGAGACAAGTCTAAAGATGGCCTCCAGGCACAAAGGATGTGCCATGAACTCCACCTACATGATGGACTGAGGGATCGTCCACTTGCATTGAATGATACATTATAGCAGAAGGGTCTGTACTCTCCCTGTTTGAGCCCAGTAATCCCAAAGTATGATGGGCACCAGACTTCAAAGTTCAAAACCAGAGAGGTCCATGAGTTTGCTAATCATGTCCAAGAGATGCATCTTGGACATGATGTCCTGGAAGTGATTCTGGAAACAATGTCTCTCAAAATGGGCAAGAAACCATACCCCTTGTTGAGTCAAAGTTGGAAAGCATGTCCTAGGGTGGAACAAGGCTACGAAAACATAACCCCCAAATAGTTGTACATTGTGGTGATCTCGATCTCTTTCCCCAAAAGGTGAAAGCAACAGGAAGAGAGAGTCTGCTCCTACACATTGAAGATCATGACTTTAGTCTTACTTAGGTTAACCATCCACTGTCAAAAATCACAAAAGCATAAAAGGCCTTCAAGTTTTTTATGGCATGCCCCACAAAGGAGGCCAACAGGATAATGTCATCAAAAATAGAAGCGAAGAGATCAAGAGAAGACAGAGAAGAAAACCATCCCCATCCTATATATGCTCCTTGAGAAAAGATTCTAGAGATATGTTGTGTGGCATTTTTGTTTACATAGCTAGCGTTAGTTACTCTACTTTCTAGTTCTAATGCCTTACTTGGTATAATCTTTGTATGAAGACTTTGGTTTAATTTTAAATGATGTTATAGAATGAGGGAAATCAACAGTAGTAGATAAATTAAAAATGGGAACTTCCCTGATTTTGTAAGTATTTCTCTAGACTTTCTTATGTACTCAATGCTCTCAGATATGAGTATGATATAAAAAAACTGTAAAAATACAATTATCAGATTAGTGTGTGTCTTGTGACCGATAGATGTTAGACAAAAGCATTTAAACATGTTTTCACCAAAAACAAGAGCAGTGAATAGACAGAAGTTGAAAGAACCTGTATCACCACACAATTAAAAAAAACAGAAGGAAGGAACAATGCCATCTCTAGGGCATGATTTTTAACTAAAGCTAAAAGGAGACTCTCTACGAAACCAAAGGTAAGCTTGTGACAATCTCTAGCATGATAACTTCCAATGTTTTAATTGGGGTTTCATTTTCCATCCTTTCTTACAATAGTTCAATAATTTCAATCCCAATTTTTTGTGCCAAATACATCTGCTTGTTTCCACCAGTGACATCCACACGTCCATCTCCCAATTTTGGGGGATGTCCTCCAAACATGAAATAGGCATCCTTGGCATCACGAAGACAACACGGACATGGAAAATCTGTAGCCCTTCCCCTTTGGTGGAGAATATGTGACATGTGTACCACCATCCCTCTTTGGCAAGAAACATGTGAAATGTGTACCACCATCCCCCTTTGGTAGTAAAGGTGGAAGGCACAATCCCCATGTTAGAGGGTTAATGTTTATTTGTGCCGAGAACACCTCTTCACATGGGCAGAATCTTGACTATTTGTCCCACACATTTTGCACCAAATTAATTTGCTCCATCCACTATTAAAAATACCATACACTAACAATGATCCAATGAGTAACTTGGAGGGATAAAACAGTTGAAGAGCTCCAGGGTACCAAATTGTACTTTCCTATCATGTTGTCTCTTCTTGAATGCTTTTTGTTCGCATGCTTTTGTTACTCTTGTATTTTAATGTGCTCTCGTTGATTACATATGCTCGTAACTGTGATGTTAAAACTATTGGTGAAGTGATTGTGCTTGCAACTTTAGTGACTTGCCCTATCATGAAATCAAATTTGGTAAAGTGTTTCTCCAACATGGTGTTGGTAAAAAGAACCTAATCCAAAATTTTCTCACATAAAATGAGTTTGATGATTACAAGGTTCAAAAATGTTGGGTTGCTATTCAAAGTCGATGGTAATGGTCTTAAATTTATATGCACTGAAGGTTCAAAGCATTGTGGCCTTGTATTAATGAGCAAGACCTTTTCATTGAACATAGTTGAGATATATTTTTCGAACACCACTGACCCTTGATTGTTTTACAAAGTTCAATTTCAAAAAGATTAGTGTCATTAAAACCCTTGTTTCTATGAATCCCCTGTGGTGCATGTTATCCCCTGAAGTTATCCTTCAGAAGAATTTCTAAGGGAGGTTGAATGACCACTTAGGAAAAGAATAATGCTATCACCTATGTCCTCTTCTCACTTCTAGGTTAGTGCTTTTCTGACCTAAGGGGGTATCCCTAGAAAAACTCAAAATCAAAATTCAGATTTGAAAGACTAACAAGTTTGTGTTCAACCACGAGGCTAGCTCTCCATCTACTTTTGTTATATTGTGGAAAGATGAGTTATGAGCTCTTTTGATCAAAATCCTCAATCATTAGACCACTTAAATTATTCTGTTTTTATTTCTGCTCTAGAAATTCTTAGGTTATGAGGCTCATTGTATAGAGCAATATATCGTTCCGCATTTTGTTTTTTTATTGTACATATTTTTATGTAAATATAAGAGGTATTTTTCAACCAAAAACAAGGAGTGGGGAACTCCTTTCTAATAGTGGGAGTACTCCAAGAACAGTTTTCTTCGTCTTTAATTCAAATTTCTAGGATTACCAAAGAGACTACAACTCCCCCCTTAAGGAATTTGCAAAGGGCAGATTCCTGCAAGTGCAAATAAAGTTCAAAGGAATAGAAAAAAATATAACCAAACCATAAGCAATAGAAAAATAAGAGAATTTCGATACCTCTTATTATCCAAAGCATGACAGAATGTACAATTGTGCCTACATCTGATGAACGACTCAATGTAAGAGTGGGTGTCCAAATAACTCAAATACTCTCCAACTGATCTCTTCCCTATGATTTCATGATGTAGGCTAATTCCAAGACACAGTAATGTAATCTAATCATGTGAATGCCACCAACTAAAACTCAATGAAGATAAACCTTTATGGTTCAACAGTTTCAAGGGCTCAACTTCTACAGCATGTGACTAGTGTATATAGATACCTTGTTGGTAGCACATACAATATGAACCAGGTGCACTACCCATGCACATATAAAGCCCCAGTAGGGCTTTACCATGATGTGAATGTAAACTAGATGTGCACATGAAGAGATGTGGTGTGCTAACCATCAAAAAAAGTTTGTATGCCCAGGTATCATCACACCCTTTCTCTTTCAACATTAAACTTCAAGAGTGCACCATTAAACTCCAGGTGCAGCTAGCCTTTTTCTTTCAGCATTAAGCTTCTAGCATGCACCATTAAACTCCAGGTGCAATAAGAACAATCACGTGACAATGAATATTCAAATGTGCAAGCCAAAAATCCAAACATTCCAATCCATGAAGCAAAATAATCATACCTAGAAATAACCAAAGCACATATTTTGATGTGAGGTTCAGCAAAATGCATAATCCAATGCTTACGTTAACTCAAGTGCACCAGATCAGATCTTAAGTTTCCATCAATACAGCTTGTTTTAGTATACCTTGTAACCAAAAACACCTACCAGATACTCCCCAACATGCACAATAAATCCATTTTAAGAGCAAAACATGCCCAACATGCTCCTTGGGCGCATGGTGTACCCAATTACTATCTAATTTCATTGGTAAGGAAGCATGAATAAAATAAATCAGCAAACACAAACCAACAGGGCACCAAAATTCTGATATTTGAACCACATACCAGGTGCAACACCAATGCTACTGTGAACATTTTTCCCCAAGCATGGTTACAAGCATGACTATAAGTAGACTATAAGTAGCCCTACAGACTCAAATTGTCTAAATAGACTAGCTGCTCACATAGGTATATAAATCGTGCACTCCAGTATGTATAATCCTAAAGCAATAAAAATACGATTCCACACCAAAAATGTCAAAAAGTGTCAACTTGCAAATGATATAAGACTCGTTTCCTCAATGACCATCCCTAAAGGCCCAAACATGTACAATGAAGTCATGCTCTTTCTTAACAGCCATGCACAATGTCGTCCCTGAACACCTCATCCACAAGTGTACAAAATCTCAAATGGACAATACAACAACCATAAAGATCAACCTATGAAATAATAGAATACTCATATCCAACCTATATTCCAAGAAGAGTTGGTATTGGAAACATACTACCACACATAATATGGGACAATCAAATCAAAGAATCACTCACCTCCAACACTCATGGCCCACAATTGGATGCTAAAATAATACTTCCAAGGTCCAACAAATATTTACTAGAATGCAAACCATCTTTCTTTGTTCTATAGCCATGACTTCAGCAAAAGGATCAAAATGCCAAACTTAGAAAATAAATTAATAATGGAAATAGCATCCCTCAAACAGAGACAAAAAGAAGATCTAAAGCTAATATATACAGAAAACCCTTCCCACATGGCTCCATACCACCATAGAAAATGTTACAGTGCCTAGGAAAACGCCATCAAACCATATTTCTGCTAAAGATGTGCAAAAAATCACGTATATCAACGTCATACATCATTTTCAACACAAATCTGAGAGAATCTTTGCCTTCCCTGCCCAGGGAAGCAAAACTGATGTCATAACCAGGTAGCACACCACCCCAAAAAAATAAGAAAAAAATCCCTACAATCCTGATTCCTTCCTTCGTGTCCTTGTTGTTACCTGGCCATGGAAGGTAGAATGGATTGTTTTCCCAGCAACAACGCTTTGTTGACTTTGAAGGCCAATGTGAAATGAAGCATGAATCAACCACAAAGTGCATAAAGATTTAACATAAAACCAAACCATAAGCAAAAGAGGTGTAAGAGAAGGAGAATCCAGACATTCTTACTAATTAAAGCTTGTACAAAATTACAAATGTGCTTCCCTTGCCCATGGAGGGCAAAGGCATGGGAAAGGGTGAAGAAACCCTCTAAAGACATGCTCTAGACCTATGTTGATGGAAGCGGGGAGCGAGAGCGAAGCGAAAAGCGAAATTTTCAAAAGCTCCCATTTTGGAAGCGTTTCGAGAGCGTTTTTTGTATAGTATATATTTTAATATATTTTGCATTAAACTAGCAGCAACGAGGAAGGTCTTCCTGCATGTATGTGTTCTTGCATGCAGAAGACTTAAATTAGGAAGCCAATTGTATTTAATTATTTTTCCAAAGTTTACTTTGGAAAATAACTAAAGTGATCTAATTGTTTATTGACTTTAAGTGAGAGTGAAATTAGGGTTTTCACTTTACCTAAAGGTATAAAAGAGAGATCAATTGGTGGAGAGGACACAATTGCATTCCGACAGAGACGAAGGAAGAAGTGTGAGAGAGAGAATTTTAGCGAAGAAGACGGAGGAGCTAACTCAGGAAGGAAGTCCTAAATTGCAGAGGAGAGAGACAACAGGCTGTACAGCAGCAAGCTGCCTTGGGAACCATGCCATCTCACAGGTTTTTCTCAATGATTTTTGGGTGTTTCGATTTTGCCATCTAGGGCATAAATCAATTTTCTGATATTGTAAAAGCACTATATTTTCTTAATAAAATATCCTCTCATACTGTTGCACCGGTTTTCCCATCTTGGGTTTTGTCCAGGGGTTTATACCCAAAAAGATTGTGTCATTTCTATTGATGTGATTGGTGTTGTAAATGGCTCTCAGTTTTCTATTCTGATGCATACTGTAAAGAAGTTCATGTGTGGTTATTTCAATTAAATTTAAATATACTGTTTAGCCCTAGTTGTGCTTTAAAGGAAAATTTACACGGTATCAAAGCTCTGGTGAGCTAAAGCTGAGAGATTTGCAGCAACAGTGATAGATCAAGGGCAGATCTAGTGAAGACACAAACAGAGATTGGAGATCTAGGGTTTGACAGGTAACACTTCACTATGGTCATGCAGTTGAGAGTTGAGGATAGACTCCAAGGTGCTCAGAAATTTCCTACATGGAAAGAAAGAATCACAAAGATCCTAGACGTCAATAATGCAGAGGAGCACATTGACTCCACGAAGGTTGCACCCACGAATCCGTCAAATTTAGCAATTTGGAAGAAGATTGATTCTAGAGCCATGTTGATCATCTTGGATGGGGTGAAGGACCACATAGTCCCTCACCTTTCCAAGAAGAAGACCGCATTAGAGATGTGGAAGGCTTTGGAAAGTCTATACCAAAGCAAGAACAAGAACCGAAAGATGGTGCTGCAAGAGAGGATGAGCAGCACCAAGATGGCCAAGGGAGAAGGAGTGGTGCCTTATCTCACGAGGCTAACACAGATCAGGGATGAGCTTGGAGCTGTTGGCTCTAAGACTAAGGATGAGGAGCTAATTTGGATAGCCCTCAATGGCTTCTCTAAGCCATGGGACACCTTTGTCAAAGGTGTTGTGGCTAAGGAGAAGCTCCCTGTTTGGAAAAGACTATGGGATGGCTTTGTGCAGGAGGAGACCCGCATGGGTTAAGGATCAAGCTCATCCAGAAGTGTCCCACAAATTGTGGATGAGGAGGCTCTAGCCCTTACAGGAAAGAGCAAGGGTAAGGCAAAGAGGAAGAAGGATGGTAAGAAGAACATTGACGTGTCAAAGGTCAAGTGTTTTATCTGCCACAAGCAGGGACACTTTGCCTCCCAGTGCCCAGACTGGAAGAAGAAGAGTAACACTCAGATGGTTGGATCTACAGAGGTGGAGGAGTTCAGCAACAACTTCGATGAGGAGTTTTGCTTGATAGCTTGCATGGCAAGCACCACAGGGACCGATATATGGTACATCGACAGTGAAGCATCTAGTCACATGATTGGACATAAGATATTCTTCAGAGACTTACAGGAGGGTGGAACAGGGATCCACGTTGAGTTGGGTGATGATGTGCAGTATCAGGCGCAGAGAGTTGGCACTGTTTCATTTGAGAGGGAGTCTGGAAAACCTTTCAGTTTTGCTGATGTGTTATATGTTCCAGGACTGACCAAGAACCTTATATCAATCTCTGCTCTGGAGGACAAGGGATATCAGGTGAAGTTCTGTGACCATAGAGTGTATATCAGGCCCAAGGGGTCAAATAGGAGCTTGGATCGGGTGATTGGCAGAAGGAGCAGGAAAGTGTATAGATTACACTTTGAGCTTGCAAAGGCTCTAGTCAGCAGCAGCAACAGCAGTCAAGGTGAGTTGTGGCATAGGAGGATGGCACACTTACACCATGGAGTACTGAGGCACTTGCGACACGCTGCCATTGGAGTTCCTCGGGAATAGGAGGAGAAGCATAACCACCACAAGGGTTGTGCTTTGGGGAAGAACATCAGGAAGCCTTTCCCACAGAGTGAGCACAAGTCTAAGGAGCCCTTGGATTTGGTGCATTCTAATGTATGCGGACCTATGAGTGTCCATTCATTCAGTGGTTATAGTTACTGCTTAACCTTCATTGATGACTATTCCAAAAAAACCTGGATCTATTTCCTGAAGGCCAACTCAGAGGTCTTTGAGAAGTTTCGAGAGTTCAAGACTCTCATGGAGAACTAAACAAGAAAGAAGATTCAAGTGTTGAGAACAAACAACGAGGGTGAGTACACCTCTAATGAGTTCATGGAGTATTGTTCGGTTGAGGGGATCAAGAAGGAGCATACTGTGCCCCATACCCCACAGCAGAATGGAGTTGCAGAGCGGAAGAACAAGACTATGGTAGGAGCAGCCAAGGCCATGATATTTGATCAGGGATTGCCACTATTCCTTTGGGCCGAGGCATACAGGACTGCAGTGTACATTCATAATAGGTGTCCCCACACAGCTTTGGGGAGGAAGACACCAGAGGAGGTCTTCACAAGCACTAGGCCAGATGTGAGTCACATTCGCATATTCAGCAGTGTCTGCTATTGCCATGTTCATACTGACAATAGGAAGAAGCTGGACCCTTCTAGGGAGAAGGGGTTACTTGTTGGTTACAACGAGACTTCGAAGGCATACAAAGTTTACATTCCTGCTCGCAAGAGGATCATAGTGAGCAGGGATGTCCAGTTCAATGAGGATAGGGCCTTGCGAAGATCTATGGATTTACATGCAAAGCAGCAACCAGCATAGGACCCAGGGATTAAGTTGGAGGAGCCAGATGTACATGTACAAGTATAGACACAAGGCACAGGTTTTGGTAGTCATAGGGAGTCAGGTGGACAAGATTCCTCAGTCATTGACTTGGAGGATGAGCTGTTGCAGGAGACGGATATCCAACAGACACAACAAGTTGACACTAGGTCAAGGCCTAAGTGGTCCAGGTCCACAGTACAGGATTCCATGCAGGTGGATCTTCCACAGAGATCTTTTAGACGGAGTGTACCACCCGAGAGACTCAGTTATATGGCACTGATGACAGAGTTGATTAACTTTGAACCTTCTAGTTTCGAGGAGGTTGCACAACATGAGGTGTTGCAGGAGGCCATGGTTGAGGAGTATGACTCCATTATGAAAAACCAGGTATGGGAGGTTGTGCCGAGGCCACAAGGGAAAAAGGTGGTAGGATCCAGGTGGATCTACAAGGTGAAGCATGCAGCAGACGGAAACATGGAGAAGTACAAGGCACGCTTCGTGGCTAAGGGGTTTTCACAGAAGGAGGGTATTGATTATAAGGAGACCTTCGCCTCTATTGCTAGGTATTCTCACATTCAGACCATTATCTCTTTAACAGCAGAGATGGGTTGGCAATTCCATCAGATGGACGTTAACACTACCTTCCTCAACAGAGTGATAGAGGAGGAGGTATATATTGAGCAGCCAAAGGCGTTTTATGTGGAGAACAAGGAGACGCATGTATGCAGACTGCATCAAGCTCTTTATGGGCTTAAGCAGACACCTCGAGCATGGTACTTGAGGATAGACAGCTATCTACGGGAGATGGGATTTCAGCGGAGAGAGGTTGACCATCTGTACTTCTTGACAAGTGAGGTGCCTCTCATACTGGTCTTATATATGGATGATCTCTTTTTGACAAGAGATGAGAGGTTGATTGGAGACTGCAAGTCCAACCTTGCAGTGGAGTTTAAGATGAAAGACCTTGGGTTGATGCATTACTTTCTGGGCTTGGAGGTTTGGCAGAGAGATGGATGCTTCTTCATTAGATAGGGGAAGTATGTTGTAGAGATCTTGAAGAGATTCAGGATGGAGGACTGCAAGCCTATGGCCATACCTCTAGTTTCCAACTGGAGGAACATTGATGCATCAAGGTCAGACGAATTTGATCCTACCTTGTATCATCAACTTATCTGATTGCTTATGTATTTGATCAACACACGGCCATGCATTAGCTTTGCAGTCAACTCTTTGGGTCAGTTGATGGTGGACCCTCGGAGAGTGCATTGGACGGATGCGAAGCACATACTTCGCTACATCAGAGGTACAGTTAGCAGGTTTCAAAGACACTAACTAAGCAAGATGTGTAGAGGACAGGAAGAGTACTTCATGTTGTTGTTTCAGCATTGGATCAGGGGTTGTGTCTTGGTTCAACAAGAGGCAGAAGTTAGTTGCATTGAGCTCGGCAGAGGTTGAGTACATGGCAGCCAGCATGGATGCTTGTGAGGGTATTGTTATCACCAACCTTGTAGTTGCCTATGTGAGGTGGATCCGAAATGGATGGTAGAGGAACAAGCAACTAAGGAGGTGGAACCAAGATTGCCTCGACTCCCAAATGGATGGTTGTCACACCAATCGTGGCAGTGTTCACTTTATGTTATCTTAGCCCAAGACAACAATGGGGGAGACCCAGATCTACTCCTGACAGGAGAGATCAGACCTAGACACCAGATCAGATCAAATGGACTTGAGGTACGTAAGGTGTAAGGTAATGGAAACCCTAGATCTATGGATGAGGTCACTAGGTGAACCAAGGCTTTGGATTAGGGTTTAGGAAGTGTGAGGCTTGATCCAAAGTGGGACATAGGTGACCTATGAGGTAGGTACTAGATCTAGGGTTAAGGTACTAGCAACAGATGAAGATATCTGTTGCCTTGGGAAACGTAACCAATGTATGGATGGCTGGAACAAGATTGGGGCTACCCAGTACCGATGGATGGACTCGATGAAAGATATGACAATGTCAAAGTATCTGAGCCACCAGGGAAAAGTCAAATCACAGGAAAAAGAGGCCAGAGAAGGGGTAGCGCTAGGGTTGGAGATCAGTGCCTGTCAGATCTAGGGCAATGGAGTCACTATCTGCCCAGCGTTGAAGGAGACCCACTTGGGAAATACCCCGATCTACAAACCCAAAAAGGTATTTTGCCGAAAAAGTAAGATTACGGGAAAAAACAGCAGCAGGATGGCTAGCGCTAGGGTTTGGGAGGTCAATTTTTCAGATCTAGGGAAACCTGACCACTTCTAGCTCAGCATTGAAGGAGATTTGGTGAGAGGATGACCCGATCTACAAACCCAACAAGGTATTTTGCCGTAAAAATCAGATCCCGAAAAAAGTCAGAAAAATGGTGGATAGCGCTAGGGGTTTGGGAGGACAGTTTCTCAGATCTAGAGCAAACCAGCCACTTTCAGCGCAGCGTTGAGGATGATTTGGTGAGGGGATGACCTGATCTACAAAACCCAGTAGCGGTTTGGCCCGAGATCAAGCGGTCTAGTTTTTAATATTTTTGGTTTTTTATTATTTATGGGATTTTAATGTGAAAATGAAGAAAGCAGATGCCAATGGATTGAGATTTGGAAGAAAGGTACTAACCTGTAGATCTTACCTGAAAATCCTTGTAGATGCCTTGATGATGATGATCCCTGCTATCCCGATCAATTTGAGAAGCTTTGAGCAAGTTCTATGTCCAACGTTTTGCTCCAAGAAGTCAATGCACCCTCTCTCCTGCACAACAAACGTCAACCATATCAGATTTGCTGCATCATGAGAAAAATGCAAAATACTACAGAAAAATAGCAAGAAGAAATCATAGATCGCAATGACACTAATGAAAACCCCCTGATACAAGCGAAGCCAATCCAAACGAGTTGAGGAGCCCCTGCAAAAATGCCCAAGTTGAAGTCACCCTCCTGTAGACAAGACAAAGATTCCCAAAAAAAATATAGATCTTGCAACAAATTCCTGAATGTTAGGAAGCAAAAGACTTTCCAATCACCATCTAAGAACACTAGATGCAAAGGAGATCCAAGAAATACTCACAAGAAAAGTTTTTCTAATATCCAGATCCAAGAGCCAAAGACCTCTTA
The DNA here is from genome assembly GCA_001517045.1 of Pseudotsuga menziesii. Lineage (NCBI taxonomy): Eukaryota > Viridiplantae > Streptophyta > Pinopsida > Pinales > Pinaceae > Pseudotsuga > Pseudotsuga menziesii. The sequence goes on from LPNX010332167.1 coordinate 97,092, forward strand.
CAAATGAGAAGCTCTCTCCTTTAAATAGAAATGAGATAACCAAAATCATAACCACTTTTCAAATGAGTGGCTAAGATTAAAAGATACAAATGTTCTAATCAATGGTTGAGATGAGCTCAACATAGAGTACATGGATCAATACATCAATATAATATAAAAGTGGACCAAATCACCCAAGGAAAGGGGATCCCACTCAACAAAAAATAAATGATGCACATGGTGGTTCCATGGAGTGTTAACTAACTCCCTCTGGGTGTCCCCATGGCACAATAAAAATAATATAATTTTTAAACTATGAAATTGTGCCTCCTTGAGGAAATCGTGTGCCTCCAAAAGCTCCATAAAATAATATAAAATGCCCAAAAAATAGATGTGGGCCTATCCATGTGCTGCAACTACTAGAGAAGGTGTGGAAGACATCACTCTCATCATCAGAACTCATTCCATGCCATTTCCTTGCCTCGGTAGCCCAAATCGATTTCTTCAGTAGCCATTTAATTATTTTTTAATCTGCCTCGGGACACGTGATAAGCCCAGAACAGCCTCCTAGAGTGCCTGCGTTGTCCAACTGAGCCCACCATGCTCTTTGGGAGGGGGGTACTATGGTACAATCAAGTGGTTGCACCCCCTATGCCCCTATGTTCAGACCTGCCATTTAGTGAAGCAAAGCTGCACCAGAAGGGTAAAATGAGCCTAACCATCTCTGTAAGTGCCCGGAACTAAAAACAAGTTGTCTCACTGGACTCCGAAAGTCCAAATCCATCTAAGGTATATACTCATACCCTCTCCAGGTCTCTGCCTGATCATCTACAATATCAAATAGACAAAATAATAACCTGTAAATGACCAGATACCAATAATATAACTCAGGCTGACATCCATCTACTGCAAGTGTTAAAAGGCTAAGACATGCTCTACAAATCATTTAAGTAACAATCATAACAAGTAGCAATCACTTCACTAGCGGCACATCAACCAAATACATATATAGGGTTTTATTATAACTCAGACTAGACTTTCAAGACTATACTCACTTCATAGTTGTAATCAATTTGTTAATGAAGGGTGAAGGCTAAAATTCATAAGGCTGGGACCAAGGCTGACCACCAACTCAACATTGTGACACTTTGGATATGTAAAGGGAATACTCACTATAGCCATATACCGAACAAACAACAACAAAGGGGATGGCAGTGCCTCACAAATGGGTGAACTACTTCAGAGGTGCTTACTCACCTTGACAAATGCTCACAATCCAACTCAATGCAAGTAAGGCCAGCAATCTTTAGATATAACTTTTATGAACCATTGCTTTTTGGGCCTTTGATTTTCCATAGCCTTGGTCCACGTATATTTTTATACGGACTTTTATTATTTTAGTCTTTGCATTCATGTATGTTGAAAAACAATACTTTTCATGAATGCTTTAAGATATTTCATTGCAACATTTTTTTAGAGCCAATTTCATTAGGCTAGCCTTGCATTCATGTATGTTTAAAAACACTACTTTTCATGAATGGGCTTTTTTCATAAATATACAGTTCATTTCCAAATACATTATATTGATGGCAGCGCTACTTGTTTCAGGTAAGCAAACACAACTTAGGCAACTCACAACCGAGACACAGATAAACAGGGAAGCTTGTTCAACAAGGGCTCTAGCAGGGAAAGGTCCTCCATGCCACAAGTCAAGTAGTAAGTCGGGCTAAAACACAACTGGAAGGTAATGGATGGGTGGAGACAATGAATAATGAAACCAACACTAGCAAGCCAAAGTATGGTGGGAATGACTACCTCTATTCTCCCTAAGGAGGGTAAAACCAATGAGTATAGGTCAAGAACTTCAAACTCTGAGTAGGGACATCAATACATAATACAAATACATCCAAGTCCACATATTTATATGACCCCCAGATCATGATACTAAATGCTAACACATGTCACAAAGATGAGTATAAGAGCAATGATAACCATAACACAATATAATATAAGCCGAGTCATAATCATGCAAATAATCCATCTAAATCAATATTTGTCCCATGAGAAAACACTGATGCAAATCTGGGCACTGCTAACTGCTCTGCACATGACTAAATGGCTACATCAGTCCTCAAATCTAAGTGTTCTGAGACTTGGTCCTGGCATGGGAGAGTACTATAGTCCATCAAATAAATAATGATCCATCATAAATGCTCATCTCAACGTCTCATATGTAGGGGAGCTAGCTGAAAAATGTATTGAATCTGAAAAATAGAATATGGTAGCTAGGCTACTATATATGTGATAACAGGTATGTAGTTGAGGAAGTTACTTTCCGGGTTGTGTGAGCTAGAGGCTACAATAGTTCACTGTGACAATCAGAGTGGCATCAGGCTATCTGAAAATCCTGTGTTCCATGACCAAAGCAAACACATAGACGTCAAGTACCACTTCTTGAGAGATTGTGTTCAAAGAGGAACCATCTGGTTGGAGTACATACAGATAGATGAGCAGCTAGCGGACATTTTCACCAAGGCACTTTGCAGACAGAGTTTTGTGAAGTTCAGGGATAAGTTGGGGTTGCTACCGAATCCCTTCCTCGTTGAGAGGGAGTGTTAAACTAGCAGCAACAAGGGAGGTCTTCCTGCATGCATGTGTTCTTGCATGCAAAAGACTTAAATTAAGAAGCCAATTGCATTTAATTATTTTTCCTAAGTTTACTTTGGAAAATAACTAAAGTGATCTAATTGTTTATTGACTTTAAGTGAAAGTGAAATTAGGGTTTTCACTTTACCTAAAGTTATAAAAGAGAGATCAATTGGTGGAGAGGACACAATTGCATTCGGACAAAGATGGAGGAAGAAGTGTGAGAGAGAATTTTGGCGAAAAAGGAGGACACTAACTCGGGAAGGAAGCCCTAAATTGCAGAGGAGAGAGACAGGAGAATTCAGTGGAGGTACACCGTACAGCAATAGGTTGTACAGCAGCAAGCTGCCTTGGGAACCATGCCATCTCACAGGTTTTTCTTAGTGATTTTTGGGTGTTTTGATTTTTCCATCTAGGGCATAAACCAATTTTCTGATATTGTAAAAGCTCTGTATTTTCTTAAATGAAATATCCTCTCATACTGCTGCACCGGTTTTCCCATCTTGGGTTTTATCCGGGGGTTTCTACCCAAAAAAATTGTGTCGTTTCTATTGATGTGATTGATGTTGTAAATGGTTCTCAATTTTATATTCCACTGCATACCGTAAAGAAGTTCATGTGTGGTTATTTCAGTTAAATTTAAATATACTATTTTAGCCCTAGTTATGCTTTAAATGAAAATTTACATTTTGATGGATTTATATCTAAAAAACATGTAGGATGTTGAATTAACTCTAAAATACATGGATTAAACCATATAACATCATCTACTAGTTATAACTTATAACATTATCATCAAATGATCAACCATAAAAAGTTTTGTAGGAACTTGGCAAAGAAGGGAGGTACCATAACATTGTCATCAAATGATCAACCTAGTATAGGAGCTTTTAGTATAGGAAAGGAAGGGAGAGCCTCAGGAGCGCCTTGGGAGCGTGCTCCCAAAACTGGGAGCGTTTTGGGAGCGAGCTTCGGGAGCGAGAGCAAGGGGGTGGGCGGTGCTCCCACGCAACATAGCTCTAGACTATGAGTTCAACTCATCAATGTAAAAAAATGATGAAATGAGGAATGACTCCTTAGATCTAATGACGCCATTATATTCTAGATCCCATCCAACACTAAAAATACCCTTCTCTCATAAAAGGGAATAATATGAGTCTAAACATCTGACTAAGGGGGACCACAATACAAACTAATCTCCCAATGTCCTGTTAAAGGGAACATGACAACTCACACCACACTATCTAATGTGCACATCCCCCAGCATATCTACTACCATAAATCATAGATTGGCACTCTACTAATTCAGGAGTCCCTTACAAACATAATGGTGACCATGCAGATAACCCATGGCATAGCTAGGCATTGTGCATCATACTTAACTAAGTACAACCCACATACAAAGCACCCTATACCAATGTTGCACATATTGGCAATATATCGAAAATATTGGATATATCGTTGAGTCTTTCCCCCTTCCGATTTATCGAAATTAAAGAATCACGACATTTTCGATATATTCAATGTATCGTGACATTTCCAATATATTCCACGAGATATATAAATTTTCCAGCACGTGTAGTTTTTTTGTAATTTCATTAGTTACTAGTTTTATCACTATAAAAGAAGGAAAGGAGCAACCTAAGCCACCTGACACGAGGACACGAGGATTCGAGTGTCTGACACGAACACGATGACCATCGAAATCAAGACACGTAGGACACTTTATATATATATATATATATATATATATATATATATATATATATTTAAATATTATATATATTAAAAATATAGACATATAGATCCAAATTTTTACAAATATTCAATAGAAATTAGAATCAATGCACATTTAACATTAGTAGTTACACATTTACAAATCAGTAATCACAATGAAATTGGACACAGATAATTTATGATACTCATGAATGTCATAGATCAAGATGTCAATACTCTGGAGTCAGAACCATATTTCTCATTATGTCATCAAAATCAAAATATATTACATAGATGTCGGAATATCATTGGCAAATGCCAAATAGACTAATAGTAATAGTAAATACAAAAAGGGGTAGATCAAGATGGAAGAATGAAGAATATCATCTATCAATAATATTTTAAATTATATTTAAAGATTATATACATGCTTTAAATATAAGGAAGAATGAAGAATCTCATCTATCTACACGCTTTATATTTTAAATTATGCCACTTACACCGATGATGCCACTTAGATTGAATGTCATGGGTAGGAATAGAAATAAGGGGTAACCTCCCCTATGTGAAATGAATCCCCTTGTGATGTTATTTGTGGAATATGCCCCCACAGAATACTTGTTGGTGTGTTCCCTAACTTGATTTGAGAGGCTAAGAGCCAAACAATGTAATATTTAAATGTACATGGAAAAATAATAAAAATACATCACAAATAAGAGCCAAACAATGTAATATGTAGATGTATATGGAAAAATAATAAAAATGTTAAACTAGTAGCAACAAGGAAGGTCTTCCTGCATGCATGTGTTCTTGCATGCAAAAGACTTAAAATAGGAAACCAATTGTATTTAATTTATTTTTCCTAACTTTACATTGGAAAATAAATTAAAGTGATCTAAATTAACTTTAGTGAACCACTAGTTAAAGTGTAAGTGAAATTAGGGTTTTTGCTTTACCACTAGTTAAAGTGAAAGTGAAATTAGAATTTTCACTTTACCTAAAGTTATAAAAGAGAGATCAATTGGTGGGGAGAACACACACTTGTATTCCGACAGAGACAAGATACAGACAAAGAGAGAAAGTCAGACAACGAATTTAGCCGAGAAGACAGAGGAGCGAGCAGCAGAGTCATCGAGCTTCGTACAGCTGGGCCATACACTCACACAAGAGGGTGTTGAGGTTTAGCTGGGATTTGCCCAGTGATTCTGCCAGGTAATGCATTCGCCAGGTTTGGGTGAATTTGCAGTGATTGTGAAAGTTCCATATTTTCTCATAATAAAATCTATATCTGACTACTGCACCGGTTTTCCCATCTTGGGCTTTTCCGGGGGTTTCCATACCCAAAATAATAGTGTCAATATCGTGATGTGATGTTGTGATTTATTTCTCAGTTTTATATTCCGCTGCATACTGTAAAAGATATTCATGTGTGGTTATCAGTTGATATTTTGCATGCACTGTTTAGCCCTAGTTGAATATCTATAGGAAAATTTACATGGTATCAGAGCTTTGGCGAGCTAAAGCTCAAAGATTTGCAGCAGCAGTGATAGATCAGGGGCAGATCTACAGGAAGACACAAACCTAGACTTCCAGATCTAGGGTTTGACAAGTACACTTCACTATGGCCGTGCAGTTAGAGTTGAGGATAGACTCCAGGGTGCTCAGAACTTTCCTACATGGAAAGAAAGGATCACAAGGATCCTGGACGTCAATGATCCAGAGGAGCACATTGACTCCACGAAGGTTACACCCACAGATCCAACAAATTTAGCAACTTGGAAGAAGATTGATTCCAGAGCCATGTTGATTATCATGGATGGAGTGAAGGAGCATATAGTCCCTCACCTTTCTGGTAAGAAGACCGCAGCAGAGATGTGGACGGCTTTGGAGAGTCTGTACCAAAGCAAGAACGAGAACCAGAAGATGGTGTTACAAGAGAGGATGCGCAGCACCAAGATGGCCAAGGGAGAAGGAGTGGTGCCTTATCTCACGAGGCTCACACAAATCAGGGACGAGCTTGCAGCTGTTGGCTCTAAGACAGTGTATGAGGAGCTAGTTCGAATAGCCCTCAATAGCTTCTCTAAGCCATGGGACACCTTTGTCAAAGGTGTTGTGGCTAGGGAGAAGCTCCCTAATCGGCATAGACTATGGGATGACTTTGTGCAAGAGGAGACCCGCCTGGGTCAAGGATCAGGCTCATCCAGCAGTGCCCCACAGATTGTGGATGAGGAGGCTCTAGCCCTTATAAGGAAGAGCAAGGGGAAGGCAAAGAGAAAGAAGGATGGTATGAAAAACCTTGACGTGTCAAAGGTCAAGTGTTTTATCTGCCACAAACAGGGACACTTTTCCTCCTAGTGCCCAGACAGGAAGAAGAAGAGTAACACTCGAATGGCTGGATCTGCAGAGGTGGATGAGTTCAGCAGGAACTTCGATGAGGAGTTTTGCTTGATAGCTTACATGGCAAGCACCACAGGGAGCAACATATGGTACATTCACAGTGGAGCATCAAGTCACATGACTGGACAGAAAAGATTCTTTAGAGACTTGCAGGAGGGTGGAATAAGGATCCACGTTGAGCTGGGTGATGATGCGCGGTATTAGGCGCAAGGAGTTGGCACTGTTTCATTTGAGAGGGAGTCTGGCAAACCCCTCAATTTTGTTGATGTGTTATATGTTCCAGGACTGACCAAGCACCTTATATCAGTCTCCACTCTGGAGGACAACGGATATCAGGTGAAGTTCCATGACCATAGAGTGTATATCAAGCCCAAGGGGTCAGATAGGAGCTTGGATAGGGTGATTGGCAAAAGAAGCGGGAAAGTGTACAGATTACACTTTGAGCCTGCAAAGGCTCTAGTCAGCAACAACAGCAGCAGTCAAGGTGAGTTGTGGCATAGGAGGATGGCACACTTACACCATGGAGCACTGAAGCATTTGAGATAGGCAGCCATTGGAGTTCCTCAGGTACAGGAGGAAAAGCATAACCACTGCAAGGGTGCTTTGGGCAAGCACATCAGGAAGCCTTTCCCACAGAGTGAGCACAAGTCTAAGGAGCCCTTGGACTTGGTGCATTCGGATGTATGCGGAGCTATGAGTGTCCATTCGTTAAGTGGTTACAATTATTGCGTAACCTTCATTGATGACTATTCCAGGAAAACCTAGATCTATTTCCTGAAGGCCAACTCAGAGGTCTTTGAGAGGTTCCGAGAGTTCAAGACTCTTGTGGAGAACCAAACAGGAAAGAAGATTCGAGAGTTGAGGACAGACAACAAGGGTGAGTACACTTCCAATGAGTTCATGGAGTATTGTTCGGCTGAGGGGATCAAGAAGGAGCACACTGTGCCCCATACCCCACAGCAGAATGGAATTGCAGAGCAGAAGAACAGGACTATGGTTGCAGCAGCCAAGGCCATGCTATTTTATCATGGATTACCACTATTCCTTTGGGTTGAGGCATACAAGACTGCAGTATACATTCAGAATAGGTGCCCTCACACAGCCTTGGGGAGGAAGACACCGGAGGAGGTCTTCACAGGCACTAGGCCAGATGTGAGTCACATTCGCATATTCGACAGTGTCTGCTATTGTCATGTTCATGCTGACAATAGGAAGAAGCTGGACCCTTCTGGAGAGAAGGGCTTACTTGTTGGTTACAACGAGATCTCGAAGGCATATAGAGTTTACATTTCTACTCGCAGGAGGATCATTGTGAGCAGCGCTGTCCAATTCGATGAGGACAGGGCCTTGAGAAGATCTCTGGACTTACCAGCAAAGTAGCAGCCAGCACAGGAGTCGGGAGTCAAGTTGGAGGAGCAAGATGTACAGGTACAGACACAGAGCACATGTTCTAATGGTCAGAGGGAGTCAGGTGGACAGGATCCTTCAGTCATTGACTTGAAGGATGAGCTGCAGTAGGAGATGGATATCCAGTAGCCACAGCAGGCTGACACTAGGCCAAGTCCCAAGTGGTTTAGATCCACAGTGCAGGATTCCAGGCAGGTAGATCCTCCACAGACATCGTTTAGACGGAGCATACCACCAGAGAGGCTTAGTTATATGGCATTGATGACAGAGTTGATTAACTCTGAACTTTCCAGCTTCAAGGAGGCTGCACAACATGATGTGTGGCAAGAAGCTATGGTTGAGGAGTATGACTCCATTATGAAAAACCAAGTATGGGAGGTTGTGCCAAGGCCACAAGGGAAAAAGGTGGTGGGATCCAGATGGATCTACAAGGTGGAGCATGCAGCACACGAAAGCGTGGAGAAGTACAAGGCACGCTTTGTGGTAAAGGGGTTTTCACAGAAGGAGGGTATTGATTATGAGGAGACCTTCGCCCCTATTGCTAGGTATTCTTCCATTCGAACCATTATCCCACTAGCAGTTAAGATGGGTTGGCGTGTCCATCAGATGGACGTCAAGACTGCCTTCCTCAACGGAGTTATAAAGGAGGAAGTGTATATTGAGCAACCAAAGGGGTTTGATGTGGAGAATAGGGAGACGCGTGTATACAGACTACATCGAGCTCTTTATGGGCTCAAGCAGGCACCTCGAGCATGGTACTCGAGGATTGACAACTATCTACCGGAGATGGGATTTCAGCGGAGTGACGCTGACCACAACATGTACTTCTTGACAGGTGAGGTGCCTCTCATACTAGTCTTATATGTGGATGATCTCTTTTTGACGAGAGATGAGAGGCTGATTGGAGACTGTATGTCCAACCTTGCAGTAGAGTTTGAGATGAAAGACCTTGGGCTGATGCATTACTTTTTGGGCTTGGAGGTTTGGCAAAGAGATGGATGCTTCTTCATCGGACAAGGGAAGTATGCAGTAGAGATCCTGAAGAGATTCGGGATGGAGGACTGCAAGCCTATGGCCATACCTCTAGTTTCCAACTAGTGGAAGATTGATGCATCAGGATCAGACGGATTTGATCCTACCTTGTATCGCCAGCTTATCAGATCGCTTATGTATCTGGTCAACACTCGACCAGACATCAGCTTTGCAGTCAACTCTTTGAGTCAATTCACAGTGGACCCTCAGAGAGTGCATTGGACGGCTGCGAAGCACATACTTCGCTACATCAGAGGTACAGTGGAGTATGGATTGGTTTATGAGCGCAAGGGGAGTGTACAGTTAGCAGGTTTCATAGATGTTGACTGGGCAAGATGTGTAGAGGACCGAAAGAGTACTTCAGGTTGTTGTTTCAGCATCGGATCAGGGGTTGTCTCTTGGTTCAGCAGGAAGCAGAAGTCAGTTGCATTAAGCTGGGCAGAGGCTGAGTACATGGCAGCTAGCATGGCTGCTTGTGAGGGTATGTGGCTGAGGAAGTTACTTCCATGGTTGTTCGAGTGTGAGCTAGAGGCTACAGTAGTTCACTGTGACAATCAGAGTGGCATCAGGCTATCTGAGAATCCAGTGTTCCATCACCGGAGCAAACACATAGACATCAAATACCACTTCTTGAGAGATTGTGTTCAGAGGGGAACCATTTGGTTGGAGTACATACAGACAGATGAGCAGGTAGCAAACATTTTCACCAAGGCACTTTGCAGACAGAGTTTTGTGAAGTTTAGGGATAAGTTGGGGTTGTCTCTTGGTTCAGCAGGAAGCAGAAGTCAGTTGCATTAAGCTGGGCAGAGGCTGAGTACATGGCAGCCAGCATGGCTGCTTGTGAGGGTATGTGGCTGAGGAAGTTACTTCCATGGTTGTTCGAGTGTGAGCTAGAGGCTACAGTAGTTCACTGTGACAATCAGAGTGGCATCAGGCTATCTGAGAATCCAGTGTTCCATCACCGGAGCAAACACATAGACATCAAATACCACTTCTTGAGAGATTGTGTTCAGAGGGGAACCATTTGGTTGGAGTACATACAGACAGATGAGCAGGTAGCAAACATTTTCACCAAGGCACTTTGCAGACAGAGTTTTGTGAAGTTTAGGGATAAGTTGGGGTTGTCTCTTGGTTCAGCAGGAAGCAGAAGTCAGTTGCATTAAGCTGGGCAGAGGCTGAGTACATGGCAGCCAGCATGGCTGCTTGTGAGGGTATGTGGCTGAGGAAGTTACTTCCATGGTTGTTCGAGTGTGAGCTAGAGGCTACAGTAGTTCACTGTGACAATCAGAGTGGCATCAGGCTATCTGAGAATCCAGTGTTCCATCACCGGAGCAAACACATAGACATCAAATACCACTTCTTGAGAGATTGTGTTCAGAGGGGAACCATTTGGTTGGAGTACATACAGACAGATGAGCAGGTAGCAGACATTTTCACCAAGGCACTTTGCAGACAGAGTTTTGTGAAGTTTAGGGATAAGTTGGGGTTGCTACTGAATCCTTTCCTCGTTGAGAGGGAGTGTTAAACTAGTAGCAACAAGGAAGATCTTCCTGCATGCATGTGTTCTTGCATGTAGAAGACTTAAAATAGGAAACCAGTTGTATTTAATTTACTTTTCCTAAGTTTACTTTGGAAAATAAATTAAAGTGATCTAAATTAACTTTAGTGAACCACTAGTTAAAGTGAAAGTGAAATTAGGGTTTTTGCTTTACCACTAGTTAAAGTGAAAGTGAAATTAAGGTTTTCGCTTTACCTAAAGTTATAAAAGAGATATCAATTGGTGGAGAGAACACACACTTGTATTCCGACAGAGACAAGATACAAACAAGGAGAGAAAGTCAGACAGAGGATTTAGCCGAGAAGATGGAGGAGCGAGCAACAGGATCATCGAGCTTCGTATAGCTGGGCCGTACACTCACACAGGAGGGTGTTGAGGTTTAGCTGGGATTTGCCCAATGATTCCACCGGGTACTGCATTCACTAGGTTGGGGTGAATTTGCAGTGATTGTAAAAGTTCCATATTTTCTCATAATAAAATCTATATCTGACTGTTGCACCGGTTTTCCCATCTTGGGTTTTTCCGGGGGTTTCCATACCCAAAATAAAAGTGTCAATATGGTGATGTGATGTTGTGATTTATTTCTCAGTTTTATATTCCACTGCATACTGTAAAAGATATTTATGTGTGGTTATCAGTTGATATTTTGCATGCACTGTTTAGCCCTAGTTGAATATTAAAAGAAAATTTACAAAAAATACATCACAAACTGCAGAGAGAGAAGGATGACAAACATGGGGGCTATAATTCCATTGGTGCAATGGGTTCTCATAGATTAAAAAAAATTCTCATAAGTCATCGAAATCAAAATGTATTACATAGATGTCAAAATGCCACTGGCAAATACAAAATGGAGTAGATCAAGATGGAAAACCTTCTAATGCTCTTCACCTGCAAAAAAAAAACAGTGTTCCACGAAAATTTGCCCCACTCGCTCGCCACGCCCCCGGTGCTTGGGGGCTCCTCCAGAAACGTTTCCTAACGCCCCCAAAAAAGCGAAACATCTGAAAACGCATGAGGGGGCGCGCCTCCTAGGTTTGAACGTCACCCCGCTTGTGAGGGGCGCCCACATGCCCCTCCCCGAAGAAGGGGGGCTCCCACATGCTCCCCCACGATTTTACATTTTTTTTTAAATTCGAAATTAAAAAAAAACAAAACAAAAAGCATAAATCAAAAACCTAAATGATTCTTACCTTCTGTCGTGACTCGTTTCCGCTGTCGTGACTCATTTTCGCTACCGTGACTGAGTGGAGGCTGCCACGTGACTAACTGGAGACTCTTGTGACTGAATGGAGGTTGTCGCGTGAGTGAGTGCAGGCTGCCATGCCCGAGGGGAGTTTGCTGCAACTGTCGAGCCGGCGTGTGCAGGGGCCATGGACTGTGCATGAGCCGGACTCGGGAGTGGAGTGTTTAGGAGCTGCCGAGCAGGAGTGGAGTGTGCAGGAGCTGAGCTCATGGGTAGGTCGGTGTTGAGTAATTTACTATTGTCTAATGATGTTTACTTAGTTTAGTAATTTACTATTGTCTATTGATGTTTCACTGTTTCAGTCTCTATTTCTGTTTCAAACTTAGTATTTAAAATGGATGCTATATATTATATCATTGATTCAATTTTTCAATTAGAATGGCTGAGATTTTCATTTAAATATCAAATTTGAAATATGAATATCAAGGTTGAAAGGACAAATTGTACAATTTGAAAATGTTCATGATGAATCAATAATCAATGAATCATTGAATTGTCACTTGTGTAAGTTTGTAACATGCTTGTTAGATTAATTTACATTGTTAGATTATCATTAAATTGCTAGTTTTTAAATTTTAATTTACATTGTTAGGATTTATGATATTTATTATCTAGCATTTATAATTTTATAATTTATATATATTTTTATAATTTTTATGACCACGACGCCCCCCCACCCCCCTCGAATTTCCCTAAAATTTGGGGGTGGTCTCCACACGCCCCCACCGTGTAAAAGTGAAAGTGCTAAAAGACCTTTAGTACCACTAAAGGAAAAAGTCAAAATTAGAAAAGAATAAAATATCAATATTTTTATCTTTCTAATTTTGGTCCACTTACGGGTCACTCAAAGGATATAAAAGAAGATCAATCCATTTCAATATTACACACACTTGCCCTCACAGGTACAGCTGCTCCATCAGAAGATCTCACAGGTTTTGAAGAAGGTTTTTATGATTATGCCCTAGCATGGATGAGTCTAGCTAGGGCATCATCATCCATTTGAAGACGAACCCTAAGCTAGGGTTTCAACATCAAATTTGCAGCAGCTGGTTTTTTCATTCTTTATCTCACTGGGAAGCTCCAGTTTTCCGAGCATCTCCACAGGCAGCCCTCTTCGTCCACGGGCTGCCCCTATCTTCTCACGGGAAACAATTTTGAGGGCTCGGCCCTCCCTTTCCTACCCGCGGGCAGCATACCCGTGAGGGTTTGGCTCACGGCCAACCCTCGAGCAGCAGACTCGTGAGGGTTTGGCTCATGGCCAACCCTCGGGAAGCCTCTGGGTAACCCGTAAGGGTTGCGGGCTGAAGCAACTGCTAGCAGGCCCTTAAGGCCTCAGGCTATCAGCAGACAGCCCCGGAGAGCCATGGGCAGCCCACAGACCTGCCCAGCAAGTCCCGGGCAAAAGGACAGGGCAACGGGCAGGGAAAGCAGGACAGGTCGGGCAGTACAAAAGGAAGACGGGGCAGGTCGGGTAGTACAAAACAAGTACAGGCAGGTACAGCAGATCAGGGCAATCATACAGTCAGTTCTGGGCTGCCTGCTAACTTGGGCAAGAGAAAGAAAAATTAGGGCCACAAGCCCTAATTTGGAAAAAGCCCTAGTTGGGCATTTTTTGTGAAAATGGAAATTTGATCTTCTGTAAATTGTGGAACAACCCAGTTAGGGTTTGTAGATCTTTTGAAAAACTCAGTCATCTCATTTACGAGATGAATCACTGATGCTTTTGGGGTTTTTTGTCTTTAAAAGGTTTCCCCAATGAAAATTCTTGTGTTCAATGTGTTGATGTGATTGATGTTGTTTACTGCACTTGTCATTTGTTTATGTTAATCTACAAATTTTTAAAGTATTCATGCTAATGCTAAAATTTAACATGGTATCAGAGCTTAGCATGTGAAGACACAATAATGGAGACTGTTGGTGTCTTCCAAGACCTTGGGATAAGTTTTGCAGACTTAACACTTGAGTAAGTAGCAGAGATTGTTGAAAAGTTACCTAGGAAGTGTTTGTCCACCTAGACTTAACTTGGGGCGAACAAGGACACTTAAGTTGTGACTCCTAGTCAATGTGCATTTAATGAAGTGAGAAGTACTTTATATTTTTAAAGTGACTTTATTAAAAAGGCTAAGTCATGGTTTCCCTAAGTTCACATTTAAATAAAGTTAAGTTTGTGATTAAATAGAAAGGGGTTGTTCTAACTTTATTAAATGACACGACGTGCACTAAATGTCATTTAATTGATATTTAATGGAGAATTTAATGTGAACCCTTCATCTAATCTAATCCTGACCATTAGATTGGCAGGGGAAGTTACCATGAACAAAAAGGGCTAGGGCAAGGCATTCATTCATTCATTTTGATAATTTCCAAAAGAGATTTTTGGAGAGAGGAAGAGAAAGAGAGAGTGAGGGTTTTAAAGAGATTTCTTAACCAGCAGGAGAGCAAAATAGAAGAAAACTTTGGGCACAAAATTCAAGAAGAAGTTTGGCACAAATTTCAAGGAGAAGTCTGGCACGAATTTCAAGGAGGATATTTTCGTACAGCAGCATTGAAATCGAGAATCCGCACAGCATTTATTTTGCACAAATTTCGAGAAATCTATACAGTACGGATGGGCACAAAAATCGAGGTACGGCCCAAATTTTGAGAATTCATATAGCAATACCAACGGGCACAGTTTTCGAGGTGATTGTACAGCAGTACGGCCGACATAGATTTCGAGGTGAAGGTACATAATTTAATTCTCTCCGTACATGCACAATTGGCACGACTTTCGAGGCAGCCTCTAGCACGAATTTTGAGATTGAAAAATTCAACAATTGGGTTCAAATTTCAAGACAGAAATTATGATAAGTACTATTGATTTAATTTTTGTATTTTTACTGAAGAAAAATAATAAATCTCACTCAGAAACAAGTTTTTCCTTGGGGGTTTTATCCTAGACCAGTGGTCAAAAACAACTGTCATTTTCATGTGTGTTTCATTGTCTGAAATTTTTTGAGTTTGAAATTTTGGTTGAAAAAGAAAATTTCTGAATTGTTTAATTTTGAAAAAGAACTTCATGTGTTTCAGGTTCGGTCAAATTTTGTTTAAAATGTGTGCATAGAGGACTTGGGAATTAAACTATGTAGAGAAGCCAAAAGGTTTGAAACCGGGTTGGGGTTCTTTCAAAAACTTTCAGAGATGGTCGTCAACATCTTCAGATCGAAAGAGAAGCTACAAGGTTCATCTAACTACAACTCCTGGAAGGCCAGGTTGACAGCTATTCTAGAAAAGAATGACTTGGATGACATTGTGTTTAATGTCAGTGAAGAGCCAACATCTAATGCTGGAAGACTTGCTTACAAGAAGAAGCAGGCTAAGGCTAGAAGGATCATTTATGATTCTGTCAAAGAAACCGTGATGCCCAACATCACAGTATTGAAGACTGCCAAAGAAAACTTTGACACCTTGGCCAACTTGCATGAGAAGAAGGCTCCCAGCCAAAAGAGGGAGTATGAGTCTAATGAGTTTGATGATTTTTGCCGAGAAGCTGGAGTCAAGAAAGAGCTGACAGTACCATACAACCCTCAGCAAAATGGGGTTGCAAAAAGTAAGAATAGAACAATCTGTGGAGATGTTAAAGCAATGCTTACCCATCTGGATCTTCCTTTATCTTTGTGGGCAGAAGTTGCAAGTGTTGTTGTGTACATCCATAACACAAGCCCTCAAGCTATCTTGGGGGAGAAGACTCCAAAAGAAGTCTTCACCAAGAAGAAACCTGCAGTTGACCACATAAGGATATTTGGCACTCTAGTATACATTCATGTGCCAAAGGAAAAGAGGGCCAATCTAGAGCCCTCCGGTAAGAAAGGTATATTTGTCGGGTACAATGATTGCTCAAAGGCTTATCGAGTCTATGTACCGGGACAAAGGTACATTGAAGTTAGCAGAGATGTGATCTTCCATGAGAAAGCCTTGTATGGACTGAAACAGGCTCTGAGAGTCTGGTATGTGTTGGAGGCGCTAGTCGGTGAACCGACTAGACTAGTTAACCGACTAATCAAAGATTGGGTCGGCCTCCAAAGGTCGTGTCGGTTGACCGAACCGACAAGTAGTTACTCATAACTGTTTTGTAATCATTAATAATAGGTTGTTGAACAAGATATAGAACTTGGTTCATTTTTGTACATATATAGACCCTCATGTGATTCTATAATATAATATGTTATTCTACTATCTGTTCTTGCCTCGTCTCTGTATGCTTATATGAATCTATATGTGTATTATTGGTAACCATATGTGATCTGTGAGATTACAACATTGGTTCCATTGCCGGTAGTGTTATCACCAACCTTGTAGTTTCCTATGTATGATGGATCCAGGATGGAAGGTAGAGGGGCAAGCAACTAAGGAGCTGGAACCAAGACTGCCTAGACTCCCAAATGGATGGTTGTCACGCCAATCAAGGCAGTCTTCACTTTATGTTACCTGAGTCCAAGATAACAACGGGGGAGACCCAGATCTACTCTCGACAAGACAGATCAAACCTAGACACCAGATCATATCAAGTATGGCTTGAGGTACATAAGGTATAAGGTAATTGGAAACTCTAGATCTGTGGAAGATGATACTAAGTGGACTAGGGCTTTGGATCAGAGCTTCAGTCGTATGAGGGTATATCCAAAGTGGAATACAAGTGACCTATAGGGGTGATACTAAATCTAGGGTTGAGGTACTAGCAACTGATGAAGATAACCACTGCCTTGGGAAACATAACTGAGGCAGGGTGAGTAAGGACAGAGTTGGGACTGTCAAGTACCAAAGGGATAGACTCAATGAGAGATATGACAATGTCAGATTACCTGAGTCATCAAGGAGCAGTCAACTTTTAGGGGAAAGAGGTCAAAAGAGGGCTAGCGCTAGGCTTGTAGATCAGTGCCTGTTGGGCCTTGGGCAATGGAGTCAGTATCTGCACAGCGTTAAAGTGAACCCACCTGAGATATGCCCTGGCCTATGGACCCAGAAAAGTGTTTGGCCCAGAAGATTTAGTTTACAGGGAAACCAGCAGAAGGAGGGCTAGCTCTAGGGTTTGGAGAGGCAGATCTGCAGATCTAGGACAACCAAGAGACTATCAGCTCAGCATTGGAGGGACGAGTTCAGAATGGCCTAATCTACAAACCCAAGTAAGAAAATTTCAAAAAAAAACAGATCTAGAAAAGTAAAAAACTGATGAGGGAAGCTAGGATGTTGAAAGTCAGTTTTTTCAGATCTAGGGCTACCTGGCAGGAACTAGCTCAACGTTGGGGGTGTTCTGGAGTCAGGGAGACCTAATCTACAAACCCAAGTGATTATTTTTCGAAAAAAATCCAATCCGGAAATGTCAAAATTCCAGGAGGGGCGCTAGGGTTTGAGCAGTCAAAAAGTCAGATCTAGGGAAAAACAATCACAATCTGGACAACATTGAGGAGGATTTGGTGAGAGGGGTGCCTGATCTACAAAACCCGGCAGTGGTTTGTCCAAAGATCGAGTGGTTCCCTAATTAATTTTGGGATTTTTATTATTTAGGAGTTTTCAGAAAAACTTGAAGAAAAGTAGGTACAATGGATTGAGATCTGAAAAAGAAGAGACTTACCTGTAGATCTTACCTGGAAATGCCTGAAGATGCCTCGATGATGATGATGATCCCCGCCATCCCAATCAATTCTGGAAAATCTGAGTGAGTTCTAGGACCAACGTTATGCTCCAAGTGACCAATGCGCCCCCTATCCTGCACAAGCAAATGTCAACAATATCAGATTTAATGTACCATGAAAGAAAAAGCAAGCTCTACAGAAACGTAACAAGATGTAATCATAGATCACAATGAAGCTAATGAAAACCCCCTGATACAAGACGAAGACAATCCGAGCAAGTTGAGGTCCCTCTGCAAAAACGCTCCAGCTGAAAACGCCCTCCTGTAGATAAGACAATGATCCCGAAAAAAAATATAGATCTCACAATATTCCGAATGGTAGGAAACATGAGACTTTCCAATCACCACCGAAGAACATCAGATGCAAAGAAGATCCAAAAAATATCCACAAAAAAATCTTTCTATTATTCAAATTCAAGAGCCAAAGACCCCTTACAAATGAGAAGCTCTCTCCTTTAAATAGGAATGAGAGAACCAAAATCCTAACCACTTTCAAAACAAGTGGCTAAGATTAAAAGATATAAATGTTCTAATTAATGGTTGAGATAAGCTCAACATACAATACATGGATCAATATAACCATAAAGTACCAAAGTGGACTAGATCACCCATAAAGAGGGTACCCCACTCAACAAGAAATAAATGAAGCACATGGTGGGTCCATGGAGTGTTAACTAACTCCCTCTGGGTGCCCCATGGCACAAATAAAATAGTATAATATTTTAATTTTTTGACTTTGTGCCTCCTTGAGGAAATCGTGAGCCTCCCAAAAGCCCCAAAAAATAATATAAAAATGCCCGAAAAATAGGTGTGGGCCAAATCAAGTGCTGCAACTGCTAGAGAAGGTGCGGAGGACATCACTCTCATCATCATGACTCATCCCATGTCATTTCCTTGCCTCAGTAGCCCAAATCGATTTCTTCAATAGCCATTTAATCATTTTTTAATCTGCCTTGAGAAATGTGAACCTGCCAAAACAGCGTCCTAGGGTGCCTGCGTTGTCCAACTGAGCCCACCAAGCTCTCTGAGATGGGGGTACTATGGTACAATCAAGTGGCTGCACCCCCTATGCCCCATACAGCGCCCTAGGAGATCCCAATAAAACATCTCCCTGTTCAAACACATCATCCTATGAAGCAAAACTGCATCAGAAAGGTAAAATGAGCCTGATCATCTCTGCAAGTGCCCAGAACTGAAAATAAGTTATCTCATTAGACTCAGAGAGTCCAAATCCATCTAGGGTGTATACTCATACCCTTTCCAGGTCTTTGCCTAATCATCAACAACATCCAATAGACAATATAATCACCTGTAAATGACCACATACCAATAATATAACTCAGACTATCATCCATCTGCTGCAAGTGTTATAAGGCTAAGACATGCTCTGCAAATCATTTAAGCAACAATCATAACAAGTAGCAGTCACCTCATTAGCAGTACATCAACCAAATACATATATAGGGTTTTATTTATTATTACTCAGACCAGACTTTCACAACTATACTCACTTCATAGTTGTAGTCAATTTGCTAGTGAAGGCTGAAGGCTTAAATTGACAAGGCTAGGGCAAAGGATGACTACCAACTTAACATCATGACACTTTGGATATGGAAAGGGAATACTCACTATAATCACATGTCGGACAAACAACAACACAAGGAATGGTGGTGCCTCACTAATGGTTAAGTTGTTCAGAGAGTGCTTATTCAACTTAGGCATCATATCTACATCAAGTTTGATCCAGTTTCATTAGGACCATCAATTTTATTTCCATGGCCTTTTTGGCCTATATGACCTTTTGGGACTTCACCAGTGCTTAAAAGCACAACTAATCGCAGCTTTCATCCAGGACATATTCAAATTTATAAGGTCAACAATATTTGGATATAGCATATATTTAACCATTGTTTTTGGGACCTTTCCTTATACCCTTCAAGGGGTATTTCAACATTTCATTGCTCTTGCCCTTTGCTCACATATGTTAAGAAACACATTTTAGAATTTACATTTTCCATGGGTGCATATATAAGTATTTTCAATACAATAAGTACATGAGCTTTCAGTTTTAGCCAACAACATCTCAAGTGACCAGGGGGAGTTCTACACATTGCCAAACATCGGGACAACCGACCAGAATGATTTAGGCATACAATCTAACTCACCAAAGGCAAGTTTTGTCACCAACTCAGAGCCGAGACACAATATAAATAAGGAGGTTTGTCCAACAAAGGTTCTAGCGAGGAAAGGTCCTCCATGCCACAAGTCAAGTAGTAAGTCGGGTTAAAACAAAATTGGAAGGTAATGGATGGGTGGAGACAATGAAAGATGAAGCCAACACTAACAAGCCAAAACAATAGTGGGAATGACTACCTCTATTTTCCCTAAGGAGGGTAAAACGAATGAGTATAGATCAGGAACTTCCAAGTCTAAGTAGGGACATCAATACATAATACAAAATACATCCAAGTCCATATATTTATGACCGCCAGATCATGACACTAAATGCTATTATATGTCACAAAAATGAGTATAAGAGCAATAATCACCATAACACAATGTAATAAATGTTGAGTCATAACCATGCAAATAATCCATCTTAACCATCATCTGTCTAATGAGAAACACTAAAACCAATTTGGGCATCATAAACTGCTCTGCCAATGACTAAATGGCTACATCAGTCCTCGAATCTGTGTCCTGAGACTCAGTCCTGACATGGGAGAGTATAATAGTCCATAGACAAAATAATGATCCATCAAAACTGCTCATCTCAACATCTCATATCTAAGAGATATGGCTGAAAAATGTGTTGTATCTGAATAATAGAATATGGTAGCCTAGCTACTATATATGTGATACATATATGGATGACATGACCATACGTAAATGATATCAGAGCAAGAGATTAAGAATTGGTGGGAGCGTAAGATCGCAAATTATTTACAAAATTACGCGAGAAGAAACAAATTGACCATTGCTCAGGCGAAGGAGAAATTCTTCATCGAAACCCATGAGAAATTTGTAGAATCGGTGCCTCAATTGTGGAAAAAACTATTGAATGAAGCCAGAAACAACTAAAGACCAAGAATTACTTAAGAAACTGATCCGAGGAGGAAGAACAAACCTGTCGGAGTGGTTTGAGAAAATTGCAGACGAATTCTGTCAAGAACAAGCAGTAGAGGAGAGAGTTTCAATTGAAAGTATTGAAAAAATATTCTATACCGACTTTACTGAGCGAATTCTTTTTTCACTACCGACCCTGTTGTTCACATTTCTAATCGACAGAGGAGTAGGTCATATAGTCGAACCTCGACCATCACTCATCGAACCGCCTGCAAACACTAACTGGGCAAAAAAATAGAAGGCGTGGGAAAAAATTATTGCAGAAAGGGAGTGGGAGTACTTCCTGAACAAATAGACCGAACTATCCGAGCTTACTAAAGCGTCGGGTAGGCTATGGGGGGGCAGCTGGCCATGTGTCAAGGCAAAGTAAAAGGATTCTAGCCGACCTAAGAAAATACCACCACCAGCAATGAAAAGTCGACCTAAGAAGGAAATTGAGCGGACAGTGACTCACAAAGGTACATCGGACCTACAAAAGATAGAAAGGGAGAAGAGGCAGAAAAGAAGGGAAGAGATACAAGAGCAAGCTATAGCGCTCCAAAGAAGAATGGTTTCAAGGGTGACAGAGCATGAGGAAAATCCACCGCAGTCGAGTCATGACTAACAGGAAGAAGGCATAGGTGAAGAGGTGTTGCCAATGGAAGAAGATTTGTGGATAGAGCAGTGAGAAGCTCTCTAGCTAGAAATACCCCATGAGGTAAGACCTCTGTCTCCAATAAATCCGAGTACCCGAATGCAGGCCATTGTCGAGGAGGACCTGAGACTAAGAGCTGGTGAGTTCAGTATATGGAGCCGACTAGACGACGAAGTAAATGATGACAATCATCTAGTGATCCATCAACCGAAGGAAGGAAATTGGGTTGCACTTCAGGCGTACCCGTCAAACCGAAGCATTCATTTACTCTACCCCAGACATGAAGGAGCGCCCCCCCTGCCAAACACAGCTTTACAAAACACAGACTAGTGGGACTCACGAGCACAACAATGCAGTTGGACATCGACAAAAGAAGTCGAAACTGATCAACAGGTTGTTGAAACAGAATCGACAAACAAAATATCTGATGGAAACGAAAGTTCCATCAAGACTAGTTGTGGACAAAGAGATACACGAAGTATCCCAGTACTAGACTAGTTAACCGACTAATCGAAAATTAGGTCAGCCTCGAAAGGTCGTGTCGGTTGACCGAATTGACAAGTAGTTACTCATAACTGTTTTGTAATCAGATATAATAGGCTGTTGAGCCAGATAAAGAACTTGGTTCAATTTTGTACATATATGGACCCTCATGTGATTCTATAATATAATCTGTTATTCTACTTGCTGTTCTTGCCTCTTGTCTCTATATGCTTATATGATTCTATATGTGTATTATTGGTAACCTTATGTGATCTGTGAGATTACAACAGTATGCCAGGATGGATGGATTTCTCCACAGCTTGGGGTTTTCCAAAAGTACAGTTGATTCTAACTTGTACTTTAAGGTTGTTCATAATCATGTCTTGATACTTGTTCTAAATGTAGATGACTCGTTTCTTACAGGTGATAAACAGTTGATAGAATAGTGTAAGAGGGAGCTTACCTCTAAATTCGAGATGAAAGATATCGGATTGATGCATTACTTCCTTGCCTTAGAAGTCTGGCAAAAGGCAGGCAAGATCTTCCTGACACAAGGAAAGTATGCAGTGGATATCTTGCAAAGATTTGGGAAGTAGCACTGCACGTCCATGAGCATACCCATGACTACCAACTTGACAAAGTTGTGGGACTCGGCCACCAATTCACAGAGTGTGGACTCTACTTTGTACAGACAACTTATTGGATCCCTAATGTATCTTGTGCATACGAGACCAAACATTTGTTAAATAGTGAATGCACTGAGTCAGTTCATGTCTGATCCGAAGCACATACACTTGGTAGCTGCGAAACATGTACTCAGATATGTGCGAGGTACTATCACTTATGGGCTTAGGTATACTTCCAGTAGTGAAGTATTATTATCTAGATATGTAGATTCAGATTGTGCTGGCAGTGCAGTAGACCGGAAAAGTACCTCTGGTTACTACTTTAGTATGGGATCAGCAATGATCTCTTCGTCCAGCAGGAAGCAAGGTTCCATAGCTCAGAGTACAGCTGAGGCAGAGTATATTGCTGCAAGTGATGCCTGCAAGGAAGCAGTTTGGCTCAGAAAACCGATATCGGATCTGTTCGAACGAAAGCTTGACTCAACAATCATCCATTGCAATAATCAGAGTTGCATAAAGCTTTCGTAGAACCCAGTGTTTCATGATAGATCGAAACACATTGAAATGAGGTATCATTTCATCAGAGACCTGGTGCAGAGAGGTGCTCTGAAGTTGCAGTACATTCGTACGGATGAACAAATCACAGATATCTTGACCAAGCCTCTGACAGCATCAAAGTTTGTGTACTTTCGTGACAAGCTTCGTATGGCAGAGAATGCCTCTCTCACTGAGATGGAGTGTTGATTTTTCTAAGCAGCATCGAGAGCCATTCTCTTAGGAGAATGGGGACACCTGGTCTGGAACCACGATGTGGACTCAACCTAGAGTTGAGTGATCATTCTGTTGAATGATGATATCTGGTCCTTGACCATGATTTGGACCCAGCTCTGCACTGGGGGGAATCAACCTTGTGTTGAGTGACCATTCTGTTGAATGGTGACATCTGGTCCGGGACCACAATGTTGACCACTCTAGTATTGGTAGACTCGGCCTAGTTCTAAGTAGCCATTCCTTTGAATGGAGGCACCTAGTCAGTTACCAGGACTCGGCCCGAGGCTGAGGGTTGTTCTCCAGGAGAATGGAGGTGGTTGGTCTATTACCAAGTATTTGACCTAGTGTCAAATTATGCAGCCTATGGCTGAGGCAACTGTCCTGTTACCAGGAATACACTATAAGCCCTAGACCGGGTCTAGGCATGTGTAACACTCTGACCCTTGATCAGTGGGCTTTGGGGTCTTCTCCAAGGCTTAGCTACCCTTGGTTAAGACACCTTAATACCGATCTTGGTGTCACACAAAGTGTGAGATAAAAGCATTAGTAATTCTCTATGTTTATGATGATGTACTTTGAGTGGTGATGAAAGACCACATTGACCACATGTGATGACCACAGGGGCACTTGAAGAAGGCTAAAGCAAAAGTCAAAAATACACGAAGACCTTGAGTACCACTAAGGTGTAAAAGTCAAAGTGCTAAAAGACCTTTAGTACCACTAAAGGCAAAAGTCAAAATTAGAAAAGAATAAAATATTAATATTTTTATCTTTCTAAGTTTGGTCCACTTACAGGTGACTCAAAGGATATAAAAGAAGATCAATCCATTTCATTATTACACACACTTTCTCTCACAGGTACAGCTGCTCCATCAGAAGATCTCATAGGTTTTGAAGAAGAAGGTTTTTATGATTATGCCCTAGCATGGATGAGTCTAGCTAGGGCATCATCATCCATTTGAAGACAAACCCTAAGTTATGGTTTCAACATCAAATTTGCAGGAGCTGGTTTTTTCCTTCTTCATCTCACCGAGCAGCTTCATTTTTTTGGGCATCTCCACGAGCAGCCCTCTTCCTCCACGAGTTGCCCCTATCTTCTCACGGGCAGTAGTTTTGAGGGCTCGGCCCTCCCTTTCCTACCCGCGGGCAGCATACCCGTGAGGGTTTGGCTCACGACCAACCCTCGAGCAGCCTCTGGGGTAACCCGTGAGGGTTGCGGGCTGCTAGTAGTCTACTGCAGCAGCTGCTAGCAAGCCCTTAGGGCCTCGGGTTGTCAACAGACAAGCTCAGAGAGCCATGGGTAGCCCATAGACCTGCCCAGCAGGTCCCGGGCATAAGGACAGGACAGCGGGCAAGGAAAACAGGACAGGTCAGGAAGTACAAAAGGAAAAAGGGCAGGTCGAGTAGTACAGAACGGTACAGAACAGGTACGGGCAAGTATAGCAGATCGGGGCAGCCATACAGTCAGTTCTGGGCTACCTGCTAACTTGGGCAGGAGAGAAAAATTAGGACCACAAGCCCTAATTTGGAAAAAGCCCTAATTGGGCATTTTTTGTGAAATTGGAAATTTGATCTTTTGTAAATTGTGGAACAACCCTCATAGGGTTTGTAGATCTTTTGAAAAACTCAATCATATCATTTACGAGATGAATTACTAATGCTTTTGGGGTTTTTGTCCTTCAAAGGTTTCCCCAATGAAAAATTTTGTGTTCATTGTGTTGATGTGATTGATGTTGTTTACTGCACTTGTCATTTGTTTATGTCTGCAAATTTTAAAAGTATTCATGCTAATGCTAAAATTTATCATCATGATGATTCATCTCATGAGATACATTTATTTTGAACATTTGATGTGATTTTGTATCATCCTATCATGAACATGTTTCAGAATTTTCAGTTTAGTAACGGTATGTGACAACTTGACATCTTATGCATGTTATCTATTGGTTGTACCATCATATTTATGTAGCAATGTGTCTATTTGATGTTGTTGTTGCTTTAGATATTTAAAAAAAATTGAAATAAATGAGTATTTTTATATTTTTTTGAAGTCTTGCAACATTTTCCGAGATTTTCCGATATTTTCGTCGATGCCACCAAAAAGTTATATGCCAGACCCTCGCCGATACTTTCCCCAAGACGATATATGCAACATTTCCCTATACCACAAAGCTCATACCATGCACCCACTAAGTGCATCCAACCTACATGTCATCATACAAAATCTAGACACACACATCAAAGCACTAACAGTCAGCACAAGATGGAAGACTCAAGACTTCTGTAACTGTCCAACAAAGTGTTGTCATCTACAATGTTAGCGTCTTAATCCATTCATAGAAAATATGTCTCGCTTAACACATGTATGGGAGGTTATTTTTCAAAATAATACATGGTGGGTGTGTGGTGTGTATGTGCAGTCCAAATATCCATCCATTAATGAGGAATTAACAATAACCATGCAATAAGCCATCATACATCACACAGAAAAGTAAAGAGAACCAATCTCATGACTATATAGGCATAAAAACAACAGAAACATTAGTAAACCCCAACAACACCATCAAGATACTCAATAATCCATAAAGTCAGCATGTTCATACAACAAAATGCACCATTATAGGTATTAAACCTTCATGACAGACTACAACACCTTAACCATGGCCATAGGACAAATACATCTCCCAAAACCTGACTAGTTGCACAACTACTAGCTCTTAGAACCATGGGAACCTAATAAAACTCAAGAGGCCTTTTATGCAGAAATTTCTGTGTTCCTTGATTTTTAATGTAAAACAGAAAATTCACCTCACATGGAAGTTTCCCAGATCTAGTCCCTATGAACTTCAGCCTTCGGAATGATCTGAAATATTAGTTTACAACAGAAAATACCAGACAATATTTCATCACACTTCAACCCAACGCACTGGACAAAAAAGAGAAAATATATGAAACATATGCCAACAAGTGTCAGCTTCTAAGAGAAATCTTTTCAAGCATAAACCAGATCAGAAATTCACTTTATTACAGCAGGTAATCTACCCTATTATCTTCAATATCAATGCTAAATCCTTAACTATTTCAGCCTTGACTTATGTCAAATCAACAAGGCATAAAAGTGCTGGAAATTACCAAATCATGAAGACAATGATAGCTGGAAATCAAATCTGCTATTACACAAGTATTGGATGGCTAAAAACATCATATATATATATACCATGAATTAAGTACATGTACATAACACAAGTTTATCACAAAGCTACTACAATATTCAAACTTGGCGGGAGTTTCTTGGAGCATCTTCACTTGTACTTGTTTTTCTCTCTCTTGGGTGTTAAGATTGCTTGGCCTCTTTTGAGTTTCTTGGAACATCTTGGAGTCCTAAGGTTAGGGTTTTTACCCTTGGAGATTAGAGACTACAGCAGGGAGAAAATCCTAGGGTGGACTTGTGAAAAAGAGAAGAGGAAGACGTCCTGCCTTGGAGATGTGTTGGAGGTATTCTTACATTTGTTCTTCTTGGTGGAGCTAGGACTTGATGATATATCCTAGCAAGGGTATTTTTCATGGCTGGATTTTGTAGTCTTAAGAGGAAACCATGGTATATACTTCATCATTGAGCTTATACATGAAGTTTCCAGCCACACATATCTCGTGTCAATTTCGGCTTTGATTTTCAGCTACATGTGTTCTTCATATTTTGTTATTTACATCTATTTATGATCTTGCTGATTGAACATAAGTAAAAGGGTGAATTGTTAAGTGATTTGACATCTAAAGAAAAAGATAAAGGGGTTGATTTTACTGCTGTTATTTATGAGGTAAAAGTACATTTTAATATCTGAATATTGACTATGTAGTTGCCCTAGAAGGGCTGAAAACTTATCTCATTGGTTGGTGTCTTTTCTCCATAATTGCAGGAAGTTTAGGGTTGTTTGAAAGTGAACTATTGTACTTCTTCTGCTGCTGTTTTGCACTTTAATTTACAGCAATCCTAGGGCAGAAAATTCTGGAATTAAGATCCGAGGAACCTTCTAGAAAGAAGGTGAAATTTCTTAATTGCATTGAAGTGTCATTCCAGTGAAATTTCCACATAGCACTCCAAGGCAAAGAGAGATGGTATACAAAGAAGAGTGCATAAGAGAAAGAGAGAGAGAGAGACTCCCGCTCCTCCCCTCACATCTTTAACACAAGAGTGATGATGAATGAGCTCTATAAGCATGAATGTGAGAATGACTCTCTCCTTCCTCTATTTATATGAGAGGTGAAGGGAGGTCTACAATATCAACTGGACCTTATTCAATACAAGCAATCTACAAAATGCAAGTAGGCCCACACATGTGAAGCGCTACACTCCAAAAGGACACATGTCAAGATTGAACGTGATGTCACCAACAAGCAAGGCCCCAAGGCATGAGTGCCCCTCAAGCAAGGTCCAACACTCCTCCAAAGGCTCCAATGCTCCTCCAAGTCCACCACTCCTACATGACCACTCCCTTAATACAAGCATCCTCAAGTCGAGCACAAGCATCCATGCAAGTGATTCAAGTGTGCCCATGCCATGTAGGGTTCAATGCCCTCCTCCATATGCCAAGCCAACATCCTCCAAAGCAAGGCATCCTCCAAGCAAGAAACTCTACCTCCATGTTGCCATCATGAAGAAGTAGCACAAGTTATCAAGGTCTCCAATGCTCCAAGGAAGGAAAGCCGCATAAGCATCAAACAAGATCTAGCATCCAAGTAAGTCACCTCCACATATGCAAGTCCATAACAAGTCAACCAAGTGCAATCCATACACCATGCACCAAACATCACATGAAGCACCCCCAAACATGATCTAACACTTTTGCATTAACCCCAAAAGCTAACACTCCCCTCTTTACAAGGAAAGGGTCACAAACAACAGTCTTCCCCCTCTACAACTCAACCAAACCTACTATCTACAAATCTGTAACTACTACAGTCATGTAACTAACCACTAGGTCTGGGAACAAAACAACCACACGATCATCACAATCAGAAGGCTCACAAAGGAAAGAAGCCAATGCAATGTGAGTAGCATATTTCCTAGCAGTGTTTTAAAACTCGGAATCGGCCGAGGGTCAACTCGGACTCGGACTCGGACTCAACAATGACTCGGCAATGACTCGGGCGGTTTGATTTTAATGGCTCGGTTTATTAAAAAACATATAAAATATTTAAATTTTAAAGAAAAAACATATAGTTTGTTCACAAATCTTTCTTCCAAAGAGGTAGCCTCTAAGTTGCTTTTCTTTCTTCTAAAGAGGGAGCCTCTAGGTTGCTTTTTCCTGCTTTCTTCAATAGAGATTAAATTGATTTGTAAGTTTGACAAATAGAAGATTTTTATATCGAAAGGAGATTGAATCAATTCCCTTAAACAACTCCAATCTCCATCCCAATCTTTCTGCAAATCGAGAATTATTTTTTCAAACAATCCTCTATTCTTAGCTTATAGAAATATGCCAGAATGTGAATTTATCAAACCTACAAGTTTGAAACACGCTTCATAAGTTTCTCATGAATATATGATGAATATATTAAAAAAATTTAAGGATAAAAAACAAATTAAACTAAATAGATATTTATTTCCATAGATATTGAAATTTATATTAATATCCACTAAAAACCAAACTAGGCCAAAGACAATAGATATTACATCCTTCATGAGAAGCTGTACAACAAACGAGGGGCACAAAGAGGCACCACTTCAAAAAACAGAGTATTACAACAACAGAAATGAAACAACATAGCCTAGGGTCATAAATACCCTAAAAGATTCTACAACCTTGATTTCACATAAAAATTGCCCAGCATTAATTAAGCATGTCTACAAGTGACTGAACTCAAGTCAAAATTTTAAGGAAAAAATGGTTCTGAAAAAACATTTTGCTCTTACAAGATATAGAAGTAGATCATTCGGTTTTTTTTGGACCATTTCACATAGAATTTTTAATAAAGATAAATTTTAAATTGATTTTTTCTCAAGATGGCAGACACGGGATCATCTACTATTGAGTGCCCGTGGTGAGCAAAGGGTTTGATTCCTTAATGTTCTTACATGAGTATTGGAACCTTAATAAAAGGGCAGATACCCAAGCCAATGAAGGGGGAGGGGGCATCAAATGCTCCTCCACATGTCCCCATCCATGAATGGAATTACAGAAGCCGACGTGGTAAGCAACAAGCATAATGTCATCAATTTACATGGTAGAAGAACGAACATCCATCACTGCTCCACCGCATTCACTGCTGCATTCCTTTGCACATGCAAAATCATGAAGGGTACAATGTCAAAGAGAGCTCCTGCATGTGGAATGGACTGGCAGTTTGGGAGTTTAACGCCAACAATGAAGGTTCAAAGAACATTGCACAGTTGAAATGGCCGAGTTTGGCTCCACAACATGCTCTGTGTGTTTCCTTTCTTGGTATCCCTCGCCACTGAGTGCATGTTCCCATAGTGCACTACCATTGTAGGAACCAATGTTGTCTCCTCTGTGACTCAAAGAACTGCAAAAAGGTGTAAAATAATGTGAGAAAGATTTAGCTGAAAAAAGTGGCAACCTGACTTAATCAGCTCTAAATGGACCAAATGGATAGAGGGTTTTAAAAGCAAATGGAGCAAAACAAAATTTGGGACTAATGTGCCATAGATGCTAGCGAAAATATTTTTAGTCTACATGAATAGGAGTCGTCCCGAGCCTTATCAACAAGTCAACAGGGAAACAAGTTGAGATGACCTCAGGAGTTAGGTTAGGGGTAGGAGTTAGGTTAGGCATTAATTTTTAATTTTTAAAAAAAAATTGAAATCCGGAAAAAATCGACGAGTTGGCCTTTGAATTGGCCGAGCTGACCGGTTCGGTACCGAACCGGGCACCCGAGCCGGTTTAAAGGCCGGTTTGACTCGGTGAGGGTTTGACTCGGGTGACTTGGGCCGAGTCCGAGCCGGCTCAGCCGAGTTTAAAAACACTGTTTCCTAGGAGGTATACTTGCCCTCATTGAAATCTTGCATATTTCCAATGCTTCTCCCAAGCATCCTAGGATTTCACACCCAAACACCTATAAATAGGTCAAGTACCACTCCTAGATACAATGTAGATGAAATACCAACTCCCACTTTACCAAAAGAGTGGTTTCAGCAAGATATGTTTGCCACTGTTACCGGTTGAAATGGCAGTCCAAGCCACCAGTAAGCATGTGAGGAGGAAGTGACCACTGTCACCTTAGTCAACTTCTCCTAACTGCTTTGGAAGCCTCAGCCTCCTAGGGGAGAGCCCTATTTTAACTCTGCAAAGACACTAAACAACAAAATATTCTCTTTCGAGGTTGTTAGTGACCAATGCCTAATGGAGTCAAAAATGGAGTGAGGGTAATGCTTGTGGAATAATATAAGTATGGTTATCACAAATAAGACTATTTACAATCGAAATCTATAGGAACTAGTAGTAAAACCAATCATGCGCTACTAGTAATTACCAAACAATAGTGTATGGCAATATATCAGTCCTCCGTCAAGTATTTAAAGATATGTTTCATATGTAACAATAATAACCAAATAAGTACCTCATCAATATGTCAAGAAAACAATGTTGCATTGCATTTACTAGCAGCAGTAATAACTTAGTATAAAAAGCAATTGTATGTTAAACCTGCCCCTAACATGTGCATACAGTATTGTACAGCAGTATGAATGACATATGACAGTCATAAACGCAGTATTACCACCTGAGTTTTAATGACAAATCATGGCAGCAGTATCATTATTATATCACAAGAAATAAACCTCATTTGTCACCCGTTAAGGCCTGACTTTTATGTGTGTATATAGCATGTACAGCAGTATGCATTCAGTCATCTATTCATAGCAGCATTATTGAATTTGCACAAACAACATTAGCTAACAACAATATAAGTGTGCTTAGCAACATAAATTTAGCATTCAATAGGTAATGTATCTAGGCACTAACCAGACAATTTCACCAACTTGGAACCATGTTGCAGATTGTGAGTATGATAATGCAAAGATGAGTATAGTCCACTTACTTGTTGCAATTAGATTATTAATAGACTAACCCTTTGTTTGTTGTTGTGCAGGTCAAGGAAGAGGTGTGTGAGACACAAGTATGGGACGGCTGCCACTGTAAAGGGCAGCCCTATAGGGTAGGAGAGGACTGTCACTAAAGTGGTCTAGGGTTGTTGACAGTGAAGAAGGAGATCCGAGGCCTAATGAGAAAAGCTTGGGTGGTTAACAAAGCAAAGGGAGGAGGCCCGAGGATGGAGAGAGGGTTGCTGGAGCAGCAGACCGCAGGTAGAAGGGAGGTAAGGGAGAAGGGTAGGGATGCCATGATAGCAGGCCCGTGAAGGAGCAGCTGTAGATTTCCCTTCTAAACAGACCTGAGGTCTTAGGGATTCAGGGCGAGGGTGGAGAAGGGGTCAGCGGGATGTTAGAAGGGTTTGCACTAGGGTAGCGAGGGTTGGAGAGGAGGATGCTAAGGCAGCGAAGGGAAGAGGCTAGGGAGGAGGCTGCTAGCAGCAGATCCGAAGGTAGAAGCAGCCCTAGGGCTGCCCTTAAAGTTGGCCCGAGGGTGCAAAGAGGAAGAAAGGGGAGCTGCTAGGGCTTGAAGAGAAGCAGCGAGGGTAGAAAGGGGACTTAAGAAGGGGCAGAGAGGGTTTTGGAGAGCTTGCAGCAGACTATTAGGGTCTGCATATAGGGCTGGAATGGAACTAACCCTAACACTAACATAAACTAACCTAACAACTAATCCTAACCTAGGTTTGAGCAAGAAAAAGGTGTGAAAACCAAGGGAAACTAACCCTAGCACAAGCGCTACCCAACCTAGGGCTTCTAGGGAGGACGGCTAATCTAGTGAGGAAGAGTTTCTAGGTCAAACAACTAGCCTAGAAAAACTAAGGAGAAAAAGCCTAGAGCACCCTCACAAGGAGATGTACTTTCACTTGCTTAGGTGACAAAAAGGATGGTAATGGCCTATTCCAAGAGACAATGCAGCACTAGGGCTACCATTTAGTCACTAGCATACACATCCACCAGCATTCAAACAAAGAGATAAGAAGCCTCACCTCCAAGTGCTCGTGTTTATCCAACAAATCAGAACATCACCTAGAAAAGAATTTCACCAAAGAATTACAAAAAACAACTTGCATTAACCCAGAAAAACCTCCTCAAGAGGGGCGCATCTCTCCAAAGAGCCCTAGCAAGGGTAAAACAAATGCCTAGTGTATTATCCCATAAGTTTTGTCTCTAAAATGAAAGTGAGGAGATCTATATATATGATCTCACACTCACTTTTTACAAAATATCCAGGCCTGCATGCCTTAAAATGTCAACTGAAAATTAAAAGAAAATAATAATAAAATATAACCTAAGGTAGACTCAAGATAGGCTACCTAAAGTATTTGTACCCCCAGGTGCCAAAATATGCTCAAATAAGCAAATCACTTCGAACGAAAGGCTGGAGTGAGATGGAGGGAGGGAGTTATACCCCATCTAACCCCTAGAATGTTGTAAAATCCCTCGGCACCTTCCTCAAAGCATCAAAAAGGCTTGGCGTGGAGGATGTTTTCCTCTGAGTAGATAAGGCCAAGGAGAGCAAGAGCCCGTTGATTGAAGGGCCAAAAGGGTGTCCTAAGTGGCTGTGAATGGAGACGAGTGTCTTGTAGCTGAAGCAGAGGCTACCAGAGCATATAAACGAGATATGGAGCCATGTGACCCAGTGGTCAACCCTTAGGAGCCCCGAACACCAACCCCGAGGTTAAAAACCCCGTCAAAGGGAAGTCAGCAATGTCATTAAGCCATAGTACTCCTAAGGGATGGACCAAAGGGCCCAGCCATGACCACCATTGCTCGATAACACCCCTCCTGGTCGAAAAAATGGCCCTCTCTCCCTGGGGTACACCTAAAGGTGCGCTGGGTACAGGTGTAACGTAACAGCCACAATCTAGAATTTTCTTTGACTTTTAATGCAAAACAAAACTTCACCTCACAAGGAAGTTTCCTAGATCGAGTCCTTGTGAACTCAATCTTAGGGCTATCTGAAATATTAGTTTACAACAGCAAACAATGCACAATATTCAATCACACTTCAACCAAACACACTAAACAGCCCAAGAGAAAAGATACCAAACACATGCCAACAAGTTTCAGCACATAAGAGAAATCTTTTCAAGCATAAACTAAATCAGAAATTCACTTTACTACAGCAGAATTTAGGGCAGTAAATCTTCCCTATTATCTTCAAGATCAATGTTAAGACCCTTAACCATTTCGGCCTTAACTTATTTCAAATCAGCAAGACATCTAAGTGTTGGAAATTACCAAATCAAGAAGACAGTGATGGCTGGAAATCAAATCTGCAACTACACAAGTATTTGATAGATGAAAACTTTATATATATCAAAGTTAAAATATCGTGTTGGCGAATATAACGCAGAGGGTCCAAAAACAAAATATTGGATTTATCGGGGAAAACGTCAACAAACATCGGCAATGTATCAGCAAAATTAAAAATTAAAAAATATTCATTTTTTGACTCGGTCAATATTTTGCCAATATTTCTCAATTTTTGGCGATAGTTTCCGATTTTGTCGATATTTTTAAAAAATTGCAATATTTTCAAATGGCATTTTTTTCCAATGACAATATCGCTGAGCTGGGAGCATCACAA
Source organism: Pseudotsuga menziesii (assembly GCA_001517045.1). Lineage (NCBI taxonomy): Eukaryota > Viridiplantae > Streptophyta > Pinopsida > Pinales > Pinaceae > Pseudotsuga > Pseudotsuga menziesii. The sequence continues at coordinate 131,081 of LPNX010332167.1, forward strand.
TATATCGTGATGCAAGCGATAAATCGTCAATGTTTGTGACATTGATATATATATATATATATATATATATATATATTGAAGTACATGTACATACCACAACTTTACAACAAAGATAGTACAATTTTCACGCTCAACAAAATCCCTGGCTAGGGAAAACCATGAAAATCCTAGCAACACCAAGAATACACCAACAAGCTAGAACCACCACTAGAAAGAGCCCTCCTTGCCCTCATGCCAGATGCCTCATTTTCTCTTTCTCCTCAAGTACTACCCTAAGGTTTATCACCAAACCCTACCTCCTTTCCTCCTTAAGGTAGAAACCCTAGCCCTAGGACATGCAAGTATACTCCAAGATAACCAAAGTGCTCCAAGGCAAAGAGAGATGATACACAAAAAAGAGTACAAAAGAGAGAGAAAGAGATCACTACTCCTCTCCTCACATCTCAAACACCAAAGAGATGATGAATGAGCTTTACAAGCATGAATGTGAGAATGACTCTCTCCTTCCTCTATTTATATGAGAGGTGAAGGGATGTCTACAATATAAAGTAGGCCTAGTCCACTACAAGCAACCTATAAAACACAAATAGGCACACACATGTGAGCACTCGAGCACTCCACTCCAAAAGGACACATGTCAAGCTCCAAGGTGATGTCATCAACAAGCAAGGCTCTAAGGCATGAGCGCCCCTCAAGCAAGGTCCAATGCTCCTCCTCCAAAGCAATGTGCTCCTTTGGGTTCACCACACCTACATGACCGCTCCCTCAATCCAAGTGTCCTCAAGACAAGTACAAGCCTCCATGCAAGAAATCAAAGTGTGCCCATGCCATCTAGGGTCAACTCCATGCAACTGATCCACTGCCCATGCCACCTAGGGCTCAACGCCCTCCTCCGGGATGCCAAGCGCTCCTCCAAAGAAAGGAGTCCTCTAAGAAAGCAACTCTAGCTTGTGGCCATAATGAAGAAGTCACACAGTTGTTAAGGACGCCAATGCTCCAAGGAAGGAATGCCACAAAAGCATCAAACATGGTCTAGCACCACGACTAAGCCACCTCCTCACCCAAACCTACCATGTGCAAATCTATACCTATTGTAGTTGAGGAACCCCCAAACAATGGGTCTTGGAAAGGAACAATCATCACAATCCTCCATCCAAGCATCACACCTCATATCCTCAAGACTACTGGAAGGCTCACAATGGAAGAAGCCAATGCAATACAAGTAGCATATCTCATAGGAGGTATACTCGCCATCACTAATGTCTTAAGCACTCATACATATTCCTATGCATCATATAATGTCTAACTAAGCCATATTGGCTTCCTACACCCTAGAGTAGTAGTAGGTGAGGGCATATCCATCCCCAATCTCACCTCGTCCACTCCAAAATCTGACCCAACTCTAACCTTTGAATCAACCTCTACAACAACCTCTTCACTCTCCTCAATCATTGAAGAAAATCCTGTGAACTAGAAGATATCACATTCTCATCAAACTTCACATCTCTGCTCACCATAACTTCTGAATTGCAGGAATGTAGATATTATAACTTATAGAAGTATCACTATTATTCAACAGCACAATATGCCATCATAGCATCTCAAACCTCCAAAGAACATTGACCACCTATGAATCTAAAGGAACATAACCCTTGATCGTAAACCACCTACCTAAGTCCATCCTCCATTAAGTCAACATCGCGAGCCAAAAATCTCTTTACACTGCATCTTTAGTTGTCTAGGACATCCTTAAAGGATAATCACATCTCCATACAAAACCAAGACAAGTGGATTAGATGCATCAAAACTGAAAATATGACAGTTGCACAAATCTCATCAATCCTAAAATACCAAGCTCATGGTACAAGAAACAACCCACTAGGGCTATCAACAACCTGTGAACATGAGAATCCCTCTCATGCACCTCAAAACCTCTAGCAACCGAAACAAGAGACTGATCAAGGTCAAATCCCTCTACCTAATGGAATCCAACAACCATATCACTATACTCTACAACCCTCTCATCAATTGCAAGCTTGCAATCAATTCCTTATTTTGCCAAAGGTTCTAAACCTATCTCCATGGCATCTAGCCATTAATACTCAACATAAGCCTCCTCAAGGCTAGAAGGCTTATTCGACTTCCCACTAGAACATACAAGTGCCACAGGATCAACAAGAAACCTCTAAAGGCCACCCTATAGCACGCCTCTAAGCAAAGTCCTCATACCTGCTAGACTACAATCATTGATAGGGAAACATTGTCCATCAAATGCAACTTTGCACTAACAATTTGCCAACACAAAATTGAAAGAAGATTTTTCTTCAACTTAGGAACAAACAAAACATCATTCAACTCAAGAACATCACTTAATGATGCATCTGGAAGAAAATGGAGCCCAGTCCTTTCACGTGCTGAGGTACCTACAATCAAGTATGGCCTTAGAAACAACCCTTTCAGCAACAGTAGTGCCCTTAGCCTGTTAGACATATGATTCAAGTGAAATATCAAATATGTTCAATATGGCACCTAGCAAAATAGATACAAGAGCTCTTTTTTTGGTAGATATGGAGTATTTTTTGGTAGATCTAGACTCTATAAGCCATTTAGAGCCTTTTTGTTGATGTATTTTGATGGAAAAATGGATTGCACTCAATGTTATTTTGGTTCTATGCACTCTTATTATAAAATTGGAGTAACAACAATCTAAGAAACAAGACAAAAACTTACAATAGATTTCATAGATCAATTTTACTCAGAAATGACATGAAACAGTGCAATAAAGAGTTGCAGCTCTATATTTGCTTATCATTAACAGAAGTAGTGATACAATGGCATTAATAGCCAGACAATTCGAATCCATGAGAGGTAATTCGAATTGAGTGCATGAGAGTGGCTTAGCTGTCAGTTAGACACCACTCGGCACATCAGTTAACCACTTAACTCATCCTTAATTGACTCTAACTGACTTGGAGGTAGTTTAGACTGAGTCTAACTAAATAGAACTCAACTGCATGCCAACAAGTAGGTGATGGCACCAATCTGACTTCAGTTAGGCTAGTTGAACTGAACTGCACTGAACTGAGTCACCAAAAGTAGGTGGAGGTGCCTTTAATCACTCTAGTTAACTGAAATTAACCCAAAATAGGCTAATTTATGAGGAAGGCGCCTTTGCAGCTCCAGTTTAACTAAAAGGTAGGTGAAACAATTAATTGATTAGGGCGCTTATGTCATGCAGATCAACCCATAATTGCTCCTGGATTGAAGGAGGATGATCCAGTTGATGATGCAGTCACATATTCGAGTCAAGAACTTAGGATATGTGGCAAATTAGGCTGATTTAGCCAAAGGGGGGATTATTTATCCTAACACACCCCTTTAATCATAAGTTTGGATAAATTTGTCCCTAGTAACTAAGACCAAATGTCACCCATTACAACTTAAATCCAAAAGTAACTGCTTAATACAACCAAGGAAACGAGGGAAAACCTCATGGAAAAAATACCCCCTCTCAAACTAAGCAGTGAATTAGGAAAACAAGTTTTGAATAAAACTTTGTGAAAAATTTGTTGCAATTTGTAGCAGCAAACGCTGTATCTTGGTTATTTTGTGCAGCAGCATCCTGAGACTATGCATGTGAACCTCTGAATCCAAACTAAATGATTATGTCTAGAGGAATCTTCCTCTTTGGAAAAGGGAGAATATTCTCAAGTGAATCAGAAATATAGACAGCTGCTAGATGAAAACTGAACCCATGTAGAGCAATTGAAATCAACTGATAGGAGAGAAAAGTGCTTGAGAATTCGAACCATGTGAGGAACACCCAAGCAACTAATATATGGCAGCCTTGAACATCGAACCATGTCAGGTATAATCAACTCCAAGTGTTAGGAGCATGTGTCTAGGCGGATGCAGAATATCTCCCTCTTTACTATGTGAGGAGATGAGCATGTGATCAAAGGTAGAGAAGCCCTGGGACTGTGGAGAGCAAATGCTTGAGCTCCGTACTCTGATATAGCTTCAGAAATAACCAATGATTCACAAAATACAATATTAGCAATCTCATAAGAGGAAACTAACATCAAATCCCCAGCAGCAAGTTTGAAGAAGACATGCGGTACTTGATTTGTCACACCAAAATTGATGAGACTAGCTACAAGCATGACTAAAGGTTCTTGGAACTTAAAACTTGAACCAAATAATATCATATCAGATCCAAATAAGATCATATCAGATCCAAATAAGTTCATATCAGACCCAAAAGTGTGGAATGACATCAAATCCCCAGCAGCAATTTTGAAGGAACTTGCGGTACTTGATTTTTCACACCAAAATTGATTGGAATAGCTACAAGCATTACTAAAAGCTCTTGAAACTTAAAACCTGAACCAAATAAGATCATATCAGATTCAAATAAGTTCATATCAGATCCAAGAGTGTACTCCACCAAGATGGTAGATGCACAGATTTCTCCTTCAAAATTTTGAGTATTGGTGCATGCAATCTTGTAGGAATTTGTTGGAAGCTCTAGGTCAATAAGAGTGAATGGATCACTCCTACAATCTGATATTATTTCCAAAATATCCAAAGTATTACTTATCTGCACACTAGCAGCAACATTAGAGGGAGAGAAATCGAATTCATCTTCACTTTCTTGTTAGGAGTATTAACCTCCCTTGTCCAATTTGGTCATATGTCTAAATCAGGAATCATGTCTAAATCGGGAGTCCATCCATTCTATTTTTAGTCACTAGCACCATTGGGTCCACTTGGCCTAATTGGGGCACATGTTCCAATTACTAAAGTGTGGGGAACACTAATTGAGGCCTACTGCCACTAATTGCACTTGCATGCATCAGTTTAGGAGTCTCCTATACCAATCCCTACTATTTAGGAGCCACTAGGAGTGTCGATACCAACCAAGGTCAGTTGAGTTGAGTTGGTGACTAGTCAAGTTGAGTTAGGAGTCAGTTACATTCAGTTCTAGTCCTCTGCATTCAGTTAGCGCTAGGTTTGCATGGTTGCATGCAGGAGAGGCACATTTCTCACCTACCACAATCAGTTAGCCTCAATTAACACTGAATTAGACACTTGAGTTGTGTTTTAGAACTTCGTTGAACTCCGATAATGGTTTAGACAAGGTCAGTTAACTATTGAGTCTTCGGATAATGATTTAGACAAGGTCTTAGTTACCTATAGTCAAGTAGAGTCTAATCAATTCGAATTTCCTCATGTGGATTCGAATTGCATGTGGCTATTTAAGCCATTGTACTTCATTGTAATTATTATCTAATTACTCTTTGATTAATGAAAAGCATTCACAACTGCAAGCCATTTTTGCACTGTTTCATTCTTCTATAACTGAGTAAATTGTGTGATCTATCCTGTGAGTTGTGTGTTTGTCCACAGATCTATGTGCTCAATTTAATATGGTATCAGAGCCTCGGCAGACAAGGCACTTCTCCTCCTCAGATCTCCTACTGGATCATTTTTTGAGCAAAATTGCTGCTTCCAGCACTACACCAAAAGCAGAGAATTTACCACTTAATATCCCAAGCAAAGAAATTGTTGATCAAGCTTGCTTAATTAACTAAGCTGGGTGTGAAGAAAATTCCAAAAGTGCAAGCTGTCCAACCTTGCAGTGCCCTTTTTTTGTTTTGTAGGTACAACTTCAAAATGAGTTCATCAGTTCCTCTTTTCACCCGATCCTCAGACTATTTTGAATGGAAGATGAAGATGTTTGTATTTCTGAATAGACAAGATCTCTATTGGGTGTCTGATGGATTCGATAGAGAGTCTTTTGAGAGTGAGAATGACTGGCTAAATGCATGTGATGCAGCTTTTGGAATAATGAAACTGGCTCTTTCTCCTAGCTTGCGCTACCTCAGTAGATCTATTAAGATCCACAGGAACTCTGGACAAGATTGGACAGAACCTTGGGAATGATTGATGAGGATCATAATAGCACTTTGGAGAGCACATCCAGCACCATAAGCATCATTGATCCAAAAATCTCAGCCTCCACTCTCTCTGATGAATTTGTTCAAGATGAAGAAGAAGCAGAAGCTTCTACACAGTCAATTCGAATTGAAGACGAAGTCTCCTTGCAGTGACTTCTTCTCCTAATCCTCCGGAAGTTTATGAGATCTGATATCTTATCTCCTCATATGGCTGAAACAGAAGAAGACATTCGAATCTTCGATATTGAAAAAAAATACTGCTGCACTTCCATGCAAACATTCATCGGTGATTTTCCTTTGAATTCTATGCAAAATTTGCCAATAATTGCTTCCAAAAGTGAAGAGGAATTTGATTTTTCTCTCTAATGTTGCTGTTGGTGTGCAAATATGTAAAACCTTGGATATTTTGGAAGAAATATCAGATTATAAGAGTGACACATTCGCTCCCCATGATCTAGATCTTCCAGCGAAATCCTGCAGAATTGCATGCACCAAAATTCAGAATTTTGAAGAAGAAAAAAGCTGTGCATCCACCGTCTCGATTGACCATTTCTTTGGATCTGATATGAACCTTATTGGATCTGATATGATCTTATTTGGATTTGATCTGATATTGCTTGGCTCAAAATTTCAGGATCATAAACCTTCAGTACTGTAGTTGTTCTCATCAACAGTGTGAAGAAACAAATACCGCAAGTCTCCTTCGAAACTGCTGTTAGGGATTTGATTTCATTTCACAGTTTTGGATCTGTTATGAACCTATTTAGATCTGATTTACTTTCTGATCTGATATTATTTGGTTCAAATTTTAAAATCCAAGAGCCTTCAGTATTGCTTGTAGTTGTTCTCATCAACGGTGTAAAGAAAAAAGTACCACAATTTCTCTTCAAAACTGTTGCTGGGGATTTGGTGTTAGTTTCCTCTTATGAGGTTGCTGATATTTTATTTTGTGAATCATTATATATTTTTGAAGTTATATCAGACTATGGAGCTCAAGCATTCGCTCTCCACAGTCCCAGTGCTTCTCTACCATTAATCACATGCTCATCTCCTCGTAGAACTAGTAAAGAGGAAGACATTCTGCATCCGCCTGAACACTTGCTCCTAACACTTGGGGCTGATTTTACCACTCATGGTTTGTTGTTCATGGCTGCAACATATCAGTTTCTTGAGTGTTCCTCACATGTTCTTAATCCTCAAGAACCTTTTCTCACTTATCAGTTGATTTCAGTTGCTCTACATGGGTCCAGTCTTCATCCGGCAGCTGTCTATATTTCTGATTTAGTTGAGCATATCATTCTTCTTCCAAAGAGGAAGATTCCTCCAGACATAATGATGGAGAGGTTCACATGCCAGACCCCAAGATACCTGTGCACAGAAGAAACAGATTGATCCTGATTCTACCTGCTTAATTAGAGGGGGGCCTTTTTTCCCATGTGGTTTTTTCCCCAGCTTCTTGTATTGAGCAATTACTTTACTTTACTTGATGTAATGGGTGACCTATGTTCTTAGTTACCAGGGCCCACAGATTGTCCAAGTTAACATTTAGGAGGGGTGGTGTTAGGATTATTAATCCTCCCTTGTCCAATTTGGTCATATGTCTAAATCATGAGTCATGTGTAAATCAGGAGTCCATCCAGTCTATTTTTAGTCACTAGCACCATTGGGTCCACTTGGCCTAATTGGGGCACATGTTCCAGTTACTAAAGTGTGGGGAACACTAATTGAGGTCTACTATCACTGATTGCACTTACATGCATCAGTTTAGGAGCCTCCTATACCAATCCCTACTATTTAGGAGCTACTGGGAGAGTCGATACCAACCAAGGTCAGTTGAGTTGAGTTGGTGACTAGTCAAGTTGAGTTAGGAGTCAGTTACATTCAATTCTAGTCCTCTACATTCAATTAGCGCTAGGTTTGCATGGCTGCATGCAGAAGAGGTGCATTTCTCACCTACCACAGTCAGTTAGCCTCGGTTAACACTGAATTGGACACTTGAGTTGTGTTTTAGAACTCCGTTGAACTCCGATAATGGTTTAGACAAGGTCATTTAACTATTGAGTCATAATGATTTAGACAAGGTCTTAGTTACCTATAGTCAAGTAGAGTCTAATCAATTCAAATTTCCTCATGTGGATTCGAATTGCATGTGGCTATTTAAGCCATTGTACTTCATTGTAATTATTATCTAATTACTCTTTGATTAATAAAAAGCATTCACAGCTGCAAGCCATTTTTGTACTGTTTCATTCTTCAATAACTGAGTAAATTGTGTGATCTATCATGTGAGTTGTGTGTTTGTCCACAGATCTATGTGCTCAATTTAATATTTCTGAAGCAATCACTGGCAAATTTTGCACAGAATTTAAAAGAGAATCGCTGGAGAATGTTTGCATAGAATGGAAGGAGAGTTTTTCTTCAATATCGGAGATTTGAATGTCTTCTTCTGTATCGGCCATATGAGAAGATGAGATATCAGAGATCTCATAAACTTCCAGAGCAGCAGGAGAAGGAGTCACTGCAAGGAGATTTTCTTCAATTCAAATTGGCTATGTGGAAGATTCTGCTTCTTCTTCATCTTGAACAACTTCATCAGAGAGAATAGAGGCCGAGACTTTTGAACAAAGAACTCTTGTGGTGCTGGGTGTGATCTCCAAATTGCTATAATGGTCCTCATTGTGCTTGCCAAAGGTTCTATCCAATTTTGTCTAGAGATCCTTTGGGTATTCAGCAGAAGCAATAAGGTAGCGCAAGCTTGGAGGAAGGGCTAGACATATTGTTCCAAAAGCTCTATCTCCGTCATTTAGCCAGTCATTCTCATCTTCATAAGACTCTTTACCAAGTCCAATAGATACCTCATAGAGATCTTGTCTCTTTAGAGATGAAATCATCTTCAACTTCCATTCTGAATATCTTGTGGATGGAGTAAGAAGAGGAACTGATAATCTCGAATCCATATGAAGTTGTACCTGCAATTACACAAAACAACCAAAGTAAGGTCGAACAGCCTGCACTTTTGGAGTTTGCATCACACCTGGCTTAGCCAATCAAGCAAGCTTGATCAACAACGCTAGTTTGTCCAAGAATTATGTGGTAAACTCTTCACTTTTGGTGCAGTGCTGGAATTTTTTTGAGCAATTTTGCTCAAATTTCTTCATAGATCCAGCAAGAAACCTATAGAAGAATTGCCTTGTCCTGCCATGGCTCTGATACCATATGAAATTGGAGTCGCAGCAATCTAAGAAACAAGACAGAAACTTACAATAGATTTCACAGATCAATTTTACTCAGAAATGACATGAAACAGTGCAATAAGGAGTTGTAGCTCTATATTTGCTTATCATTAACAGAACTAGTGATACAATGTCATACAATGGCATTAATAGCCAGACAATTCAAATCCATGAGAGGTAATTCGAATTGAGTGCATGAGAGTGGCTTAGCTGTCAGTTAGACACCACTCGGCACATCAGTTAACCACTTAACTCATCCTTAATTGACTCTAACTGACTCGGAGGCAGTTTAGACTGAGTCTAACTAAATAGAACTCAACTGCATGCCAACAAGTAGGTGATGGCACCAATCTGACTTCAGTTAGGCTAGTTGAACTAAATTGCACTGAACTGAGTCACCAAAAGTAGGTGGAGGCGCCTTTAATCCCTCTAGTTAGCTGAAACTAACCCAAAATAGGCTTATTGATGAGGAAGGCGCCTTTGCAACTCCAGTTTAACTAAAAGGTAGGTGAAACAACCTTCAATTAATTGATTGGGGCGCTTATGTCATGCAGATCAACCCAGAATTGCTCTTAGATTGAAGGAGGATGATCCAGTTGATGATGCAGACACATATTCAAGTCAAGAACATAGGATAAGTGGTAAATTAGGTTGATTTAGCCAAAGGGAGGATTATTTATTCTAACACTTATTTGGTATATACATGAGAAACTTTGCATATTTGTGTATAATGGTTTGAATTCACGTGGATGCACATGAATATAGATATAATTTTTCAAAATTTGACTATGTATTTTTGGTGGACTAGTTTTGTTCTAGTTTTTTTTTTGTTTTACTCGGTTCTGGTTTTCAGGGTTAGCCGATTTGACCACCGATTCGGTTCTGAGGGAGGCACCTCCCCTATTTATACTGATCAGTGGAGAGGCCCAACGACACAACAGGGCCAACTTCTCCTCCCAATCAGGGCCGACTTGACTTGGGAGACTCAAAATTACAGTTTAATAATACATTTGTGGGTGCTACTGACCAGACTTACAAGGGATGTTTTACCTCAACACTTTACATGACCAAATACATCAATGACATCCCTAATCAGAGGAACAACATCTCCAAAAAGAGGAATAATAATAAAATAATTATACAAAATAGAATATCTTCCATAGTTACATTTCCTTAACATCCCCTCTTAACAAGGAAGGTATTTTATAACACAACACAACTGTACAACTGACTGGTAAGTCTATACATCATAGGAAGTTTTCACAACTACATCAACATCATCATCACGGAACATCATCATCACGGAGCATTGCATCTCGACACATTATCACGAGCATTGCATCTCGACACATCATCATGCATGGAACATCAACATCACAGAGCATCGCATCTCGACACATCATCATGAGCATTGCATCTCGACACATTATCACGAGCATTGCATCTCAACACATCCTCATGAGCATCGCATCTCGACATATCATCACGAGCATCACATCTCAAGCATCACCTACAATGCCACACATGCAAACACAACATAACATCGGCAATTTAATGTGAAATAACCCACAACATAAAGAATGTTGGAATCCCATCATCCACAAATGAATGCAGGACCACAACGTCCACAAATGAATGCAGGACCACAACGTCTACAAATGAATGCCAAACCACAACGTCCGCAAATGAATGTCACACCACAATGTCTGCAAATGAACTACAGACCACAACATCCGCAAATGAATGTCACACCACAATGTCTGCAAATGAATTACAGACCACAACATCCGCAAATGAATGTCAGAACACAATGTCTGCAAATGAATGCCAGCCCACAACATCCACTAATGAATGTCGGACCACATCTCGTTGGGATCTTCCTATTTCGAAGATACGACCAACCTTCGTGGGATCTTCCTTCTAGGGATGCCACCAACCATGTTGGGATCTACCCTTTCCGATACGATCAATCAAACTGGGATCCACCCTCGGTGATGTCACCAACCATGTTGGGATCTACCCACAAAGATACGACCAAGCTTTATGTATAGTAACCAGTCCTTTTTCATACTAGGCGCACCCCATACGTCTTCCATAACGCCAGCGCTTTTTCATGTTGGATGTGAAGACCACTAGGACTCATCACTCCCTCTTGCGATGGGCATCGATATGCACAACTCCAAGCTTGTCCCTGAAGTACTCGAACTTCACTCTCACCAGAGGCTTGGTCAATACATCGGTTATATGCTCGTCCATCGCAATATACTGGAGCTTCACTACTCCTCTCTACACCATATCCCTGCAGGAAGATCCTCTAATCTCTCCTATATCTAAGGCCATACTTGATCGTAGGTACCTCATCACGTGCTTGACGATCTCCTATTTTGGATATTATTAGGGTTTGTTAGGGTTTTAGTGGAGGTTTATTCATTCTTTACTCCACCCTAGGCTAGATCTAGGATTTTATTGTTATTTTATTGTAAAGAAAGTTGAGTTGCTCTGCCATATAAAGAGAGCCTCTTCCTCATTTGAACTCATGGTTGGAATTTGAGAGCTCCCTCCCTGTTGGAGCTTAATTGACATATCTTTACCTAATGTTGTTCTGGTAGTTATGTTTAGCGTAGGTAGGGTTAGTTTCGCTTGAATCTAGTCATATTACTATTACTTTGCATTGCATTTGTTGTTCCTCATGATTTAGTTGCTTTTATTTCTTATATAGAACAAGGAAGAACAAAAGTGTCTGCCTCATGATGCTTTTAATCCCCTTGGATATTTGATGTGTGTGTGTAGGTCTACAGATACCAGAAGATTCATAGGTTTTCGAGCACTCCCAGGAAGAGCACTTGCGCCACAGTTGGAGCCAGTGTTACGCTGCACCTGTACCTAGCGCACCTTCAGATATGCCCTAGGGAGAGAGGCCATTTTTTTTAAGAGGAGGGGTGTTATTTAGTAGTGGTCGTCATGGTCGGGCCCTTTGGTCCTTCCTTTAGGAGTACTATGGTTTAATGGCACTGTTGACTATCCTTTGTCGGGGTTTTTAACCCTGGGGTTGGTGTTCGAGGCTCCTAGGCGTTGATCACTAGGTCACATGACCCCACACTTGTTTCCTTGTACCGGTGACCTTACTTTCAACTGTGAGACTTTGGTCTCTCTTCACAGTCACCTCATGCACCTTCTTGGTCACTCTGCACACTAGCGCCCTTTCTCCTTGGGCTATTTTTCATGATGACATCCTACGTCACCGCATTCGTTGATTTTCAAGCTTGAAAATCGAAATTCGTCGAATTTTATGGGAGGACGAATTTAAATGGGTAAGTTCGTCGAATTTCATCATTAAATTTAACACTACGACCATCAGCTCGCGCGAAACTTCATAGCCCCCTTGCAGTTGGGCATGCCGTCGCTAATTCACCCGAAGCTGTGAGAGAAATGAAAAACACCGAGTTTAAGCTTCGTCGGATGCCCTAGACCGGAACTATAGCACAGATTGTCGTCGATGGTCGTGCTCTCTCCAATCTCAACACTTGAAAGTCGACCTCGAAACCTTTAAATTGTTCGAGGGCTCTTGATAAACCAGTTCGTGGGCGCCTAGCAAACTAGTTTTGAGGATAATTGCGAGTGTCAATAAAATTGTTTGTGTTGTTCTTTCGAGCCGACCTTGAACTAGGGTTCATTTATTTTAATGTTTTCATATAATTTATTTTTACATTATTATTTATCCATTAAGTTTTAACGCTCTTGTTTGTGTTTGTGATGTTAGTTAATAATTTTAATGATTTTATTATTAATATTAAAAGATTTAATTAAATTTTATTAATACTATAATTATATTAAAACAAAAATTAATACTATTATTAATACTAAAATTATATTAAAACCAAAATTAATATTATTATTAATACAAAAACTATATTAAAACCAAAATTAATACTAATATTAGGATTATTAGAACTAACATTAATATTAGTATAATTAAAACTAATATTAAGATTACTAAAAAAATACAAATACTAATACTAAAAAATTTCATATATATATTTTTTAATTTTACAGTCTCTTGAATTTAATGCCAAATTTTATCACCAAAATTTTCATTGTCGAATTTTTTACGAACTTCAAAGTCGTCGAACTCGAATACAAATTCAAACTAGGTGACTTAGATGACGCCATTCTCCATACCAGGTCGACTTGCTTGTTTCGGGAGGGCGTTGAGAGATTTTATGCATTCTTGGGGTTAGATGGGGCATGACGCCCTCCCTCCAGCTCACTATCGCCTTTCGTTTGGAGTGAATTGCTTATTTTTAGTCATTTTAGTCACTTTTGGGTAAACTATGGGGAAAAAAACCCTGTTACCCATAGACTGGATTATTTTATATTATTTTTATTATTATTTTAAGTTGACATTTTATAATCTCAAATTGGCATTTTATAATTTCAAATTGACATTTTAAAGGCATGTCAACCTGGATATTTTTGTAAAGTGAGTGTGAGAGGCCATAAATAAACCTCTCCTCACTTCATTTGAACATAAGACAAGTGGGATCAAATACTTTGTTACTCTTTTATCCAACTAGGGCTCTTTGGATGTGATGCTCCCCTCTTGAGGAAGATGATTTTCTGGGTTTGAGATCAATTTCTTGAGTTCTTTGGCTCTATACTCTTGCTAAAGGTGATGCTTTGATTTGTTGGTTAAACACTTGCACAGGGAGGTATCTAAGGTTTGCTTGATCTCTCTTTGTTAAATGTCGATGAATGATGCATGTTCATGGATTGAATGGTTGCCTCTAAAGTTGCATTTTGTCTAGGCTAGGCCATTTTTCAGCCTTTAGTCACCTCGGCTTACGGGAGTACGTCCTTTTGTGGGAGTCCTTCAAGGGTTTGAATCTTAGGTTTTTAGATTTTGTTGCAAAACCTTGAACAAGCTTCTCATATGTAAGCTAGTCACATTCTTAGACGCCCTAAGGTTAGGATAACCATTAAACCCTTGTCCTAAAACCCTAACACTCCTAAATAGGCCTAGTGGCCCCTTCTCTCTAGGCCTCGGCCTTCCTTTTCCTTCATCCAACAGCCCTTGGCCTGCCACATTCAACCCTAGCCTACCTTCATCTCCACTTCCAGACGGATCCTCCCTTTTCCTTACACCCTCGGCCTAATTCCTTTCCACCTCGCCTCCCTTCCTCTTACTCCTCCAACCCTCGGCCTGATAGTTTAGGGGCTCATTCTCCCTCAAAGGGAGGTCCCCAAGCTTCGTTCTTCTCCTCATAGGCTCGACCTGCCCTACGCCTCTTCCACCTTTCCCATTTCATCCTCATACTCCATTTTGTAGAAAATTACCAAGGAAGAGTTTGTCCATCTTGTGATGCCTCGGGGTGGACAAGGGCACTTAAAAGTTGTGGTCCCTAGCACTATTTTAAAGTGAGAATGACTTTATTTTAATAAATTGAGTTTGAGTCATTAAATATTTTAAATGTGACTTTATGAGAATTAAAAAGGTGGGTGAGTAATAAAGCCTCATTTATTATTTAAAAGTGAATTAAACAGTGTTCCACGGGGACGCGTCCCGTAGGGTTAGGGACGCGTTTCCTGCGTCCCGGGGACTCCTGGGCAAAACTTTCCCTCCCCAACCATGCCCCTGGGAATTTTTTTTAAATGTTTTCCCATTATTTTCACATTTTACAATTCCTACTTGGTACTACTTAGAAAATAAACTGATATATTTAGTATTTACATTGCACAATCATTAATATNTTTTTTATTTTATTTTATTTTATTTTTATAATTTTAGAGATGTCCCCACGTCCCCCCCGAATATCCCTAAATTTGGGGGTGGTCTCCACGCGTCCCGAATGTATGTTTCCCCGCTCCTGCGTTCCCCCGTCCCAGAAACTTGGGGAACATTGGAATTAAATGCTTTTAATGAGAAAAATGGGATTTAACATGAGCCCTAGATCTCATCTAGTTATGTTTTAATCTTGGCCATTGATTTTGAGATGGTGGTTGCTCAAACAAAAAGGTTAGGGAAAGGCATTGAAAGATTCATTGTTCACTTTTTCAAAAGAGATTTTTGAGAGAGGAGAATAGCAAGAGAGAAGAAAACCAAGGGTTTAAGAAAAATCAATTTCTTGAGGGGGAGATAAGATAAGAAGAGATAAGATAATTTTATTTATGTCCACTCATGACCACAAAGTAGATCAACGGGACTGTCAGTTACAATGATGTTCGTGCATGTGGGAGGACCAAACGATCTCCCTTAAAAAGAAATAAAATACAAGAAGTAAGATAAAATAGAAGTAAAAGTGTACAAAGCGAGCTGGGCTGAAGTATGGGAGAGCTCTCGCCCCAGTCTCAACACTATAACCCTGCACAGGGGCGAAGAAGCTCAGGTGGACAGGATCCGGGAGCCAAAATGATCGAGGAAGGTCTAGTACTCCTAACATCTGAGGCTGAAAGAGGAAAACTGATGGAAGTGCAATAGTATCTGCTGGCCCGAATAGGAGCTAGTGGGCGCGGGACGTCCTCTGGAGTGTTATCAGTGAGGTATGGAGGATCTTGTACACCTCTCGGAGGAAGTTCTAGTACGAAGGTGCCGCTGGGATCTCATGGGTCGAGATCCATCAATCTTTACTAATCTGGGAACTGGTTCAGTATCTAAGTCGGTAGATCTCTTGGTGCCCCTGGAAGGTGGTAGCACGCTGAAGAATGTCGTGATCCTCTGTGTGGTGTCTGGTCTGGTAGGGGGCTGGAGGACTTGCGGTTGAAGCCTAATAGCCTCCTGAATATAAAGCAATGTTCCCCCAAGTTTCCGAGATGGGGGAAAGCGGGAGCGGGGAAACGCACATTCAAGACGCGTGGAAACCACCCCCAAATTTAGGGATATTCGGGGGGGACGTGGGGACGTCTCTAAAATTATAAAAATAAAATAAAATATAAAAAAAAATAATTCATTTGATGTATATTAATGATTGTGCAATATAAATACTAAATATATCAGTTTATTTTCTAGGTAGTACCAAGTAGGAATTGTAAAATGTGAAAATAATGGGAAAACATTAAAATAAAATTCCCAGGGGCATGGTTGGGGAGGGAAAGTTTCGCCCAGGAGTCCCCAAGTCCTCGGGACGCAGGAAACGTGGAAACGCGTCCCCGACCCTACGGGATGCGTCCCCGTGGAACACTGATATAAAGTGTTAAACATCTTTGATCAATGTATCTAAAGAAGGCGACTAGAGTTTGAGGTCCCCTAAACAAGCAATGGAAGCGTCTTCTGATCTCGTTGTATATAGTACATCTCAAGATAAAGTGTGACTCGGTTTCCACTTCCTGTAGATGACATAGCTAGCAGATCTTGTTCGATCTATCAATCTAGTGGTCTGTCTCTACCCGGAGTCTATGGGATCCTACTCTGAGCTGTCCAAGAGGGATCCGAAGAGCATGCATCCAATGGCAGAACGTGTACTGGGGTCGGACAATGAGCCTGTCTCTGATCTCCAAGAAGTGTTCAGCATAAAAGGCCATCTTTGGGCGCAATCCTCCTGGAGGATTGACCCATGTAACCTGGACGTACTGCTTGTAAACATCCTCTCTGATGATATTATTTAACTCTTGTCGAGTAGGTAGAAGGTGGTCGGGGGCATCTAGAGAATATCGAAACGGGGGGAGATGGTCTAACTAGATCCCCACTGATGTAAGAAAGCTCGAGACTCCTGTGAGCCAACATTTGGCTCTGCCTGAATGGTAGCGCGGCAGTGGTCTCAGAAGAGCAATAGGCTAGATAAGGGTACCTGTCCCGACCTTTTAACGAGTTGGTAAACCCCCGGATCCGATGCAAGAAAGAAACCAATCTGAAGATCGACTCAAGACGAAAGGTCTGGGCCCCAAACTCAGCTAGGATGATGTGCTGCGGTACTATCTGCTTACATCTAATGATACGCCAAAGAAGAATGATCTGGACTCTCTCGGCTGAGGCCCAATCCGACTCGAGTAGAGAGGGTCCGCAAATTTCTGATCCATATAAAACAGTGGGACAGATCAAGGTATCTAACAGGTTCATCTTCAATGAGATATCCTGGAAGTGATGGCAAAAACCCTGTCTCTCAAGAAGGGCTAGGGATCCGTACCCCTTGTTGAATTGAGGTTGGAGAGTTGGTCGTAAACTGAAGCGAGGACCTGAAAACTGCACTCCCAAGTAAGTATAAGTACTGGTGAGCTCGATTTCCTCCCCCTTGAATAGGAAACAAAAGTACGAGGTTTTCTTCACCCCATTGAAGATCATAACCTTTGTTTTGCTCAAATTCACTGTCAGCTTCCGAAGGTCACAAAACAGGGCTAAGGCATCAAGCTGTCTCTGCAGAGCTTCCGGGGAGGAAGATAAGAGTACTATATCATCAGCGAAAAATAGAATAAAGATCAACACATGTTGGAGGAGGCACCCATCTGCGTCCTAAATATGCTCATGGAGAAAGACCTCCAACTCATCGATGTAGATTCCAAACAGGGTGGGAGATAGTGGGAAACCTTGTTTCACCCCAATGGTGCTACAGATGAACTCAGAAAATCCTCGAGTTATGCAAAGGCGGCCATGGACGGACTCATAAAGGCGCATAATAGCTGTCAGCAGGGTCGTTGAGATACCGATGTCTCTGAGCCGCTGCAATAAATCTTCTCTCAGAACTAAATCGAAGGCTTTCCGGAAGTCTACAAAGCAGCAGTAGACTTTCGAGGAACAATGGCGTGCCTCCTCAATCACGGCCCAGAGAGTAAAAATGTGGTTGATAGTATGATGTGTTGGTCTAAACCCTGTCTGGCCTCGAGCTCTAAGATTTCTTGCTCAAGATCGTTGGAAAGCTTCATATGGAGAACAGTGGCATATAACTTTGAGAACATAAGGACTACCATGATCTATCTGTAGTTGTTGGGATCAGAAGTGGATCTTAACTTGTGAATCGGATATATGATATGATGTGACCAAAGTGGAGGAAACCCTTCACCTACCACGTGATTGAAGAGAGAAGAATTTCTAGCACAAAAATCGATAAGACTGAGCAGAGCACAATTCCTAATGCTGGCACGTTTTTCTAGGCAATCGTACAACAACAAGTACAACATTTAAGGTGGTCGTATAGCATGAATTTCAAGGCAAAGTGGTGTTGTATTTATTGCAAACCGTACAAGCTGAAATTGGCATGAACTTCAAGGAGGTCGTACAACATTTATTGCAAGGCTTAATGTGCATTTAATGTTGGTCGTACAGCAAGTTGTACAAACATATTTTGGCATGATTTCCTAGGCAACGAGCAAGCACAAATTTTGAGGGTTGTACAGCCACACGTGTTAGGTCGTAAAATACGATTTTCTGGGTGATTTGTACAACAATTTTTTAGAGTGATTCTAGCATGCTTTTCGAGGAAGAAAAAGGGAGATAAGTACTGCTGTAATTTGTTTTTAATTTTCCTGAAGAAATAAAATTCTCTCTCTGAAATCAGGTTTTCCCTTCGAGTTTTACCTTGGACCAATTGGTCAAAAATACTATGTCAAGTTTCATGCATGTGTTCTCTGTCATAATTTTCTGTGTGAGAAATTTTTAATTTTTA
Source organism: Pseudotsuga menziesii (assembly GCA_001517045.1). Classification (NCBI taxonomy): domain Eukaryota; kingdom Viridiplantae; phylum Streptophyta; class Pinopsida; order Pinales; family Pinaceae; genus Pseudotsuga; species Pseudotsuga menziesii. Next base: position 149,864 of record LPNX010332167.1, read on the forward strand.
AATGATCATGCAAGTTGGGTTTTGGGCATTAAACTATATGCATAGACTAAACTTGAAACCGGGTTGCGGTTCCAAAATTTTCATGGTATCACAGCAGTGGTAAAGGCTGAAAATAAAAATTCAGAAAGAACTTTTAGACTTGGACAAATAAGGGAAAACAGGGTTTTGTGAAGAAACAGGTTCTTGAACTTATTTGCAATGATGGCTACCAAACTTAGGCTAGAAGACAAGTTGGATGGAGCAGTTAATTTTAGTCCATGGAAGGCTAGAATAGTATTGATACTGCAAGAGAATGAACTATGGGACATAGTGAACAATACTACTGCTCATCCAGTCACCGTTCCTACAGTTGCAGCTGATAAGGCCTAATTTGACAAACATGACATAAAAGCAAAAAGAATCATACTTGATGCCGTAAAAGACCATGCCATACCACATATATCTGAGAAAGATTATGCTCATCAGATGTGGACAGCTTTGACCACCCTATACCAGAGTTCCAATGAAAATCGAAAAATGGTGTTGAGGGAGAAGTTGAAGAGAACTTGGATGTACAAGGGGGAGAACATGGTTTCTTACCTTACCAAGATTACATAGGTTCGAGATGAGCTTGGAGCAGTGGGGAAAAGAGTTTTGGATGCAAAGTTAGTTCGCACAGCTCTGAACGGCATGACAAAGCCATGGGCTATCTTTGTAGACTTTGTTATTGCTCGTGAGCACATGCCTACATGGGATCGTCTTTGGGACGATTTCAAACAGGAGGAGACCCATAGAGGATATGTACAAGGCAGTACATCTCACAGCAAAGATGAAGAGGGGAATGTGGCTTTAGCATTGAAGGGTAAGAAGAAGAAGTTCCATTGGGACATAGTGAACAATACTATTGCTCATCCAGTCACCGTTCCTACAGTTGCAGCTGATAAGGCCTAATTTGACAAACATGACATAAAAGCAAAAAGAATCATACTTGATACCGTAAAAGGCCATGCCATACCACATATATCTGAGAAAGATTATGCTCATCAGATGTGGACAGCTTTGACCACCCTATACCAAAGTTCCAATGAAAATCGAAAAATGGTGTTGAGGGAGAAGTTGAAGAGAACTTGGATGTACAAGGGGAAGAACATGGTTTCTTACCTTACCAAGATTACATAGGTTCGAGATGAGCTTGGAGCAGTGGGGAAAAGAGTTTTGGATGCAAAGTTGGTTCGCACAGCTCTGAACGGCATGACAAAGCCATGGGTTGTCTTTGTAGACTTTGTTATTGCTCGTGAGCACATGCCTACATGGGATCGTCTTTGGGACGATTTCATACAGGAGGAGACCCATAGAGGATATGTACAAGGCAGTACATCTCACAGCAAAGATGAAGAGGGGAATATGGCTTTAGCATTGAAGGGTAAGAAGAAGAAGTTCAAGAAGGATACTGAGGGTGGGACCAAGCAGCAGGCAGGTGAGCAAAAGGACATGAGCAAAGTGAAATGCATTTCCTGTCAAAATTTTAAATACTATGTTGGGTAGTGTCCAAACAAAAAAAGAAGAAACAGCAGCAACAGAGATTAATGAGTATGTTGCAAGATTTGATAGAGTTTTCTCTCTTTGTTAGTGGTAGCATAGAGAGAGCATCATTTATCACCAGTGATGAGATGGAGGGCCAAATGGAGCATTTCATGATAGTTGGGCATTCATTGAGTGCTTCCGCCACTACTTCCACATGGTATATTAACAATGGGGCTTCGAGCCATATGGCAGGTGTTCGTGATGTGTAAACCAAGATGACTGAGACAAGCTTGGATCTGGAGGTGGTGTAGGGGAATGATACAGTGGTGAAAGCAGTTAGGTGTGGTACTACCAGTTTTGAGAGAGAGTCCATGGAGCCCATGACACTAAGGGATGTCTTGTACATCCCTGGGCTAATGAAGAACCTTGTTTCAGTTTCCACTATTAAGGACAAGGGTTTTGGAGTATATGTCCTAGATGGGAAAGTTTGGGTCTTTCCCAAGGTAGCAGGACCATCTGCTTCATATTCCATCGGAGTTAGATGTGGGAGACTGTACAAGCTTCTCTTCTAGCCTCATCATGCACTGACACATACTAGCAGCAGCAACGAGTTGTACGAGGTGTGGCACAGGAGGATGGCCTACCTTCATCATCCAGCTTTGAGAATGCTGAGAGACATGACTACAGGGTTTACCAGATTTCAGCACAAAGCAGAGTGGTGTGTGTAGGGGGTGTGCTTTGGGAAAGTACACCAAGACTACTTTTCCAAGCAAAAATACTAGATCAAAGGGAGTGCTTGATTTGATTCATTTAGATTTGTGTGGTCCCATGTCATCTGCATCTTTAACAGGTTTTGAGTACTACATCACATTCACTGATGATTATTCCAGGAAGACCTGGATCTACTTCCTAAGGAGCAAGAAGTCGGAAGAAGTCCTGAAGCAAGGTTTGATAGCTCAGAGTACAGCTGAGGCAGAGTATATTGCTGCAAGCAATGCCTGCAAGGAAGCAGTTTGGCTCAGAAAGTTGTTATCTGATCTGTTCGAGGGAAAGCTTGACTCAACGATCATCCATTGCGATAATCAGAGTTGCATAAAGCTTTCAGAGAATTCAATGTTTCATGACAGATCGAAACACATTGAAATGAGGTATCATTTCATCAGAGACCTAGTGCAGAGAGGTGCTCTAAAGTTGCAGTACATTCGTACAAATGAACAGATTGCAGATATCTTGACCAAGCCTCTGACAACATCAAAGTTCGTGTACTTTCGTGACAAGCTTGGTATGGCAGAAAATGCCTCTCTCGCTGAGAGGGAGTGTTGATTTTCTAAGCAGCATCAAGAGCCCTTCTCATCGAAGAATGGGACCACCTGGTCCGGGACAACGGTGAAGACTCAACCCAGTGTTGAGTGACCATTCTGTTGAATGGTAGATATCTGGTCTAGGACCATGATATAAATCCAGATCTGCCCTGGGTAGACTCAACCTTGTGTTGAGTAGACATCTGGTCTGGAACCACGATGTAGACCAATCTGGGACTGGTAAACTCAACTTAGTTCTGAGTAGCCATTCTTTGGGAGAATGAAGACACTATAAGCCCTAGACTAGGTCTGGGCATGTGTGTGGCACTTTGACCGTTGATCTATGGGCTTGGTGTGCTTCTCCAAGGATTAGCTACCCTTGGTTAAGTTACCCTAGTACCAAATCTAGGTGTCACACAGTGTGTGAGATAAAAGCATTAATAACTCTCGTGGTTTCTGATGATGTACTTTTGAAATAAAAAAGTACCACAGGTAATGACCACATGGGTACTTAGTAGAAGGCCAAAGTCAAAAGTCAAAGAAAAAAAATAAAAGTACCTTTTTGGTAAAAGTGAACGTGAAATTAGGAAAATAATAAAAATATTATTTTTTTATCTTTCCTAAATCTTGTCCACCTAAAAGGACCACAGGTGGAAAACAAAATTAAAGAAGGACTTCTTATAAAAGTCAAAAGAAAAAATAAAAGTACATCTTTGGTAAAAGTGAAAGTGAAATTAAGAAAAGAATAAAAATATTATTATTTTTATTTTTCCTAATTAAAGGACTTCTTATAAAAGTCAAAGGAAAAAATAAAAGTACATTTTTGGTAAAAGTGAAAGCGAAATTAGGAAAAGAATAGAAATATTATTATTTTTATTTTTCCTAATCGTGTCCACTTACAGGTGAACAAAGGCTATAAAAGAAGTCAAGCCTTCTCATTTGTTACACACACTTTTGCTCTCACAGGTGAAGAAGACTATCTTATGTTCAAACCCTCAACTAGGGTTTTATCAGCAAAGTCCATCTTCAGCGTTTTTGCATAGCTATCTTCACCATTCCATTTTTTGGGCAGTTTTCAGCAGTCTGGTATTTTTGGGCAGTCTGATATTTTCGGGCAGTTTTCAGCAGTCTGATATTTTCAAGCAGTTTTCAGCTGTCTGATATTTTCAGACAGTTTTCAGCAGTCTGATATTTTTGGGCAGTTTTCAGACAGTCTAATATTTTCAGGCAGTTTCCAGCAGTCTGATATTTTCGGGCAGTTTTCAGCAGTCTGATATTTTTGGGTAGGAGAGAGAAAATCTCAGTTTTTCTGAGAAAGCCCTAAAATGGTAATTTTCTGTAATTCTGGATTTGAGGAACTTTTTGAAGAATATTTTAAGCCATCTCATTTACGAGATGAGCTATTAATGCTTTTGGGGTTTTTGTCCTTTGAAAGTTTCCCCAGTGAAAAATATTGTTTCCATGTGTGCTAATGTGATGAATGTGTTTTTACTGCTCTGCTGATCTATTTATGTTTATCTGCAAAATTTTAAAGTTTATGCTAATGCTGAAAATTCAACAGTTAAGGGCTGGATAGCATTAAAGGAAGGATCTGGGTAGCACATATCATTCAAAAGAAAGAAGGGGCTGGGCATAATGAAAGTAATGACAAAAACACATGTGAAAAATTCCAGTATGCCCCAATACAAATATACATCTTGTTAATAGGGATTAATTACTAAGAGTAATATTACCCAAGTAGTAACATCATTGTTTAAATGTCATTACCAAGTCTAATATCATTACTAACTATAATATTACTAATTGTAAAACGAACTAAAGTATACTATCATTATTACTAACCATAATGGGTTGGAAGGTGAAGACAAAAGGGAAGAGGCTTTGTCAGCGCCTTAGGTGAGCCTTCATGTGAGATCCTGCAAAGATTGAGAGCCTTGCCACATTTACTGGCCATCTAATTGGGGATTCAGCCAGATCTAACAGCTTCTACTGTTGTGATCTGGCTTGCAGACCCTATCTTGATTCTTGACCATCATAAGGCTTGAGGGGAGCAAATGGCCACCCTGCCACCTGATTTCACTCTGAAAATGCAACAAGGAACTTCTGCTGAAGCTCATGCTAGTGGCAGCAATGATGCGCCAAAGATCCGTCCCAAGTTTTTTCTGAAAGTCTACCATGACATATTGAAATTTGAAATCATGCTGATGAAATTTCTGTTGAAACTCCGGTTAATAAATGTTGTTGTTTGTGATGGTTTGAGGTGTCAAACCCTGCTAGGTTACTTTGTAGGTAGAGTCCCCCCTAAGCCTGTCATTACGGCCCAAGTGAAAGAGGCTAGGTAGCTATACCACTGGATTTTCACAGCCACGAGAAGCATGACAAAAGGATTTTTTCAGTTCTTGTTGAAAAAGGATAGCAATGCTTTGGATGCGATCATGCTGGCCATTGGATGTGTCACAATACCCTAATGGTATTGTCTGAGTGGTATAAGAACTTCTCAGATGGACAAGTCTGCAACTGCACTGATTTCAACTTCTTATTCACAATTTTGCTGAAAATTATTAGGTCTGAGAATTGGATTCAGGACACTCATTTGAGTGGAATCAAGATTGTGCAAAGGACAACTGAAATAATTAGCTACAGTCAAACAGCACACCAAGAAATCATACATAATCAAGGCACACTAATAGATGCCAATAAAGTAATGTTAAAATAAATGTATATGATGGAAATGATAAAGTCCTGCACCTGAAGACCTAAAAGGGCCATCTTCTGCACTTAAAAAGTCTACTAGAAATCTTTCCATCACATCTGCATTGTAATCGATGGAAGGACTATCAGAAAGACCAAATCCAGGCCAATCAACAATTACAGCCCGCCAATTTGTGCCCCCTTCTCGCGATAACAAGTCTTTTGCAACTGCTTGCCATTCTTCTGTAGTACTTACATCAGAGATGGTGGGGAGCAGAAGAACATCCTTGCATGCCCCAGAATTGCTTCCCTTCTGTTCCTCGAAGTGTATTTTAATAGATTTATTTTTAAAACTCCATGTCCACGTACCAGTCTGAAACTGCACAGATGTAAAACACGATAAATAGACTGAGCAAAGTGCATACCATTTATCCAGCTTAGTGAATACTTTGTTGCCTATACAGTTGTCTAATGCCTATAACTGAAGTGACCAGTATGAACTTTCAGTGTTTTAGTTGAATGTTTCTCCTTATGTTCATCAGCTTCAGCTATCTCAGTATGACAAAGTTAAGACTAAATCAATTAACTAATCCAGCTCCATTTTTGTATTTATATTATGCAACTACATCTAAACTACAATCTCCAGTCAAACAAAATAAAAATCTAGGAACCAAGGAAACTTGTCTTTGACTGTTTTATTTAGGCCAAAGATGAACTAGTAAATGAATCAAAGAGGTCAAATTAAAAGAAAAATGGCAGCTATGAGAAGTTAAATCACATCTTGAAATCCACAACTATAAGGACAAGGCCAAACTCAATGAGGTTCAAGATCAAGGATCGTTCAGATCCTTTCTTAAGTATAATTATTAGATTTCTATCCAATTAGTATTAGTGTGAATAATTTCCAAATGATATGGATTTTAAAATACAAAACATGAAAAGTTTAAAGAAATATGCAATTAATTAGGATTGTGAATATCACCTCAAATCATATTCTAGGTCTTGTGACAGGTTATAGTAACTTACAGTTGTAAACTTGTATATTAACAATTGACATGAGCTCAAATGCAAATGTGTCAAGTTTGCAACTTAGGTCTTAAGATGGAGGTGGCACTAAAATAAGCAAATACATGACGAAAAAACAAGCAGCATGTGTGCACTCCAAAAGCAAAAGAGAATAAGAATGATCCAATCATAAGTGCAATAATAAACGTAATGCAAAAAGAGAGTTTGCAAAACACTAAGTTAATCACTCTTACATAAATTTACTACCAACCCAAAAAAATATAGCAAGGTAAACTTAAAGAAAGTAGAATTAACTCAAAAAATTGCAACACTGACTAATAGAGGTACCCTCAATACGTAATCTATATGCCCATGCACTAGAAATTCCTGTTTTAATTACGACTGCTTCAAAATAGGCCATCTTTCGTAGAACTAAGACCAATAGGCATAAGCTAACAACATAAATATTCATAGATGGACTTTACAGGCATTTGCAAGGTTTATTGATACTTAACCTCTTGTCTAAGACTTGACCGAACTTTATCAACATAAACACTCTGGGCAACTTGACCCCAGTTAACAAACCCTAACCTGAACTACTTGGCAAATACTACTAAATGCTCACTGTATTAAATAGCTATGCTTCTCAAAACATTTTGCTTACATAAAACTTTAAAAGAATAAATTGCTTAAAACAAAACCTTGACCTTTTTGTATATGAAGGAATTTTAAGTTTCAATGTTCATTATGCACTTTCACAGAACAAATATATACAAAATTGCCCATGACTAATAAACCATTTATGCAAACCGTTTGCAAACTTACATTTTTGACATATATTTGACTACCACCAGAATGTTTATAATTCAGACAATGGCAGTAAACAGAATTGTAACTCCTCTAGCCACACATTAGAGAAAAAACGGTTCATGCTTTGTCCCCAAAACATTCACCATAATTATCATTATCAGAGTTCTCTCCCCTTTTTAGCATGCTTTGTCCAAAATTCATCTTTAGAGAATGCAATATCCACTTGACAAGATACTTGAGTACTGTCACTATTCCCAACAGCTAATCCCCTGATATCAAGCATTACCCACTGATTCTAGCATCAGTCTCCTTTTTCCTTCTAAAGGCAACAACTCCACAAGTACCTTGTAGTGTTATTATAGTTCCTGGTTGGAAAATGATGTACAGTGACCATTTCCAATGCAGGATTTGGGGAGGCCAACTGTTAGGCATATCCTATGTATGTTAAAGTGAAAACTTACTTTATGTAATGGACAATTAGACATTAGACTTAGGCATTAATAAAGTCACTTTATGACTTCACTTTGCTGACTTTATTAGCAGCTTCGAGAGCCATTCTCTGGGAGAATGGAGGCACCTGGTCAGTTACCAGGAACTTGATTCAGTGTGGGACTGAAAACTCCGCCTAGGGATGAGAGCCATTCTCTGGGAGAATGGAGGCACTTGGTCAGTTACCAAGTAGTTGACATTGTTGATTTTTTACCTAGAGAAGTGTGTGTTCACTCATTCCTTGGGGTGGACAAGAACACTTTAAATGTGGTCCCTAGCCATTTATAAAGTGAGATCGCCTTTATTGATATAAAGTCACTTTATAAATTAAAAGTGAGTAATAAAGTCTTAAATGACTTTAATGAGATTAATAAAGTGGTTGTGTAATAATGTCTCACATTTAATAATTAAAAAGTCATTAACTGCTTTTTAATGAGAAAAATGTGAGATGTGATCTTGGCCCTAGGATCTCATCTAATCTCATCCATTGGATTTGAGGAGGAAGTCACTCACACAAAAAGGGTGAGGGAAAGGCAAATTAGATTCTATTGTTCACTTTCTAAGAGAGATTTTGAGAGAGGAGCAAGAAAAGAAACTAGGGTTTGAAGAGATTTCATTCTTGAAACCTGAGAGAGAAAGAGAGAAAATTTCTACAAAATTTCCAGAGACAGGAAGAGGAATTTCTGGGGGCATTTCCCAAGAAATATTTTGCAGCAGGCACGTTTTCCAAGGCTGTTCCGTACAGTACCATACAGGCACATATTTCGAGGTGGAAAGTACAGCATTTAATGCTCTCCGTACAGGCATGATTTTCAAGGGGAAATCAGGCACAAGTTTTGAGTCTGTACAGCCACATGTGTAGGTCGTACAGCACAGAAATCGAGGCAGTCTGTATAGGGATTTTTGGCATGCATTTCAAGATGAAATGCTGAGATAAGTACTGTTGATTTGATTTTGTAAATTTGCCTGAAATAAAATAATCTCTCTCTAAAGAACAGATTTTCCCTTCGGAATTTTCCCTGGGTCAACTTGACCAAAAAGCTTAGTGTTTAAATTTCATGTGGCTTAAAATAATTTTCTGAGTAAGAATTTACGGTTGCCATAAATTTTCAGAATTCAAAAGAAGAAGAAATCTCATGCGTTTTAAGTTTTCAGTCATAAATTATTAAATTTTTATGCACATGCTAACATTGGGGTTAGGGCATTAAACAATGAAGAACTGAAATTAAAACCGGGTTGGGGTTCTTGAAATTTTTTATGGTATTAGAGTTGAGTTGAAAGCTGATAATTACACACAGAAATAAATTTCAGACTTGGAGAAATAAGGGAAAACGGGGTGGTTGAGTAAAACAGGTTATTGAAGTTTCTTGCAATCATGGCAACAGGTCTTAAGATAGAAGACAGATTGGATGGGGCTGTAAATTTCAGTCCATGGAAGGCTAGAATAGTGTTGATTTTACAAGATAGTGAACTATGGGATATAGTGAGCAACACTACTACAAATCCTATGACTGTTCCCATTGATGCGGTTGCTAAAGCCACATTTGACAAGAGGGATATAAAGGCCAAAAGAATCATTCTTGATGCAATAAAAGATCATGTGATTCCGCACATTTCAAGTAAAGATGATGCCCATCAAATGTGGACTGTGTTATCACATATATAGTAGTCGGGCTACCATATTCTATTTTTCAAATACAATACATTTTTCAGTTAGATCTCTTACATATGAGATGCTGAGATGAGCAGTATTGACAGATCATTATTGTATTAGTGGACTATTGTACTCTCCCATGTCAGGACTGAGTCTCAGGACACTCAGATTTGAGGACTGATGTAGCCATTTAGTCATTACAGAGCAATTATTGATGCCCAGTTTTATATCAGTGCTTTCTCATTGGACAAATGATGTTTCAGATGTATTGTATGCATGATTATGACTCAACTTTTTATATTGTGTTATGGTTATCATTGCTCTTATACTCATTTTTGTGGCATGTATTAACATGTGGTGTCATGATCTGGCGGTCATAATTATATGGACTTGGATGTATTTTGTATTATGTATTGATGTCCCTACTTAGACTTGGAAGTTCCTGATCTATACTCATTGGTTTTACCCTCCTTAGGGAGAATAGAGGTGGTCAATCCCACCACTGTTTTGGCTTGCTAGTGTTGGCTTCATCATTCACTATATCCACCCATCCATTACCTTCCAGCAGAATGACTGACTTCTTGAATTATGGCATGGAGGACCTTTTCCCCTGCTAGAACCTTTGTTGGATAAGCCTCCCTGTTTATATTGTGTCTCGGCTCTGAGTTGGTGACAGAACTTGCCTTTGGTGAGTTGGATTGTACGCCTAAATCATTCTAGTCGGTTGTCCCAATGTTTGGCACTGTGCAGAACTCCCCCTGGTCACTTGAGATGTTGTTGGCTAAAATTGAAAGCTCATGTACTACCTGTATTGGAAATGTTATGTATGCGCCCATGGAAAATGAAAATGCTAAACTGTGTTTCTTAACATATGTAAAGAGGGCAAGAGCAATGAAATGCTAAAATACCAGTGTTCTACGGGGGCGCGCCTCCCAAGGTCGAGGGCGCACCCCCTGCGTTTCCCACGTCCTGGGGGCTGGGGGGGCTCCATGTGAAACGTTTCTCGGCACCCCCTTTTCTCAGAAACGTGGGGAAACCCACTATTTTGGAGCTCATTGATGGGGGGCTTCTACACGCCCCCCCCCCCCCCCCAAAAATGGGGGGCTCCCACACGCCCCCCCCCCCTAATTTCTTTTTTAATAAAAACAAAAACAACACACAAAAAAACGAAATTTAAGTAAAAAAAATTGAATTGAATTTATTAAGTACTAACCTAACCTATTCGCACTCACCTTTCCCTTATTTTTGCCTCCCGCATCATTCCCCATTTCGAAACCCGTGAGCTTCATTCTCCATTTCGGAACCCGTGAGCGTGAGCCCATTTCTGAGTTTCTCTGTTCTAAACCGGCCGTGAGAGCACTGTGGGCAGTGGGCATCGTTTTCCCGTGGGAAGTGGGCATCGTTTTCCCGCCGGCAGTGGGCACCGTGGGCATCGTTTTCTCGTGAGTCGTGAGCACCGTGGGCAGCTAAGCAGTGAGCACCTCTGAACTGGCATCGTGAGCACTGTGGGCAGTGGGCACCTTCTTCCCGCGAGCATTGAGCCCCATTTTCCCGTGAGCACCATGGACGGACTGAGCCGTGGAGGCGTGGACAGACAGTAGACTAAGCCGTGGAGCTATGGACGGACTGAGTCATGGAGGGACTGAGCTTTGGACTAGGCGGTGGCAGAGTGGACAGACTCAGTAGTGGAGTCTGGACTGTGCAGTGGAGTGACGTTCGACTGAGCAGTGTGCACGTGGAGTCTCTGTTGCAGTGTGGAGGTATTTATTTTTTTTAATTTTATTTTATTTTTAAACTGATTGTTCAATGTTTAACTTTAGCTCTTTTTTTAAATTTTTATTATTTAATTTTCAAATTGTTTAGCTCTGTAGATTGTATTTGTTATTTTATTTTTTTATTTTTAAATTGTTTATCAAATTATCATTGTATCAGTATCTCTATTTTTATTTTTAAATAAATGTAGTTGTTTAAAATTTAAATTGTTTACTAAATTACTTGATTGTGCAGTGAGCTCTCAGTTGTGCCGTGAGTCTGTAAAGTTTAAACTAATTGTTTATCTCTGTTTTAATTTTTAATTTTTAATTTATTGTTTGGCAAATCTCTATTTATCTCTGTTTTTTACTTTTTATTTATAATTTTATTGTTTTGGCAAATCTTATGGAAGATGTGCATGCAGATGTATTTAAAATTTAAAATAGCCATTATGAACTGAATATCATGTTTACATTGCAAAATGATGAATTTCAATTTAGCATGTATTTATTTTTAATAATTTTAAAAATGCCCCCCTAGGTTAAAACTTAAAGACCCAGACGCCCCCCAAAATACCCCAAAATTTGGGGGTGTCTCTACACATCCCCAATGTGCATTTCCCCACCCCGGCGCCCCCCCATCCCAGAAACTTGGTGTATAAGAAAAGGTCCAAAAAGCAATGGTTAAATATATGTTGACCTTATAAATTTGAATATGTCTCGAATGAAAGCTGTGATTAGCTGTGCTTTTAAGCACTGGTGAAGTCCCAAAGGGTCATATAGGCCAAAAAGGCCATGGAAATAAAATTGATGATCCTAATGAAACTGGATCTAACTTGATGTAGTCATGATGCCTAAGTTGAATAAGCACTCTCTAAACAACTCAACCATTTGTGAGGCACTGCCATTCCTTGTGTTGTTGTTTGTCCGACATTGGTTTTAGTGAGTTTTTCCTTTACATATCCAAAGTTTCATGATGTTAAGTAGGAAGTCATCCTTTGCCCTAGCCTTGTAAATTTCATCCTTCACCCGTCACTAGCAAATTGACTACAACTATGAAGTGACTATAGCATTGAAAGTCTAGTTTGAGTAATAATAAATAAAGCCCTATATATGTATTTGGTATGTACCGCCAGTGAAATGACTGCCACTTGTTGTGATTGTTGCTTAAATGATTGTAGGGCATGTCTTAGCCTTGTAGCACTTGCAGCAGATGGATGGTAGTCTGAGTTATATTATTGGTATCTGGTCATTTACAGGTGATTATATTGTTTATTGGATGTTGTTGATGATCAGGCATAGACCTAGAAAGGGTATGAGTATACACCCTAGATGGATTTGGACTCTATGAGTCTAATGAGATAGTTTATTTTTAGTTTCAGGTACTTGCAGAGATGATCAGGCTCATTTTACCTTTCTAATGCAGTTTTGCTTCACAGGATGATGTGTTTGAGCAAGGAGATGTTTTATTTGGATCTCTTAGGGCGTTGTATGGAACATAGGGGTGCAACCACTTGTTTGTACCATAGTACCCCCATCCCAGAGAGCTTGGTGGACTCAGTTTGACAACGCGGGCACCCTAGAAGGCTGTTTTGGCAGGTTCACGTTTCCCGAGGTAAATTAAAAAATGATTAAATGGCTATTGAAGAAATCGATTTGGGCTACTGAGGCAAGGAAATGACATGGGATGAGTCATGATGATGAGAGTGATGTCCTCTGCACCTTCTCTAGCAGTTGCAGCACCTGATTGGGCCCACACCTCTTTTTGGAGCATTTTATATTATTTTCTGGAGCTTTTGGGAGGTTCACAATTTCCTCATGGAGGCACAAAGTCAAAGAATTAAAATGTTATATTATTTTATTGTGCCATGGGGCACCCATAGGGAGTTAGTTAACACTCCACGGACCCACCATGTGCTTCATTTATTTCTTGTTGAGTGGGGTACCCTCTTTATGGGTGATTTAGTCCACTTTGGTACTTTATGGTTATATTGATCCATGTATTGTATGTTGAGCTCATCTCAACCATTGATTAGAATATTTTATCTTTTAATCCTAGCCACTCGTTTTGAAAGTGGTTAGGATTCGATTATGATTGTGGTTCTCTCATTTCTATTTAAAGGAGAGAGCTTCTCATTTGTAAGGGGTCTTTGGCTCTTGGATCTGAATAATAGAAAGATTTTTCCATGGATATTTTCTGGATCTGCTTTGCATCTGATGTTCTCAAATGGTGATTGGATAGTCTTCTGCTTCCTAGCATTGTGGAAATTCATGTGAGATCTATATTTTTTCTGCTATCATTGTCTTGTCTACAGAAGGGCGTTTTGGCTGGAGTGTTTTTGCAGGGGGACCTCAACTCGCTCGGTTATCTTCGTCTTGGATCAGGGGGTTTTCATTAGTTTCATTGTGATCTATGATTACTTCGTTTTACTTTCGTATAGCATTTAATTTCTTTATCTTGTCTTATCAAATCTGATATTGTTGACGTTTGCTCATGCAGGGTAGGGGGCACATTGGTGGCTTGGAGCTTACATCCGTCATAGAAATCACTTGGATAGCAAGGATCATCACTGTTAAGACTTCTACAAGCATTTCTAGGTACGATCCAACAGGTAATTTTCTTCTCTTTAACAAATCTGAATCCATTGTACCTGCTTTCCTTCCATTTTTTTGAAAATTCTTAAAATACTAAAAAAACCCTTAAAAAATACTAAATCCAGGAACCGTCCGATCTTTGGCCAAACCACTGTTGGGTTTCATAGATCAGACCTCCCTTTCACTGAATCTACTGCAACGCTGGTCAAATTCCTGATGGTTTGACCTAGATCTGATTTTTAGCCTGAAAACTGCATCATAGCGCCCCCACTAAAAATTTGACCTGCTAGGGTTTTGACTTTTTCTGATTTCTGACTTCATAGACTGATAGATCAGGTCTCACACAGTCCAAATCACCCCCAACGCTGAGCTAGTTCCTGCTAGGTTTCCCTAGATCTGAAAAACTGACTTTCAGCCTCCTAGCCCCCCTCATCAGATTTTGACTTTTCTAGATCTGATTTTTCCTGAAATTTTTTTATTTGAGTTTGTAGATCGGGTCATCCTAATCTCATTCCCACTCCAACGCTGAGCTGATAGTCTCCTGGTGGCTCTAGATCTGTAGATCTGCCTCTCCAAACCCTAGCGCTAGCCCTCCTACTGTTGATTTCCTTGTAACCTGAATTTTCCGGGCCATATCCTTTTCTGGGTCCATAGATCAAGGCATATCCCAGGTGGGTTCACTGAAACGTTGGCTGATACTAACTCCATTACCTAAGGTTGAACAAGCACTGATCTCCAAGCATAGCGCTAGCCCTTCCTGACCTCTTTTCCCCAAAAGTTGACCATTCCTTGATAACTCAGGTTACCTGATACCTTCATATCTTCCACTAAGTCCATCTCCTTGGTACTAGACAGTCCCAACTTTGTTTTTGCTCACCCTGCCACAGTTATGTTTCCCAAGGCAGTGGTCATCTTCATCAGTTGCTAGTACCTAAACCCTAGAGCTAGGGTTTCCATTTACCTAACACTTTACGTACTTCAAAGCCACATTTGATCTGTTCTAGTGTCTAGGTCTGATCTCTCCTGTCGGGAGTAGATCCGGGTCCCCCCCGTTGTTGTCGTGGACTTAGATAACATAAAGCGAAGACTGCCTTGATTGGCGTGACAACCATCCATTTGGGAGTCTAGGCAGTCTTGGTTCCACGTCCTTAGTTGCTTGCCCCTCTACCATCCATCCTGGATCTACCTCACACAGGCAACTACAAGGTTGGTGATAACAAACTGCTTTAACTAACCTATACCAAAGTTCCAATGAGAATTAGAAAATGGCATGAACAAGGGTGAGAATATGACCACTTACCTCACCAAGATTACACAAGTTCTTGATGAGCTTGGAGCTATTAAGGAGGTGATAGAGAGTGTTAAGTTAGTGCATACAATCTTGAATGGTGTGGCGAAACCATGGGCTGTATTTGTGGAGTCAGCGGTTGCTCGTGAGCACATGCCTTCATGGGATCATCTTTGGGACAATTTCATACAAGAGGAAACCCGTAGAGGATATGTACAGGGCAGTACATCTCACAGCAAGAATGATGAAGAGAATGTGGCATTAGCAGTAAAGGGGAAGAAGAAGAAGTTCAAGAAGGGTTCCAAGAATGGAACCAAGCAGCGGGATGGAGAGAAGAAGGATATGAGCAAAGTGAAATGCTTTGCTTGTCAAAAGTTTGGGCATTATGTTGGACAATGCTCAAACAAGAAGAAGAAACAGCAGGCAGCGGCTTCAGCAAAGATTGATGAGTATGTTATTAGATTTGAGAGATTTTTCTCTCTTTGTTGGTGCTTGTGTAGAGAGAGCATCATCCATCACCAGTAGGGACTTTGAGAATCACATGGAGCATTCCATGATTGTTGGGCATTCACTGGGTGCTTCCATTCCTTCCTCCACTTGGTACATAGATAGTCGATCTTCGAGTCACATGACAGGTGATCGAGATATGTTCACCGAGATTTCAGAGACAGGCTTGGAGTTGGAGGTTGTATTGGGTGATGATACAATGGTGAGAGCAGTTGGGCGTGGGACAGTCCACTTTGACAGGCAGTCCATGCAGCCTATGTTTTTGAGGGATGTCTTGTATGTCCCTGGGTTGAAGAAGAACCTTGTGTCAGTTTCCATGATTGAGGACAAAGGCCTTGGGGTATATGTCCTAGATGGAAAAGTTCACATGTTTCCCAAAGCAGAGGGCCCATCTGCTTCATATGCGATTGGAGTCAAATGCGGGAAACTATACAAGCTTCTCTTCGTGCCACATCATGCACTCACACACTCAGAGCAGTAGTGAGTTGTGTGAGTTATGGCACAGGAGGATGGCCCATCTGTTGAATTTTTAGAATTAGCATGAATACTTTAAAATTTGCAGACTAACTGATAACAAATAACAAGTGCAGTAAAAACATCAACACATCAAGAACACTGAACACGAGTTGTTCACTGGGGAAACCTTTACAGGACAAAAACCCGAAAAGCATTAGTAATTCATCTCGTAAATGAGATGACTGAGTTCTTCAAAAAAATTCGCAAACCCTAATTGGGTTTGTATCATAGATTCACAGAATTACACAAAGGATGATTTTTACATAAAAATCAAATTAGGGCTTGTTACCCTAATTCCACCTCTGCTGCCCCAGATCAGATCTGTAGCTGCCCAGATTTTCTCTCCTGCCCAAACCTACTAAATCTCAACCTGGACCTATTTTTTCGAATCTTCTCTCTCCTGCTCAAATCTGTTTTAGGCCCGCCCAAGCCCTGCCTGGATCCTCTGCCGCTGCCCAAAACCTTTTGGGCTCCTTCTGTTGTTGCCTGAAGATCTATCGGGCTTACTTGCTGCTACCCGAGTCCTGTTGGGCCTATCTGTTGCTGGCCCGAGGGTTGGTGGCCTGTCCAGAATCCTTCCAGGCTTGTTTGTTGCCTACCCGAGGCCCTAGCAGGCTGCCCCGAGCCTGCTGTAGAAGCTCGTGGGCACTTGCAGGCTGCCCAGAGCCTGCTGTAGCAACCCGAGAGCACAAGCAAGTTGCCTCGAACCTGTTGTAGATGCTTGAAGGCAAATAAGGGCTGCCCATGAAGAAAGGGATGCTACCCAAGAGAGCAAGAAGCCTGCTCGAAGGTGCCCGTGAGATGTAGGGGTTGTCGAGAGAGGAAGAGTGTTGTCATAGGTGTGTTGCTGCTGCTGGTGGAGATGGGGTAAAACCCTAAGGCATGAAGATGTTGTAAATGAAACCGTAGGTTAGGGTTTCTCAAAAACAAGTGTGGGTGCCATAGCTAGACTCATCCATGCTAAGGCATAACCACGAGATAAACTTCCTTCTTCTTTTGAACCAGCGAATACCTTCCTTGGAGCAGCTGAGAGCATAAGATCAAGTGTGTAGTAATGAAATGGATTGATCTTCTTTTATAGCCTTTGAGTCCCCTGTAAGTGGACCAAAACTCAAAAGAACAAAATATTATTATTTTATTTTTTTATCACTTTGACTTTTACCTTTAGTGGTACTAAAGGTCTTTTTGCACTTTCACTTTGACACCTTAGTGGTACTAAGGGTCCTTATGTATTTTAGACTTTTGCTTTAGCCTTCTTCAAGTGCCCTGTGGTCAAAACAAGTGGTCAAGGTGGTCCTTCATCCCCATTCAAAGTACATCATGATAAGCAAAGAAAATTACTAATGCTTTTATCTCACACTCTGTGTGACACTAAGATCAGATACTAAGGTGTCTTAACCAAGGGTAGCTAAGCCTTGGAGAAGATCACAAAGCCCACTAATCGAGGGTCAGAGTGTCACAAATGCCCAGACCCAGTCTAGGGCTTATAGTGTTATCCTGGTAACAGACCAGGTGTCTCAGTCATAGACTACATAATTTGATACAAGGTCAAATACTTGGTAACAGACCAAGCGCCTCCATTCTCGCGAAGAATGGCCCTCAGCCACAGGCTGAGTCCCTAGTCCTGAACTAGGTAAATTCCTGGTAATTTACCAGGTGCCTCCATTCAAAGAATGGCCACTTAGATCTAAGCTGAGTCCCCCAGTGCTAGACTGGTTCCACATCCTAGTCCCAGACCAGATGTCACCATTCAACAGAATGGTCACTCAACTCAAGGTTGAGTCCCCCAGTGCTGGACTGGTTCCATATCTTGGTCCCGAACCAGATATCCCCATTCAACAGAATGGTCACTCAACTCAAGGTTGAGTCCCCCAGTACTAGACTGGTTCCACATCCTAGTCCCGGACCATATGTCTCCATTCTCCTAAGATAATGGCTCTCGATGCTGCTCAAAAAAATTTACACTCCATCTCAACGAGAGAGGCATTCTTTGCCATGCCAACCTTGTCACGAAAGTACACGAACTTTGATGCTATCAGAAGCTTGGTCAAGATATCTGCGATCTGTTTATCCGTACGAACGTACGGCAACTTCATAGCACCTCTTTGTACCAGGCCTCTAATGAAATGATACTTCATTTCAATGTGTTTTGATCTGTCATGAAACACCAGGTTCTCCGAAAGCTTAATGCAACTCTGATTATCGCAATGGATGATCGTTGAGTCAAACTTTCCACTGAACAGATCAAATAGAAGTTTTCTGAGCCAAACTGCTGTTAGACACACCAGGCACACAGAGAGGGGGGGGTGAATCTGTGTGTGCAGTCTTTATTGCTTTTTCAATTTTAACAATCAACAACTAATTCATCAATGCATTATTCTACCATTTGCATAATCATTTCATAAACATCTATCACTTCATCATTTATAAATCATAAGCATCTAAATCATAAAGTCATAACAAGAACCATAGCACAAGAGGACACAACACCATATGATTTTGAAATCTTTTTGTATTTGTTTTGGAACATCTACAACCGTGAAGTAAAATCAGCACCTACTAATACAATGAACACCTACTCTTCATCCAGGACCCTACCTGGTTTTCTTAGACCCTGCTAAGAAGGGTTTGAGGTATCATAACCTCAAAAGCAAGACAAGCTTGCTTTTACAATTACAACTCACTGTCTCATCATACTCATCACACACACATACCATTGTCAAGTGCGCTCACTGCCACATCATCTTTCTGTCCACGTCATCATTGTCATATTAAACATCACTCTCAGGCATATCACTGTCAATAGCTCTTATCAATCATTGCTGGTCAATCTGGTCATCGTACTGCCTTAGTCACAATCCACTGTCAACTGTCCAAATCACATAGTCAATTCAATCAACTAAAATCATTCTCCTCAAACGACTATACACTGCTTATAAGCCCTTGCCAATTTTTGCAAATGCTCAAATTGGTTCAACTGCTAATCTTCTCAACTTACTTAATCATCACTTGTCAATGCACAGACTGCCATCATCTGAACATAAAAGGTCCAGGACTATGTCTTGGAGAGTACTCCAACCCTAAAGTACTGATCATAGTTCACCTGAGTAAGATAACAGAAGATGCTTGCAAAAGGAGTACTTACTTGAAGCTGCTCATTACTTAATCTAGTCTCTGTGACTGAACACGTGATTGACTTTCTTCATGCTTTTGAATGCCTTCTGTGGTGTTCTCCTTTGGATGCTTCAAACACCGCTTAGTGTACTTTGACTGGCTCATCTACAGAATATCACTGAGATATTCACCTCATAAAATTAGCCCAACATGTTGCTTAGGTGGAGGCTTGTTTGAAGCTCCCACATGCTTCAGTCTCTATTACTACAATGCTTCATTGCTTTGCAAAAGAGGACAGCATGGTTATGATGCCTACAACAATCAAATCTTTCTTCACTGTGCTACCTCAGAAATCAAGAGTTCAGAGCTGCGAGAGACTCAGATATCACACTAGCTTCCATTGCAATAATCAAGCACACCTTTTGATTGTTTCTGAAAGTTTGAAATAAGTGCTTGAAAGATGACTAATTTTAATCCAGACGGTGGATTGCCTTCTTATATCATACTTCTTTCACCTTAATGATTGTTCCTTTGTTTTCCTTTGTCTTTCCTATGCATGCCCAAGATAGATCTCCCTTTATCCTACAAATATGCTACGATGTGGTTATCTTATCCAATCAAAGAAGACCCAGATACTGTTCCTTAGTTCATCTTGACTTGCAAATAAACCCAAAAATAACTCCTGCTGTAACCCTCATTTCCAGAGTTACGGCTACAAAAATTGTGTCTTTGTGGAAAAATTCAAGGTTGTTTTGAAGTGTTGAGAAAGGCCCCAAGCAAGACAACTAGGTCTGCAAAAAAAAGGCTGCTGTTTCTTCCAAAAAAACTCTTCAAAAGATCATATCCTTGTTGCTAGATTAGTCCTGAATTTCCTCAGTGCTCATCTTTTACTGTGGCAGCGAGACACCTCAGTCCACTGCTGCTGCTGCCATCAAAAAATTCAGTCTGCTGCTGCAAAAATTGTCTGCCAAGAAAAAAAAGTTCGGGACTGTCCTCCACCTCGTCTGCTGCTGCGTTTTTCTTGCTGCCTCAATCAATCTGAAATTTACCTCAGTCACAAAAAATTCAGAGCTCATTCCAAAATTGTATTTTCAAAATGAGGTCTGATAGGGTATTTATAGTGGTTTTTTCATAATACTTTGGAGCCGACCTACATTAAAAATATATATATATATATTTTTAATTTGAATTTTTTAATTTAATTTATGGAGCCGACTTGTGGGGTGACCAAAGTATATATTTTGTATTTTAATTTTTAATTTTAATTTTGAAATTTGTTTTTATTTATTTATTTATTTGTACATCTTCATCATGGAAGCTACTTCAAGATTGCTTAGTGAACCAAGCCAAGGGTCTCCAAGTGTTACACCAAGCCACAAGGGCTTCATCAAGAACCCCAATCAACATAGTACCTTCAACATTCTTTCAAGACCGTATGACCACCAAGTGTGTGGGTCCAAAGGCTTCTTCATGGGCTTCCACACACATGTCAAAGACTATATCCTTCAAGACCATTTGACCACCAAGTGTGTGGGTCCAAAGGCTTCTTCAAGGGCTTCCACACACATGTCAAAGACCATACAAGGTCATCATCATCATAAAAGAGTTCCATGAACCCAACAAGGGTTGCAAGGTCATCACTAACACCCAAAGAGGCCTCATCATGGATTCCTTCATCAAACCATCAAGTGTGGGTCCAAGGGATTCTTCAAGGCTTCTCCATGCAGTAGGAGGCTTCTTTGACTTCTTCAACTACCTTAACCACGCAAGGTGACCTCCAAGGGTCAAGATCCATCATGACATCACCTATGGGGTTGCGAGGCCTTCTCCTAGGGTACCATGACATCATCAAAGCATGAATGACCACAAAATGGGTCATTAATGCTTCTCCAACCCATCTTGGGCTTCTCCATCATCCACGAGGGATTCAACACCATCTCTAGGGTCTTCAGCACCATCAGCAAGGTCTTTAGCATCTTCAACAAGGTGGTGGCTCCAAGATCCAGCCTTGTGGGTACTAGGACCTTGTCAACTGGGTACAAGGTGCTTCAAGGCACAAACCCACTTTATAAGGGATCCAAGGCACTGCAAGTCGGACTTGGTGGCATCAATGACAACCTGTGGGGCCATTGCAAGTCCATTTTGGCATCAATGACAATTTCATCAACAACTGCTTCCTTGCAGGCATCAGTTGCAGCAATATACTCTGCCTCAGGTATACTCTGCGCTATGGAACCCTACTTCCTGCTGGACCAAGAGATCATTGTAGATCCCATACTGAAGCAGTAACCAGAGGTGCTTTTCCGGTCTACTGCGCTGCCAGCCCAATCTGAATCTGCATATCCTTCTAATAATACTCCACTGCTGGAAGTATACCTGAGCCCATAAGTGATAGTACCTCGCACATATCTGAGTACGTGTTTAGCAGCCACCCAGTGTATGTGCTTCGAATTGGACATGAACTAACTCAGAGCATTCATTGTGTAACAGATGTCTGGTCTCGTATGCACGAGATACATCAAGGATCCAATAAGCTATCTATACAAAGTAGAGTCCACACTTTGTGAACTGGTGGTTGAGTCACGCAACTTTGTCAAGTTGGTAGTCATGGGTATGCTCATGGACTTGCAGTCCTGCATCCCAAATCTCTGCAAAGATGTCCACTACATACTTTCCTTGTGTCAGGAAAATCTCACCTGGCTTTTACCAGACCTCTAAGCCAAGGAAATAATGCATCAAACCGAGATCCTTCATCTCAAATTCAAAGGTAGGCTCCCTTTTACACTGTTCTATCAACTGTTCCTCACCTCTAAGAAACAAGTAATCCACATATAGAACAAGGATCAAGATATGATTATGAACAACCTTAAAGTACAAGTTGGAGTTAGTTGTACTTTTGGAAAACCCCAAGCTGTGTAGAAATCCATCCATCCTCACAGACCAGACTCTCGAAGCCTGTTTCAGTCCATACAAGGCTTTCTTCAGTTTACACACATGGGTTTTACTCCCATGAGTCACAAAGCCTTCAAGATGCTCAATATTGACTTCCTCCTCGATCTTGCCATCCATCTGATGTAACTTCCATCTGAATACTGCAGCAAGACAAATGATGGTTCTAACGGTAGTATACCTGGCAACAAGAGAAAATGTCTCATCATAGTCAATGCCTTCTTTCTGAGTGAAGCCACGAGCTACAAATTTGGCTTTATACTTCTCCACACTGCCATCAGCAGCATGCTTGATTTTGTAAAGCCATCTAGATGTCACTACTGAATTTATTGTTGGTCTAGGAACAACATCCCACACATCATTCTTCATGATTGAACTGTACTCTTCAATCATGGCATCAACCCATACCTGTTGACTTGTTGCTTCTTCGTATGAGGAAGGTTCTACACTAATGAGCTGGCTCATAAGACCGAAGTACTTCTGTGGTCTTATGCTTTCTCTGAAAGTCTCGGGAGGAGCTTTATGCTTCTAGGCTTCTCGGTACCAAGTAGGTCTCCTTTTGGAAGGAGGAACTTCAAGCAATTCTTCTGGTGGAATTTCAGTATCCTCATTGCATCTGGAATTTTGATCCTCAAATTCCTCTTCCTCCCTCTGAACTTCTAAATCTGGAATCTCAAGGGGAGGTACTTCATCTTCCTTTGAAAGCTCTTGTGTTTAACGAAACACAGTTTCCTCATGGAAGATCACATCTCTATTGACTTCAATGTACCTCTGTCCAGGTACATAGATGCAGTAAGCCTTTGAGTTGTCACTATAACCGAAAAATATAACTTTCTTACTGGAAGGCTCTAGCTTGGCCCCCATTTCTTTTGGCACATGAATGTAAATCGGAGTGCCAAATATCCTCATGTGGTCAACTACAGGTTTCTTCCTAGTGAAGACTTCTTCGGGAGTCTTCTCTCCCAAGATAGCATGAGGGCTTATGTTTTGTATGTACACAGCAGTACATGCAGTTTCATCCCACAAGGATAAAGGAAGATCTAGATCGGTAAGCATGGCTTTAGCAGCTTCACAGATCATTCTGTTCTTCCTTCCTGCAACCCCATTCTGCTAAGGGTTGTACGGTATTTTCAGCTCTTTCTTGATTCCTGCTTCTCAGCAAAAATCATCAAACTCATTAGATTCATACTCACCTCCTTTGTCTGATCTCAAGATATTGATGTGTCTGCCTGTATGATTTTCAATCAGAGCCTTGAACTCTTTGAACCTATCAAAAGTCTCACTTTTGGCCTTGAGGAGGTAAATCCATGATTTATGAGAATGATCATCTATGAACAAGACATAATATAAACACCCACTCGAGGGTGAAGACATAGACCCACAAATGTCAAAGTGAACCAAATCTAAATTGCCTTTAGATCTATTCTTGCTTGTGGAAAAGGATTTCTTAGTGTTCTTACCTAGAGCACATCATTTGCAAAATCCATCATGTTTTGGAGATACCTCTGGCATACCTGTGACCATCTTTTGTAATCCTAGAAGAGTTGTGTAGTGAAGGTGTCCAAACCTCCGATGCCACAATTCACATGGATCAACTGTATGATGTACCAAAGAATGAGTGGAATCTTCGGAAGACTTGTAGAGGCCTCCCTCTCGAACCTGAATCTGTACCGCTGAGCTTAGCTTTTCATCTTTTGCCCATAGTAGGACTTTCTTGTCCATGAAGAGGACTATGTAGCCCTTGTCCTCTATAAGCCAGCAACAGATTGAAGATTCTTCTTCAAACCAAGAACATATAAGACATCATCAATATGTAAAACCGTACCTGAATCAAGTTGAAGTGAAGTTGAGCCAACTCCTTCAATCTTGTAAGTGAAGACATCTCCAAGTTCCACTTGTGTAGTGAACTTCTTCTCTCTATAACTGGTGAGAGCTCCACGGTTACCTGTCATATGCCTGGAGGCACCACTACCCACCAACCAAGAGGTAGCACTCTCTGTGATGGATCCAGAGAGAGCGCGGATCAGGTAGTACTCTCTTCTAGGCTCGTCTTCTTTGTTAGCCCTGGTGTTCTTCTTCTTCTTAGGTTCTTCTTCTTCTTCTGCAGCAGACGCTTGAAATCTTCTTTTGAATTTCTTCTTGGTCTGCCTGCAATCCCTGGCAAAGTGCCCAAACTTGTGGCAATTATAGCATTCCACTTTTGAAACATCAGAGAACTTACCTTGAGGTTTCTTTCCCTTCTTTTGCTAAGGGGAGGGCTTCTTGAACTTCTTTGTCTTTGCTACAAGTGCAAGGTTTCCTTCCCTAGTTGCCTTTCCTAAAGTCCTTCCCTCTTCTTCCAAGCAATCATGCCAAAGCCTTTCAAAGTTTGGTTGATTCTCACATCCACTGACAAATGCCAGGAATGTTTCCCAAGAGCTTGGGAGACCATCGACCACAGACACACAAGGTCATCATCATCAACAGCAATACCAATAGCAATAAGTTGATCTATTACCTATGAAATCTTTGTGTGCCAATCCCTTCATCCTTGTTCATCTTCAATGTTTGGAGCCTTTTCTTCAAGACTCTCTTCTGACTGGGAGCCTTCTTCTCATACAAGTTTGTCAAGGTGTCAAAGCATTCCTTGGTCGTCTTCAATGATGTGATGTTGGGCATCAAAGTTTCTTTGACAGAATCATAGATGATCCTTCTAGCCTTAGCATGCTTATTCTTGAATGCAGTCCTGCCAGCATTAGATGCTGGTGTTGAACACAACCTCATCAAGGTCATTTTCCTCTAAGATAGTTATAAGACTAGCTTTCCAAGAATTGTAGTTAGTTGAACCTTGAAGCTTCTCTTCCAATCTGAAGATGTTGGTGGCCATCTCTGCCACTTAGTCAAATGTTAAGTCTGCAAAAATATCCCAAGGTCTAGGAAGACAACAACAATTTCTTCTTACTGGGTCTTAACATGCTAAGCTCTAATACCATGTTGAATTTTTAGCATTAGCATGAATACTTTAAAATTTGCAGACTAACTGATAACAAATGACAAGTGCAGTAAAAACATCAACACATCAAGAACACTAAAGGACAAAAACCCCAAAAGCATTAGTAATTCATCTCGTAAATGAGATGACCGAGTTCTTCAAAAAAATTCTCAAACCCTAATTGGATTTGTACCACAGATTCACAGAATTACACAAAGGATGGTTTTTACATAAAAATCAAATTAGGGCTTTCTACCCTAATTCCACCTCTGCTGCCCCAGACCAGATGTGTAGCTGCCTAGATTTTCTCTCTCCTTCCCGAACCTGCTAAATCTCAGCCTGGACCTGTTTTTATGGATCTTCTCTCTCCTGCCCAAACTGTCTAGACCCTGCCCAAACCTTCTCTCTCTTGCTTAGATCTATTTTAGACCCGCCCAACCCCTGCCTAGATCTTTGATTGTTGCCCGAACCTTTCAGGCTCCTTCTGTTGCTGCCCGAAGATCTGTCGAGTTGCCTTGTTGTTGCCCGAGCCCTGTTGGGCCTGTCCGTTGCTAGCCCGAGGGTTGGTGGCCTGTCATCCGCACCTATTTGATGCTTGCCCGAGGCCCTAGCAGGCTACCTCGAGCCTGCAATAGCATCTCATGGGCACTTGCAGGCTGCCCGGAGCCTACTATAGCAACCCAGGAGCACAAGCAAGCTACCCGAGCCTGCTGTACATGCTCGAAGGCAGATAAGGGATGCCCGAGAAGCAAGGGACCCTACCTGAGAGAGGAAGAAGCCTACACAGAGGTGCCCGTGAGATGGAGGGGCTGCCGAGAGAGGAAGAGTGTTGTCGAAGGTGTGTTGCTACTACTACTAGAGATGAGGTAAAACCCTAAGGCGTGAAGATGCAGCTATAAATGAAACCCTAGGTTAGGGTTTCTCAAAAACAAGTGTGGGTGCCCTAGCTAGACTCATCCATGCTAGGGCATAACCATGAGATAAACTTCCTTCTTCTTTTGAACCAACGAATACCTTCCCTGGAGCAACTGAGAGCATAAGATCAAGTGTGTAGTAATGAAATGGATTGATCTTCTTTTAGCCTTTGAGTCACCTGTAAGTGGACCAAAACTCAAAAGAACAAAATATTATTATTTTATTATTTTATCACTTTGACTTTTACCTTTAGTGGTACTAAAGGTCATTTTGCAGTTTCAATTTGACACCTTAGTGGTACTAAGGGTCCTTATGTACTTTAGACTTTTGCTTTAGCCTTCATCAATTGCCCTTTGGTCAAAACAAATGGTCAAGGTGGTCCTTCATCCCCACTCAAAGTACATCATCATAAACAGAGAGAATTACTAATGCTTTTATCTCACACTTTGTGTGACACCAAGATCGGAAACTAAGGTGTCTTAACCAAGGGTAGCTAAGCCTTGGAGAAGATCACAAAGCCCATTGATCGAGGGTCAGAGTGTCACACATGCCTAGACCCTGTCTAGGGTTTATAGTGTTATCCTAGTAACAGACCAGATGCCTCGGCCATAGGCTACAAAATTTGACACAAGGTCAAATACTTGGTAACAGACCAAGCGCCTCCATTCTCTCGGAGAATGAGAATGGCCCTCAGCCCTGGGCTGAGTCCCTAGTCCCGGACTAGGTAAATTCCTGGTAACTAATCAAGTGCCTCCATTGAAAGAATGTCCACTTATCTCAAGGCCGAGTCCCCCAGTGCTAGACTGGTTGCACATCTTGGTCCCAGGCCAAATGTCACCATTCAACAGAATGGTCACTCAACTCAAGATTGAGTCCCCCCCTGTTGGACTGGTTCCGTATCTTGATCCCGGCCCAGATATCCCCATTCATCAGAATGGTCACTCAACTCAAGGTTGAGTCCCCCAATACTAGATTGGTTCCACATCCTGGTCCTGGACCAGATGTCTCCATTCTCCTAAGAGAATGGCTCTCGACGCTGCTCAGAAAAATCAACACCATCTTCATCATTCAGCTTTGAGGATGTTGAGAGACATGACCACAGGTTTTCCAGATTTCAGTACAGAGCAGAGTGGTGTATGCAGAGGGTGTGCTTTGGGAATGTACACCAAGACTGCTTTTTCCGAGCAGTGATAGCAAATCAGAGGGAGTGCATGAGTTGATTCATTCAGATTTATGTGGTCCTATGTTTTATGCCTCATTGACAAGTTTTGAGTATTACATTACTTTCATCGATGAATTTTCCAAGAGACCTGGATCTATTTCCTTAGAAGCAAGAGATCAAAGAAGGTCTTGCTTCGGTTCCAAGAGTTCAAAGCTCTTGTGGAGAACCAGACATGAAAGAAGATCAAGGTACTCAGATCAGATAATGGGGGTGAGTATACTTCCCATGCATTCAATGAGTTTTGTAGACAGGAGGGGATTAGGAGACAGTTGATAGTTCCTTACACTCCACAACGGAATGGAGTGGTTGAAAGGAAGAATCGCTTGATAGTGGGTGTAGCTAGAGCCATGGTGCATGATCAGAGTCTTCCTTTCTTTCTATGGGCAGAGTCTGTAGTACTGTTGTTTATGTGCAGAACACGAGTCCGTACCGTGCCTTGGGGTGCAAAACTCTTGAGGAGATGTTCACCGGGAAGATGCCTGAAATAGGCCACTTCCGCATTTTTGGATGCCTTACATACTCACATGTCCCTTCTGTTAAGAGGACAAAGTTGGAGGCTACTGGAGAGGGGTATTTTTGTTGGATATGACGAGACTTCGAAGGCTTTCCACATTTACCTTCCTGCGCAGAGGAAAGTTGTGGTGAGGAGGGAGGTGAGATTTGAAGAGGAGCGAGCCTTCAGAAAATCTCAAGATTCTAAGATAGATGAGCAGTAGGGTACTCCATAGGTGACAGCATCACAAAGTTCAAGGAGTCGAGGCATAGGGACACACGTTTCAAGAGTGACTGGGTCACAGGTTACAGGTCCGTCAGTTTCAAGGACTCGGTCTACAAGGACTTCTGGTACAGGGATAGGTTCACGGATCACAAGTTACACCTTCAAGTGATTAGAATACACATGGTACAGGTTCAGGTTCACCAGGGATAGGATCTCAGACCATTGGTACTTCTTCAGGAGACATTCATCTGATGAGGATGTAGAGGAGGGTCTGCCATAGGATGCTTCTTCCAAGAAAAGAAAGCCAAGTTGGCTTAGGGAGCTTGTGAAGGAAGCAGAGGAATCTGTGGAGCCACGAAGGCGAGAGGTCAAAGAGAGAAAGGCACCTGAGAAATTTTCCAGCTACATGGCACAGGTGACTAGTTTGCGTGAGTCCGAGCCTACTACTTATGAGGAGGCTTCCATACACTAGGTTAGGAGAGATGCCATGATGGAAGGGTACAATTCCATCATGAAGAATGGGGTGTGGGAAGTGGTTTCGAGACCAAAGAAGTCCATTGTGACTTCCAAGTGGCTCTACAAAATCAAGCATGCTGCAAATGGCAGCATCGAGAAGTACAAAGCTCGATTTGTAACGCGTGGGTTCTCACAGATAGAGGGAGTTGATTATGATGAGACCTTTGCACCGGTTGCTAGATTTTCTTCAATCAGAGCAGTGATCTCCGTCGTGGCAGAGATGGGTTGGAAGATCCATCAGATGGATGTGAAGACCGTTTTTCTCAATGGTCTTCCACAGGAGGAGGTATATTTGGAGCAACCACAGGGCTTTGAGATTTATGAGAGAGATTCTCATGTATGTAGGCTGAAAAAGGCCTTGTATGGTCTGATGCAAGCCCCTCGGGCTTGGTACTCGAGGATTGATACATATTTGCTTTCGATTAGGTTTCGGAAGAGTGAGGCAGATCCCAACCTTTACTACATTGTGGTTGGTGGTGTTTCACTCATTCTTCTATTGTATGTTGATGATTTGTCCATTACTGGAGGAGAGCACCTGATTGATGCATGCAAGAAGGATCTTGCTTCGGAGTTTGAGATGACCAACCTTGGGTTGTTGCACTACTATCTAGGCATGGAGGTATGGCAGGAGGATGGACATGTTTTCCTGGGGCAAGGTAAATATGCTACAGATGTTCTAAGGAGATTTCGGTTGGAGGACTGCAGACCTATGTCTACACCCATGATCACCAATTGGAAGAAGCTTCATGCTTCTGAGGGAGAGTTGGTGGATCCTACTTTGTTTCATCAGCTCATTGGTTCGTTGATGTATTTGGTCAACACCAAACCATATATGAGTTTTGCAGTGAACACACTCTCTCAGTTCATAGTGGAGCCCAAGAGAATGCACTAGGTAGCTGCAAAACATATTTTGAGATATCTTGTTGGGACTGTAGATTATGGTCTGGACTACAGGAGATCAGGTGGAGTGGACTTGGTTGGCTTCACGGATTCATATTTGGCTAGGCAGTGCTTCGGACCGAAAGAGCACTTCCAGTTGTTGTTTCAGGTTGGGCTCGGTTGTTGTGTCGTGGTTCAGTCGAAAGCAAAAGTCCGTTGCTTTGAGTTCTGCAGAGGTTGAGTACATGGCAGCCAGTCAGGCTAGTTGTCAAGCATTGTCGCTTCGGAAGTTTATGGTTGATTTATTTGGTCAGGAGTTGAGGCCTACTATCATTCAGTGTGACAATCAGAGTTGCATCAAACTCTCTAAGAATCCAATGTTTCATGACAGGTCAAAACACATTGAGATCAGATACCACTTCATTAGAGATTATGTTTGTTATAGTTGATTTTACCACACTTGGTAGATCACATCTTTATGGCCTTCCATGTCCCTCTGCAGACTCCTTGGACCCCCTTTGCTCATATTATACTTTGATGTCCCAAGAAAGTCCCCAAAAAACACTTGTTTTTGTGTATACGCGACTTTTAAAGCAATATCCGCGTGTACACACAGCTTTTGAGCCAAAACCCACGTACATCAATAAATGTGCATGAAGACAAGTTTTTGGAGTTTTCCTCATCGAGTCCCGAATAACTTGACTCTTGGCCTTCCATATGCCTTGAGAACGCTCGGACTCGACCCTCCATTGCCTATTTGGAGTGCTATATATTGAGCCTCTTTGATACATTGAAGGAGGAGAAATTGGAGAGCAAGGAAACTATAGTTCATTGTTGCCTCACTTGTTTATGCTTGAGTCTGCATCCCTTTGTCCCTTTGGAGCACACATTATTACTCTTCCCAAGCTTGCCTTTGCTTTGTAAGCTTGCCATTGTGATGGAGGATTGACGTGGTGGAGGACTGAATTTCTCGGGTTCGAAGAAGTGTGGCAGAGGTTGTCACTATTGTATCTCTGTTTTATTAATATAAATATCAATTTCCTGTCCAATACATGTGCATAAATATGAATATTGTATCCATGGATGTATTTATTTGCTTATACACGATTGTTTATATGTGCTAGAGTAGGCCTAACACTTTGATATATAGCATGCTTGTCTTGTTTGTTGTTGTTAAGAGCGAATTGTGAATACAAGCGTGTTGGAAAAGCTCAACAAGGATCTACATCAACCATCCGGAATAAAATACGCTTCATATCCCTTAGTGTTAGATGTCTTTATTTCTCTTGCATATTGGAATGGATTGATTTCTGGTGTCATTCAGTCTGTTGTGGCACACCCCAAGCCATAAGAAGTTTTTTTTTTTGGGGGGGGGGGGATTAATGCATTAGATCTCTTCTATCTTGGTGCCTTGCTTGGCTGTTGTCTGTGAGTTGCTTCAGGGTCTGAGAGTTGTAGAGTCTTTTGTTGCTTTTTCATCTCATTTATTTTGAAAATACAAAAATATTTTATTTTTGACATACTTATGCATTGTTGCACTTTGCATATGCATGGTACTTGCATTAGGTTTGCTTACTGAAGTTATAGTTAGGCTTCCATATAGGAATGGTTGCATTATCATTTGAAGGAAAAAATATGCATCTCATGTAGTGGCATACCCTATTTTCTCATTTAGACAAAATTGCACTTGGCATTGTTTGTTAGGTGTGCACATTTACTTTCACTACTGAGTCATAACATCATTGGTTGCACGATCATTTCCCTTTGAGTAATCACAGCCACTAAAATCAACGCTTAATTTAAAACGAATTACACATTTTTCTTTGATAGGGTACATCAACAAGATTAGGATTTAGAGTCTTGGAATAGTTCATTGTGAGTTAATTCTCCAAAACTACTAAACGAAACAAGTAGGTGTCTGTCTAGGTGAGAGAGTGAAATCCTTGGTATAATTAGTGTTCTCAAGGGGCTCCTCTTACACAGGAGTTAAGCACGAGGCAACGTACACGATTGTGGTTGGGATAGCCCCTAGCCACTTTCTGTGAGCGCTGGAGATATTTCCAGGATCTTATTCGTATCTAGGGGCTTTTGAGGTTCGGGCTTTGCTACCCTGCCCATATGGTAGATCTCGCCTGCGACTGTCCGCCTAAGCATTGGTTATATTGGGGTGACCTTAGTTGCCTTACCTAGGTATCGCAGGGGGTACTTGCAGAGGTTATTTTGTGAGTGTCCTAGCCAGGTAGGGGTCAGACAGCACAGTCGCTTTACGCATTGAAGCTAAAGGCCACTATAATTGGTTACACACCTCCGCTTGTAGTGTATGGGAGTCTCAAGCCTCTCCTAGGTGATACATACCTGCTACATTCGAGAGCTCACATATCCTCCCCTTGGTTTGCTTGTATTTTGGTTGTAGATTTTCTTAGGAGTGTGCTCTGTGTACGCTAGATTGCTTTAGGGTTCGTAATTAGTTTGAGTTTCTTTATTTTTGTTGAGTCATCGTGTATCCAGGAGTGGAATTCCGCCGTTCTCAACGTTTAGCAGGTCTTCCACCTTCTACGTCTCCTCCTCCTTTAGGGAAGAGAACCAAACAATCCAGGCGGACTGGTACTCACTTTGATTCATACACCAATCTCACCATGAGTCTCTACCTTAAAATTGGTAAACGTAGCCTTATACGCGATTGTTCATCAAACAGTTGCATACATACGCGGAAATCGAAGGATTTTCCACGTATGCCGAGCCCTATACACAGAAATCGAGTGCTTTTCCGCATGGGCCGACAACGCCATTTTTGGGGTGCCATAAAAACAATAATTGCCCACTAGAAATTAAAATAAAAGCATTTAAATGAAAGAAAATGGCATGAAGATTTACCTGATCCAGATGATTCGTGATTTCGTGGATCGTAGCTCCCGGAATCAACTTTTCAAGTTTATGGTTCAAAAACACTATGAGTGGTAAAATTCCAAATGGTATGGTAAAAATGAGTTTTTTACTATTTTATAGAAAAAAATTTGAAGTTTTTACCCACCTTTCTATAGTTTTGACCATTATTGACTATTTTGGACTTTTTGGCCTAATGTTGTGGTGTAAGGACCTGATTTGAGCGTATTTTGACCAAGACTTTGACCCGTTCGTATCTATCACGGGTATAATGTCGAACTGACATATAGGTTAGGACTCCACATCTGCTTGCATTATGCATTGCCTTATGACCATTTCACCTTAACCTTAGGTATGAACCCACTTTGTGATGTCACAGAACCTTCATACTGCTACTAGAAGTGACATTATGTGAGTGGTAGAGCTTTCCTATACATGGGTGCCCTAGTTAGATTCTGTATTGCATTTCGTGCCCATGCTGAGATTTCTCCTTTAGGTTTGGGAGTCCCGCCATGTCCTTGAGCAAGAGCGTCATACTCCTCTTGAACTTTATGTTGGCCATCCCCCACAGGGACTCCCTTGTATATCAAGTTGTAATTGCATTTCACAAGTTTTGCTTGCCTTATTGAGCTTTACGCCGGATCCCTACTTCAAAGTTATAAGCCATGTAGCCCAAGCTTGCCTCAATCCTAGCCAAGCAGAGCCTTTTACATATCCTTTGCAGCTTGATCATCCCTTAGCGGGAGGAGACCTTCCCCCGAGTGTCCTTATCCTGCACATGCTTCCTTGCATTGAACATAGGTATGTTCCACTGCTTGGAACTAGTTTGCTTGCCCGCGACACTCGTCTCCTCCTAGCTGTATACTATAAGCACCTTTATTCTTTTTCAAGCTTTTCAACTTGAAAAAGTCCAAAAAAAATCAAAAAACATAAAAAGCTGAATAGGAAATGATATTATCTTTGGCAGTTGTCGAGTCGTGTCGCCTTTGAACAGAGCACTGGATATCACATCCATTGGTTGGATTGTTAGTATGATTTTAGGAGCTGTACTCATTACTATGGGTTTTCTCCACCAACTGGTTATGCTTCTAGTCCCTATGGAGCCTCTGTTAATGCCTCATGTGTCGCAGAGATGTCCCAGTTTGCATATCGAGTCTATGTTACCCACCTTCAGTCACCATTCGCCTTATGCTCTTGTTCAAAGGAAGTTTAGCCTAAGTCAGCCATTCCTCAGCCATTCTCGGTATAGTTACTGGTTCGTGCACATCTTCTTCGTTTGAGTTCTTCCACATTATCGAGCGTTGCTGAGTACCTCGTGTTGGTTGATGGGGGATACCCTAATGCCCTCCTTCCAACAAATTCCATTCCATCGATTTGGATCATTTATTCTGGAATAGGATTCTAGAGTCCATTTGACTACCTTGAGACTTACAGTCATCAATGGTAGGTTCTCTCGCCATCGACAGTTTTAGGAATACATCAATGTCCCCTAGTCGATGGATTCTTTTAAATGTTTGACCTCGACACATCTATTCACACTTGCTAGATTGCACTATGTACCTTGATTCCCATTATCATTATCGGTGGGATATCTCGTGTCTATTAATGGTATACATCAATGACAGGTAATCAGACGATGGACTAACATGTTCGACCTCAACACCTTTATTCACATGATAGGACATGTACTCGTAACTATTTGCGTAGAAGACCTCCAAGATTGGTGGTATTCCACATATGCTACCTCCTTGATCGTGCCAGTATTCATGAGATGTCAGCTCTCGTGACCAGATTTCAGTATATTATCAGATATCTTCATCTACTATGGAGATCTTATCCATTGTATATTGTATGTGGCAATGACCACACAAGACATTTGTATATCATGCCTATTCATGGCCATTGTACTCTTATGTATCCAAGACTACTATATGTATATTTGCAGTCATATGCAGAGATTTATCATTGTACTGTACTGATGAGGGGTTGGTTCTTCCACCTAGGTCTTCATTACTCCACTTTTGGGATGGATATAATGTATTTCATCCATCTTGTTACCCCTTTGACCTCACACATTAGGAGGCATTTGTTTATAGCTGATTTTACCACACTTGGTAGATTACATCTTTTAATGGCCTTACATGTCCTTCTGCAGACTCCTTGAACCCCCTTTGCTCATATTATACTTTGATGTCCCAAGAAAGTCCCAAAAAAACACATGTTTCTGTGTATACGTAACTTTTAAAGCAATATCCGGGTGTACACGCAGCTTTTGAGCCAAAACCCGCGTACATCAGGAAATGTGCATGAAGACAAAAAAAATTGGAGTTTTCCTCAAAGAGTCCCGAATAACTTGACTCTTGGCCTTCCATATGCCTTGAGAACGCTCAAACTCGACCTCCATTGCCTATTTGGAGTGCTATATATGGAGCCTCTTGGATAAATTGAAGGAGGAGAAATTGGAGAGCAAGGAAACTATAGTTCATTGTTGCCTCACTTGTTTATGCTCGAGTCTGCATCCCTTTGTCCCTTTGGAGCACACATTGTTGCTCTTCCCAAGCTTGCCTTGGCTTTGTAAGCTTGCCATTGTGATGAAGAATTGAAGTGGGGGAGGCCCAGGTGGAGGACTTAGTTTCCTGGGTTCGAAGAAGAGCCGGTAGAGGTTGTCACTATTGTATCTATGTTTTATTAATAGAAATATCCATTTCCTGTCCAATACATGTGCATAAATATGAATATTGTATCCATGGATAAATTTATTTACTTATACATGATTGTTTATATATGCTAGAGTAGGCCTAACACTTTGATATATAACATGCTTGTCTTGTTTGTTGTTGTTGAGAGCAAATTGTGAATACAAGTGTGTTGGAAAAGCTCAACTGGGATCTACATCAACGATCCTGAATAAGGTACGCTTCATATTCCTTAGTGTTAGATGTCTTCATTTCTCTTGCATATTGGAATTGATTGATTTCTGGTGTCATTCAGTCTGTTGTGGTACACCCCAAGCCATAGGAAGTTTCTCTCTGTAACAATGTTCAGAGAGGAGATGTTGAGCTTACATTTCTACAGATGAGCAGGTAGCAAATATTCTCACGAAGTCTTTGGGAAGAAGAAAGCACATACATTTCAGAGACAAGATGGGTGTGGTGAAAAAGACCTTCCTCGGTAAGAGGGAGTGGTGATTTTTTTCCTAGAGAAGTGTTTGTTCACTCATGCCTTGGGGTGGACCAGAACACTTTAAATGTGGTCCCTAGCCATTTATAAAGTGAGATTGACTTTATTGATATAAAGTAACTTTATAAATTAAAAGTAATTAATAAAGTCTTAAGTGACTTTAATGAGATTAATAAAGTGGTTGTGTAATAATGTCTCACATTTAATATTTAAAAAGTCATTAATTGACTTTTAATGAAAAAAAGGTGAGATGTGATCTTGGCCCTAGGATCTCATCTAATCTCATCCATTGGATTTGAGGAGGAGTTACTCACACAAAAAGGGTGAGTGAAAGACAAATTGGATTCTATTGTTTTCTTTCTAAGAGAGATTTTGAGAGAGGAGCAAGAGAAAAAACTAGGGTTTGAAAAGATTTCATTCCTGAAACCTAAGAGAAAAAGAGAGAAAATTTCTGCAAAATTTCCAGAGACGAGGAATTTTTGGGCACATTTCCCAAGAAATATTTTGCAGCAAGCACGTTTTCCAAGGTTGTTTCATACAGTCTGTACAATACCGTATAGGCACAGATTTCGATGTAGGAAATACAGCATTTAATGTTGTCTGTACATGCACGATTTTCAAGGTAGCAGGCACAGTTTTCGAGTCAGAGAAATCAGGCACGAATTTCAAGGTCATACAGTCGTCTGTACAGCCACACATGTGGGTCGTATAGCACAGAAACCGAGGCATTCCATACAAGGATTTTTGGCACGCATTTCGATATGAAACGCTGAGATAAATATTGTTGATTTGATTTTGTAAATTTGCCTAAAATTAACATAATCTCTCTCTGAAGAACAGGTTTTCCCTTCGGGATTTTTCCTAGGTCAACTTGACCAAAAATCTGAGCGTTTAAATTTCATGTGTGGCTTAAACTAATTTTCTGAGTAGGAATTTAGGGCTGCCATAAATTTTCAGAATTCAAAAGAAGAAAGAAATATCATGTGTTTTAAGTTTTCAGTCATAAATTATTAAATTTTTATGCCCATACTAACAATGGGGTAGAGCATTAAACAATGAAGAACTGAAACTAAAACCGGGTTGGGGTTCTTCAAATTTTTCAGAAATTGGGTCAACTTAATGCAGCCTAGGGCTGAGGCACCTGGTCAGTTACCAAGTCATCACTAGAAGCCCTAGACTGGGTCTAGGAAAGTGATGGACTTCTCCTCTTAGTCAATGACTGATGGG
The DNA here is from genome assembly GCA_001517045.1 of Pseudotsuga menziesii. NCBI lineage: Eukaryota > Viridiplantae > Streptophyta > Pinopsida > Pinales > Pinaceae > Pseudotsuga > Pseudotsuga menziesii. The sequence goes on from LPNX010332167.1 coordinate 186,548, forward strand.
ACCTTCTCAAGGGACTGGCCACCCCTTACTGAAATACCCAGCACTTGACCCTTGTACCATTGAGCAGAACAGTATGAACAATGAAAAATCTTCCTTATTTTGATGATGCACTTCAAGTTGACTTGTATGTTCCTTGAAGACCACTTGAAGGACAACAAAACCTATTGAGGGTCCATGTACCCACAAGGTTGGTCCTTGCACAAAGACTTTGTACTATTCAAAATCAAAAATAAAAATCAAAGGTCAAAAGCAAAAAATTAAAATAAAAAGTAAAAAATAAAATAAAAGTTTAAAATAAAATAAAATAAAAGATTAAAAGATTAAAAGCCCTAAGGAAATCTCTTCAATCTATGGACTCATCTCACCTTATGATCTATAAATAAAGTTCATTCTCATTTTGACAATGCATGAAACCGATCATCATCATCTCTGCTACAAGAAGTCGTTGGGTTCTATCTACTGCTTACTCCCATATGTGAACAGACTTGACGCTTTGAGGACTGAATTGTACTGTGGGGCCTATCTTGAAGTTACAACACTATTGTTTAAAGGTGTAAGGGCTGAGTTCAATTTTTGTTGACTGCTCCTCCACCACAAGCTTCATCTCAGCCCATCCAAACTCAGCTAGGGCTCAAGACTGCCCTACTCCAACTCTTGGCAGTCCAGTTAGGGCTCACAGTTGCCCTACCCCAGCTCTTGGCAGCCCTGCTAGGCGTTGTTCCATCTCTCGGCTGCCTGTTAGGGTTCATCTTAGACCTCGGTTGAAGAGCAAACAACCCAGGTGTGGCTTACACCAGCAGCGAAGGTGCATGAGCATAGGTTGTAACAGTTAGCAGCATTTTCATCCTACAGACTTCTTCAGTTGGGTTAATTTTATCAGCACTATTGTTATTTTTCTTTTGACAGACTTGCCCTAGAGGCAACTTGGAGTTTTTGTAAAGGTCAGAAACCTGTTATCTGCCCTTTTTTGCAGACTCAATCATCTCAATATAAGGAAGAATTTTTCATTGTTGGGGTTTTTATTCCTGAAAAGATTATCCCCAGGATAAATTTTGTGTATCTGTGCATACTTGATTTCTTCTATTGTTGCTAGCTATCTCATATTTATTTATCTACTGCTAATATATTTTACAAGTTGAATAATTGAAAGGAAAGACTGAGACTGTTATCAAACTTAAATCCATGTTAAAAATTTAAAATGGTATCAGAGCTTTGGATGTGAAGAGCACTGTGCTTGAGCAGATCACTGTAGCCTCCATAGACCTTGGGACAAATTGCAGACTAAGATAGCAGAATCTTATTGGATCAAAGATGGCCTCAACCACTTTTAGGCCAGAAGAGAGACTTGAAGGGTCAGCAAATTTCAATTCATGAATAGCAAGACTTATGGCCACTTTGGAAAAAAATGATCTTGATGACTTGGTCATCAATACTGTAGAAGAAACCACAACTAATGCAGGGAGGGCAGCATTCAAGAAGAAGCAAGCCAAGGCAAGAAGGATTATATACGATTCAGTCAAAGAGACCTTGATGCATGTCATTGTTGCAATTAAAGGTTAGATATGTTTTATCACAAGTAATAAACTTAATACAAGAACATATAAACAATTGTACTGCTTAATTAAATATAAACTGTAATAAAACAAAACAACACAATTTTCATCTCTTTCAACTTAATGCTCTGTTGGTCACTGTATTAACTTTAATGCTTTGTTGGTCACTGCACTAAAGTTCGTCATTGAGATGTTTCACCAAATGCCATGTAGAGAAAAATAAATAAATAATGTGCAGAAGATATAGCATTAAAGAATCATAACCATTATTTGGATCTGCCTTATACTCAGATAGTTCTGAGTTTGATCTTGTCACCGAAGGGACAAGTCAAACTGGGTAAACATGTTACGTACCTTGAGAGAGAAAGAGTTTAGGTAGAAGTGAACATACCTCAAATTCTCCAATAAAAATAGCAGTTCAATCACACTGACACACAGTCATACTGCTGATAATGATCTACGCAGTCAAGCTGAAAGTAGCTTACGTGATCAGGAATGAAGTCACAAGCTAAGTCACCGGGTTCAGCATTTTTTCGCCTTAACAATCGAAATTCGTCGTTTCGGTTTTTTTGAGCAAGCCGAATTTCTTAGGAAAAAATCGTCGATTTTAATGGCCCTACCCTAAATTTCGTGAGTTTTCTGTGTGGTTTTCTGCAGTGTGAGCCTGTTGAGTTTTCTGTGTGTTTTTCTGCTGTATGAACCCGCGACTGCCTTGACACTTCATGACTCAAATTTCGTACTAGGTTTCGTGAGCGTCCTAGCAGCCTTCAGATCTCTGTATGCAAGCTGTGGATCTCTACGACGAGAACCGAAACGTGTACACTGTAGTCTTCTCTGTACGCAGGTCGTGGATCTCTACGACGAGGACCGGGACGTGTACACTGTAGTCTTGTCGATGTATTGTGTGCCAAAGCGATTCATCGGTGGATCATGTCACTGACCGGTTTAATTTTGTAAGATAAACTGCCAGCAGGTCAACGAGTGGAACGGCGGTCAGGAGTGAAAATAATTATGTCTTTTTTAATTTATTAAGAATTAAATTAAAATATACATTTTATAATTTTTAATTTAAAACTTTAAGTGTTATATTATATTAATATATTCATATGCTATAATATATAATTTGGAACTTTTATAATATACATGGTATAATACGTATGGTATAATTTTTAATTCTTATATGGCTTAATTTTTAATTCTTATTTTTAACCATTAGAGTCAAATTATATAATATTTAAATTATTTAATATATTATTATTTTATTTAATATTTATATATAATGAAATATTTTTTAATTTCTAAAATTTATAGTTATTCGAATTTAATGCCGAATTTTATCACCATAATTTTCTTTGTCGATTTTTTGTCAAATTTTAAGCCTTTCGAATTCGAACACGAACTCGAACAAGGTGACTTAGGTCACAAGTGTGATGGTGTGCACTTTACCAAGATAGGATAGAGAAATCAGGTAAGAGTAGAAATGAGCTAGTGTGTGCACAGTCACGATGGAGGATCCCACGTTCATACACAGGAGACCATGAGCTAACCCAATCACTCGCGGAGCAAGAGCGACACGCAGGAAACCTCCCACGAAGCAGGAGAGACACGCAGGCAACCACGTTGGAGGATCCGGCAGGTGCGGATTCAGTAGACAGGGTCACGGTGGAGCAACCGACAGATAGGCAGCCAGCAGGCAAAGTTGTGGTGTGGATCCGATGGACAGGCAACTTGCAGGCAGAGTTGTGGTGTAGATCCAGCAGAGAAGCAGCTAGCAGACAGATGAAGCGATGCGGATCCAGCGTACAGGTAGTCGGAAAACAAACGAAGCGGTGCGGATCCGACGGACAGGTAAGCAGTCGGTAGCAGAGGATCGAGGTGGTGAACCAGGCGGACAAGGTCACGCTGAAACAGCCATTAGCAGAGAAACCAGTAGACTGGATCGAGGTGGTGGATCCGGTAGACAAGATTGCAGCAGCCAACAGTAGATCGGGTCACGGTGAAGCAGCCGGCAACAGGACAGGGTCACGGTGAAGTAGCTGACAGCAGGATCGTGATCACAGTGGCAACAATACAGGGTTACGATGAAACGAAGATCACGCAAGTAGAGGGCAGTACATGCGAGAAGAAACTGCACAGTCAATGGAGATGCAACCGATAGCACAAAGACAGCAGGGGTAAGACACGTTGGAGATCCATGCATGTAACCTGCAGCAAAGGTAAGAAGGATAGATTTGAGTCGATCATAACATGAAGGTTAGCCTCATTCATTTTTAGGGTTATGATAGGTAATAGTAAAAGTATGGTTCGTTGATTTTATAATGATAAAATCAAAATGGTCCAAAGGTAAATATAAAACCATAAAATAAATGGTTTTATAAAAAAGGTCAATAAAGTAAATAGTCCAAAAACCAAAAGTGGGCCAAAGGTCCTTTAATAAAATATAAAGTGACCATAACAATAAATGGTCCAATGGTCCTTTAATAAAAATCATAAGGTAAATACACTTGAGATAAAATCCATAAAGTAGGAGTCATCATAATCAAATGTACACACAAGTAAGAGTGCCAGGATCAAGTAAGGTTAAGGACCAAGTGTCAACCAAGAGGGTCACAACAAACCACATACCCATAGGATAAGGTGAACCATAAAAGGAGGAAGGTCCAATCGGATGGTACGATCCTTTTGTCCTTAACACTGCTCCTAAGGGTTAGGTGTTAGGGACATCGTCAAGGGGTGGCCAGTCCCTTAAGAAGCAACCTAGCAATAAACGATTAGGAGAGGGGACATCATTATCTTCCATTCTTGACAAATGGCTTTCAGCCCTAGGCTGAGTTTCAGTCTCACACTGAATCATGTTGATCAACCCTGGACCCTAACCGGGTCCTCCATTATCTCGGAGAATAGTTCTCAGTACTAAGCTGAGTTTCAGTCTCACACTGAAAGTTGATCAACTACCTACAGGACTTTCTTGGACATCGCATCCCTAGTCCCAGACCAGAATACCCTAGAGGCACATTGGGGCCCTAGCCACATTCTAGGGGCTTTGCCATGGCATCAACCTGCTTGGTCCCAGACCAAGAACCCTAGGAGACTACTAAGGTCCCTTGGGTACCTTCTAGGGTCTTACTCTGCCCTAGTCAACTGACTAGGGTACCATCCTCTTGAGAATGGGTCTCGCAGCTGCACTAACTTTAACAGTCATAACCCCACTAAAGATAGCCAAATAATGTTTTGACACTATGACTAATTTGTATGAAAAGAAAGCACCCAGGCATAAAAGAGTGTTGAAGAACCGGCTGCGCTACTTGAAGATGGAAAAGGATGAAGACGTGGCTTCCTTCTTCACAAAAATATCTCAGGTAAGAGATCAACTTTCAGCTATTGGTACATTAGTAGATGATGACCTTGTACAAACTGTTTTTGATGGCCTTCCTAGTTCTTGGGAAACCTTCTTGGCTGCAATAAGTGGTAGGGAAGTACAACCTAACTTTGAAGGACTATGGCATGATTGCTGGGAAGAAGAAGACAAAATTCAAAGCAGGGCAAGTGGTGTTAAGGAAGGAAAGCTTGCCCTTACATCCAAAACAAAGAGGTTCCAGAAATCCTTTCCTCCAAAGAATAAAGAGAAGAATCCTGAAGGTAAACACCTTGATGTGTCTAAGATCGAATGTTTTAATTGTCACAAGATCGGACACTATGCCAGAGATTGTAGGCAGTCAAAGAAAAGATTCAAAAGAAGATTTCAAGCATCCACAGTAGAAGAAGAACCAAAAAGGAGGAAGAATGCTAAGTCCTCCACAAAAGAAGAATCAAGAAGAGAATACTCCCTAATATCTGCTCTCTCCGGAACTATCACAAATAGTGCTAACTCCTGGTTGGTGGATAGTGGAGCCTCAAGACACATGACAGAAATTTGTGAAGGTCTCACCAACTACAGAAAGAAGTTCACTACTCGAGTAGAACTTGAAGATGACACCACCTATGAAATCGAAGGAGTTGGTTCAGCGTCACTTCAACTTGATTCAAGGACTATTCTGCATATTGAGGACTTACTATATGTCCTTGGTGTTACCGATTGAAATGGCAGTCTAAGCCACTGGTAAGCAAATAAGGGAAAGTGACCACTGTCACCTTAGTCACTTGTCCCCAACTACTTCTGAAGTCGAAGCCTCCTAGGGAAGAGCCCTATTCTGACCCTGCAAGGACGCTAAGGCAAAGTGTTCTCTTTCGAAATTGTTAGTGATCAGTGCCTAATGGAGTCTGAAAAGGAGAATACGAAGGAGTTGTTATTATAGTAGCGATGTATCAAAACATATGTGCAATTAAGTGCAAGTATAAGCGTTTGTCATAGCCCAAAACACATAAGTACAGCAGCACATGCAACCAGTATTGAATAGTAGAGTAGATATTTATGACAGTAATAGTCGTAGTACAGTGGCAATATAACACAGTCAAGCAATGATTCTCTGACCAAAAATGCATAATGCATAAAATGTGTTGATAGGGCTGGCAATAAACAATTCTCATGCAAATTATTGACAAACAATTATCACTTGCTAGTGTAGGTGATAACAAACATCAGGCCAATATAGAGGTGAACATAACATAAACAAATCGCTTATGCCTTTAAATACTGAGTCTAATGATAACTAATAATAGCAGCAGTCATCACCTCATAACATTTGTGTGTACAAAATGTATGTATCAGTCATTATGACAGTCATTAATGTCGAATTATCATATGAAATTTGATAACAAAATCATGGCAGCATTAGTATTATTTGTACCAGCAGGGAGTACTCAGTACAGCATTAAAGAGTCTGTTATAAGAGACAATATCATTCACTAATGTAGTAAAATCATATGGTATTATAAATCATCATCATTATTCCATCACACAGCCATAGGTTTCAGACTTCAGTTAAGATAAAACATGGACAGCAGCATAATAATGGCATTCAAGTAATTGGTTACCATCTCATATTCAAAATGGTTAGCAGGATGTCTGTGTAATTATTGCAGACTATGTATGTATGGCTAAGGAAGAGTACAGTCCACTTGCTTGTCAATAATCAACCAGCATTTGCATTATCATATGACTAACCCTTTGCTTGTTTCTGATGTATAGGTTAAAGGAGGAATGTTGTGGAGACAAGGTATAGATAGGAGGGTTGTCACAGAAAGGGGTGTCAAGGAAACCAACAAAACGTAGGGATGAGGACTGTTGGAGCAGCAAAGGTTTTGGGGGTTTAGGAGCAGCCAAAGGGCTGCCTTTAGAGCATGGCCCGAGGTGGAAAAGAAGATGGGAAGAGGGCTAGCGGGGTTAGGAAAAGGGATAGCAAAGGTTAGGAGGGAGCTAGGAAGGATAGGCTGAAGCCTTTAGGGGAGTAGCAAGGGTTAGAAGAGTGAAAGCGAAGGCTACAAGAGGGCTGCCGAGGGTGGAAAGGGAGACTGCTAGGGCAGTGAGGGGAAGGAAAAGGCATCCGAGGGTAGTTGAAGACAGTTGTTAGGGCAACAAGGCCTAGGGAGAGGCCAGCGATGGTGGAGGAAGAGATTGGGCTAACCCTATAACTACCCTAACTAGGTCTTCTACAAACTATCCTAAACTAACCTAAAAACTAAACCCTAGGACTAACCAAAGCCTGAGTTAAACCTAAGACTAAACCTAAATTAGATTTGTGAGAGAAAATGGTGTGAGGACCTAGGGAAACCCTACCCTAGCCCAAGCCGTACCCAACCCAGGGCTTCTAAGGAGGATGGATAGCCTAGTGAGGAAGGGTCCTAGGTCAAGCAACTAGCCTAGAAAAACTAAGGAGAAACCCTAAGGCACCCTCTCAAGGAGACGTGCCTCAGTTTGTTAAGGTGACAAGAAGGAAGGTAATGGCATATCATAGGGCAAAGTGCAGCTCTAGGGATACCACTAAGACTTGAACATGCACATCCACCAACATCCAAACAAAAAGGTAAGAAGCTTGACCTCTTTGTGCTCGTGTTCATCCAGCAAATCAAAGCATCACCAAAAGCAAAGATTCACCAAAGAATTACCAGAAAATAGCTTGCATTAACCAAAAAACTTCCTCAAGAGGAGCGCATCCATCCAAAGAAAGCCTAACAGGGGTAAAACAAGTACATAGTGTATTATCCCATAAGTTCTCCTTTTGAAATGAAAGTGGGAGATCTATTTATATGATCTCATACTCACTTTTTAAAATATCCAGGCATACATGCCTTAAAATAAGTCAACTTGAAATTATAAAATGTCAACTTAAAATTAAAAGAAAATAATAATAAAATATAGCCTAAGGTAGGCTCAAGGTAGGCTACCTGGGGTATTTGTATCCCAAGTGCCAAAACATGCTCAAATAAGCAAATCACTCTGAACAAAAGGCTGGAGTGAGTTGGAGGGAAGGCGTTATACCCCATTTAACCCCTAGAATGCTATAAAATCCCTCAACGCCCTCCTCAAAGCATTAAAAGGCCTGGTACGGAGGATGACTTCCTCTGAGGAGATAAGGCCAGGGAGAGCAGGGACCCACTGACTGAAGGGCCAGGAGGGTGTCCAAAGTGGCTGTGAATGAAGACGAGTGTCTCGTAGCTGAATCAGAGGCCACCAGAGCACTTAAACAAAATATGGATCCATGCGACCCGGTGGTCAACCATTAAGGCCCCGGACACCAACCTTGAGGTCAAAAACCCCTATATAGGACAGTCAGCACTGCCATTAAGTCATAATACCCCTAAACGAGGACCAAAGGGCCCAGCCATGACCACCATTACTCAATAACACCGCTCATTGTCGAAAAAATTGGCCCTCTCTCCCTAGGGTACACCTGAAGGTGTGCAGGGTATAGGTGCAGCGTAACACCCTGGCTTGAAGAACAACCTCCTCTCAGTTGTTGGATTAGAAGATAAAGGCTACAAAGTAATCTTCATTGATAGAAAGGTTCTTCTATGGTCAAAGAAGGAAAAACTGAGTTCAACTAAGGTGATTGGGATTCAAGAGGGAATCCTCTACAAGGCATCTGGACAGTCCACTCAGGGATTGGTTCAGAGCACAATCAATCCATGTGAGTTATGGCATCGAAGGCTTGGGCACCTTCATTACAGAGCCCTTCCTGGTCTTCAAAAGATGGTAACAGGTATGACTGAGTTTCCTTATGAACATGATGGTATTTGTAAAGGTTGTGCCTTGGGCAAAATTATCAAGAAATCCTTTCCTAAGAGTAACAATAGATCTAAAGGAACTCTGGATATAATCCACTTAGATATATGTGGACCTATGACTTCACCCTCTTTAAGTGGTTGTCTATACCAGTGTAGTCACACTCAGCTCATACTCGCCGAGTATGCCGAGTGTGGCCGAGTCGCAGCCGAAACGAGTAATCGCTACACACTCACCCAGAGAACTTGCCAACTCGCCTAACTCTCCATGATTAGTGGAAAATCGCTAAACTCGGTCTCACTTGCCAGGAATCGTGGAGACTCGGCATGATTTTTGGCGTTAGTTGGTGTTAGTTTTTTTGACCCGCGAACGTAACTTTCGAGGGAAGTCTTCCAAATTTTCCTTTAAGAAGGCGCCAACTTACCTTCACTCAACGAAGCAAACAGCGCCGACGAATTCCTCCTCCGACTTCACTTCGGGACGGATTCTCCATTGTTCTGCATCGGCCTTCTCCATTGTTCTGCACAGGCGTCGGGCTTCTCCATTGGTCCATGCACGTGCGTGTTCAGCAACCACTTCGCAGGGTGTTCAAACTTCACAGGTCGCGTGTGTTCAGCTGCCAGGTTCGCGTGCTCCCGTGCGTTGAAGGCCCTTCTCCATTGTGCGTGGGTTCTTGGTAGTGTTCGGCTTAGTTTCAGGTTAGTTTTTTTTATTTTTTTATTTTAGTTACGTGTTTTAAGTTTTAAAATTTTGCTGTTGTTTTTATTTGTTAAATTTTTTAAATTTTAATGTTAATTTTTGTTTATTTGTTAATTTTTGGATTTTAATGTTAATTTTTGGATTTTAATGTTAATTTTTATGTATTTGTTAATTTTTATTTATTTGTTAATTTTTAGATTTTAATGTTAATTTTTATTTATTTGTTAATTTGTATTTATTTGTTAAATTTTTTAGATTTTAATGTTAATTTTTATTTATTTATTAATTTTTTTAGATTTTAATGTTAATTTTTATTTATTTGTTAATGTTTATGTTAATTTTTATTTATTTGTTAATTTTTATGTTAATTTCTATTTATTTGTTAAATTTTTTAGATTTTAATGTTGTTTTCTTAACCTTTTTTAATGTTATTTTTTGAAGATTTTTTTGTTAATTTTTATTTATTTTTATTTTTTTAAATGCTGACAGTTGAATCTTGATCCATCTCAACCCTGTGGGCTGTGATGGAAGCCTACATAGACCTGTGCATGCTGCCATCACAGCCCTCAGGCTTGTGCTGGCTCAGATTCCAGAACATAAAAACACCTAGAACAGAAAATTTACTTTAATTTATTTTAATTTATTTTTTTTCCATTCTCAGGATTCAGATCCATGGCACCTAGGAGAACACCTAGAAGGCCTCTTGATAAAGCATGGGAACATCGTGTGAAGGGTGGTCCCATGGCAAGACAATCAAGTAAAGTGCAATTACTGTCCAACAACTATGTATGGGGGCATAAACAGGTTAAAACACCACCTAGCTCGAGTTGTGTGCAAAGATGTCATAGTTTGTGATGGTTGCCCTGAAGAAGTCACAGCGAAAATGTACGCTGCTTTGGAAAGTATCAAAGAACAAAATGCCAAAAGATCTAGGCTGAGGTTTGAAACTGTAGGGATTGGTAGATCTCCAATGGGACCTCCAGGTAGTTGCTCATCAAATGTTCCACCAAGTCCATCTATCACCTGTCCTTTCTTCCTCCCTCGTACATCCCCAGGATCTCAACCAACAATGGACAACTTTAATGAAAGGAAAAGGAAGGAGGCAGAAATGGCAGCGAGGAGGTTTTGGTACAATGACAGCCTCTCATTCAACCTTGCAAGGTCTCCTTTTAATCAGCCCATGATAGATGTTGTTGCAGGCGATGCCCTGGATACAAAGACCCCTCTTACAATGCACTTGGGGGAAAGATCTAGATGAGGAGTTGCAGTGTATCAAGGAACAGTTGGAGAGCATTAAAAGCTCATGGGAGTTTACAGGTTGCACAATCTTGTCTGATGGGCAGACATATCAGAGGAATAGAACAATCATAAATTTCCTTGTGGCTTGCCCTAAAGGAACCATGCTCTTGAAATCCGTTGATGCATCTTCACATGTGAAAGATGCAAATCTGATTTTTACATTGTTAGCAGAGGTTGTGGAAGAAGTGGGGGTCAAGCATGTTGTCCAAGTAATCACGGAAAACGCTGCAAATTATGTGGCAGCAGGTAAATTGCTTTGTGCAAAATACCCTACTATTTTTTGGACCCCTTGTGCTACCCACTGTATAGATTTGATGTTGGAGGACATTGGGAAGTTGGCATGGGTGCAAGATGTTATTCACAAGTGTGCAAACAAATAACCATGCTTGGGTGTTGAACCTTATGAGAGAGTACACAGAAGGTGAGCTCAGTCGCCTTGCTATCACACGATTTGCAACAACTTTCTCTCCCTCCAAAGCCTTCTTAATGAGTACCAAGCATTGAGATGAATGGTTAGTAGCAGGGAATGGATACATTACAAAGATAGCACAAAACCAGATGCAATGGCTATGAGTTTGTTTGTCCGTAGAGATAGTTTATGGGAGGAGGTCACTGAGATTGTCAGCATGACAAAGCCACTTGTGAAAGTGTTGAGGATCATGGATGGTGATACACCACCAATGGGATATGCTTATGAGGGGATGGACAAGGCCAAAGACGCCATCAAGGCCTTCTATAGGGGGGATGAATCTAAATATTTCCCTATATGGCATATTATTGATTCCAGGTGGGACAGGCAACTCCATTCACCATTACATGCAACAGGGGCATATCTCAATCCAAGCATATTCTATAATGTTGGGTCTAAAATTCAAAAAGATCCTGAGGTGATGAGAGGTGTGATGCTATGCATTGAGAGAATGTACCCAAGTCAAGAGATTCAAGACCAAATCAATCTGCAGCGAGATATGTACATGGAATCATCTAGCATGTTTGGATTTAGCTCAACAACGTCTTAGGGATAAGAAAGTGCCATGTAAGATTCAATTACGTAAATCATTAAATTTTATTTCACTATTTTGTTTTTCAAGTTTGACATTGCAAAACTTGTAATCTTTGTTTGTTTGTTTTTTATAACAGCCCATTGGTGGTTAGATTGTGGCAGTGAGGCACCACAACTACAGGAATTTGCCATCAAAAGCCTGAGTCAGCTTTGCAGTGCGTCGGGTTGTGAGCACAATTGGTCAGTATTCGAGCACATCCACACCAAAAAGCGCAACAGGTTGAAGCATTAGAGGTTGGAGAAGTTGGTCTACATATACTACAACCTTTGGATGCTCACAAAACAATTGCGAGCAAAGGATTTGGATCCAATTTTATTGGATCATATTGATCTAGTATCTGATTGGGTAGTGGAGGATGAAGCTCCTACTGATTTGAGTTGGCTTGATGAAGAGAGCGAGGGTCCCTCTGGTGTTCCATTTTCCGAAATGGAAACACCAAACACACCTGCATCACAGTTGATTTTTCAGTCTAGTGATGTTGGTACTAGCTCTACTAGGGCCTATGTTAGGCGATCTATTACTGTTGTCATGCATGAGACTCAAGTTTGGACTTGGAGACACTATCATTTTTTATTTTCAGCTAGCTATGTTTTGAGTTATGTATTTGAAGTTTGAAGTTTGAACTTGGTACTATTTTGGAATGTGTTCAAAGAATCCTCTTTCATTTCACTATTTTGCATAGAAATATGGTATTATGGAGTGTCAAATGTTGTTTTATAAAAATTTTATGAGATGATCTAATGAATTTCTACATAGAATTGTTTTTATAACTTATATGGATTAGAAATGTCTTTATGTATGTTTTTTGTGCACAGAAATTACTATTTTTTTTTTTTCATATTTGTCGAGTTTTTGCCGAGTCTGATCTGAGTCTTATCCGAGTCGGCGAGTTTGTCGAGTCCCAAGCCAACCGAGTATTTGTCGAGTCCGAGTCTGACTAGACTAGTCTATACTATGTATTGTTCATAGATGATTACTCTTGCAAAACATGGATTTATTTTCTACAAGTTAAAAGTGAAACTTTTGATAAATTCAAAGAGTTCAAGGCTCTGATTGAAAATCAGACAAGAAGGCACATCTGTACCTTGAGATCAAACAATGGAGGTGAGTTTGAACCGAATGAGTTTGATGATTTTTGCCGAGAAGCAGGAATCAAGAGGGAGCTAACGGTGCCATATAACCCTCAACAGAATGAAGTTGCAGAGAGGAAGAACACGACAATCTGTGAAGCTTCCAAAGCCATGTGTGATCTTGATCTCCCTTTATCTCTGTGGGTTGAGGCTGCCGATATTGTTGTCTACATTCAGAACAAGTGTCCTCATACCATTTTGGGGGAAAAGACTCCAAAAGAAGTTTTCACGGGTAAGAAACCCGCAGTTGATCACATGAGAGTCTTCGACACTCCAATTTATATTCATGTGCCAAAAGAAAAGAGATCAAAGATAGAACCATCAGGAAAGAAAGGGACATTTGTTGGTTACAGTGAAAACGCAAAAGCTTATCACATCTATGTGCCTAGCCCAAGGTACATTGAGATCAGTAGAGATGTGATATTTCATGAGGAAGTTGCCTTCCGTCACTAAAGAACTTCCATATGACCCATAAGATTCTCCTCCCAAAATTACAGATTCTCCTCATTCAGAAAATCAACAAGAAGAAGAAGATGAGCCTTCAATGTCAATTACTCCCTTAGAATCAGAAAGACAGGATAAAGAGTTGCTTAAAGTCCCTCCTTCTAAAAGAAGACCTGCTTGGGCTCGAGAAGTTTTGCAAGAAGCAGAGAAACTTAAAGCTCCTCCTTGAACTTTCAGAAAAAGCAAGTTACCCCAGAAGTATTCAGGTCTTATGAGCAAGATCATTGAAGCAGAACCTTCTACGTACAAGGAAGCTGCAAATCAACAGGTATGGAATGATGCCATGATAGAGGAATACAATTCTATCATAAAAAATGATGGATGGGAAATAGTTCCAAGACCAAAAGGAAAGTCTGTGGTAACTTCCAAGTGGCTCTATAAAATCAAGCATGTTGCTAACGGCAGCATTGAAAAATATAAAGCAGAGTTTGTGGCACAGGGTTTAGGTTTGTGGCACGGGGTTTCTCTCAAAAGGAAGGCATAGACTATGATGAAACATTTGCTCTAGTTGCTAGGTATACCACCATCAAAACAATCATCTCTCTCACTACCGTCTTCGGATGGAAACTTCATCAAATGGATGTAAAGACAACTTTCCTTAATGGAAAAGTTGAAGAAGAAGTCTACATTGAGCAACCAGAAGGCTGTGTGACTCATGGGATGAAATCTTATGTGTGCAAATTAAAGAAAGCTTTGTATGGGCTCAAACAAGCCCCAAGGGTTTGGTATGCCAGAATTGATAGTTACCTCCACAACCTAGGATTCTCCAAGAGTGTTGCTAACTCCAACCTTTACTTCAAGGTTGTTCAAAATCATCTATTAATCCTAGTGTTATATGTGGATGACTTGTTCCTCGCTAGAGAAGAACAACTAATCGCTCAATGTAAGAGGGAGCTCACATTAGAATTTGAAATGAAGGATTTGGGACCCATGCACTATTTTCTTGGTTTAGAGGTCTGGCAAAAGCCAAGCGAGATCTTTCTCTCATAAGGTAAGTATGATATGGATATATTACAAAGTTTTGGGATGCAAGACTGCAAGCCCATGAGCACACCCATGACAACGAACTCCAAGAAGCTACATGAGTCATCTTCTTGTTCAAAGACAATGGATCCTACTCGGTATAGACAACTTATTGGATCCTTGACGTATCTCGTGCATGCTAGACCTGATATTTGTTATATAGTTAGTGCATTAATCAATTTATGTCTGAGCCTAAGCACATACATTGGATAGCTGCTAAACATGTGCTTAGATATTTGTGTGGCACTATTACTTATGGGCTCAAGTACACTTCCAGCAGTGGAGTAATGTTGCATCGTTATGCTGACTCTTATTGAGTTGGTAGTACAGTAGACCGGAATAGCACATCCGGACATTGCTTCAGTATGGGATCACCCATGATCTCTTCGTCCAGCAGAAAACAGAGCTCCATAGCTCAAAGCACAGTTGAACCCGAGTATATTGCTGCCAGTGATGCCTGCAGAGAAGCAGTGTGGCTTAGGAAGCTACTCTCTGATTTGTTTGGCGGAAATCTTGAGACAAATATTATCCATTGTGATAATCAAAGTTGCATAAAGCTTTCAGAAAATCCAGTGTTTCACAACAGATCGAAACACATTGAGATGAAGTATCACTTCATCAGAGATATGGTCCAGAGAGGGGCCATGAAACTTCTATACATACGTACAGATGAGCAGACTACAGATATTTGACTAAGCCTCTGTCATTAACAAAGTTTGTATACTTTTGTGACAAGCTTGGCATTACAAAGAATACCTTTCTCGCTGAGAGGGAGTGTTGACTTTTTTAGCATCTTCAAGAGCCATTCTCTAGGAGAATGGAGGCACCTGGTCAGTTACCAGGAACTTGATTCAATCTGGGACTGAAAACTCAGCATAGGGATGAGAGCCATTCTCTAGAGAATGGAGGCACTTGGTCAGTTACCAAGTAGTTGACATTGGGTCAACTTAATGCAACCTAGGGTTGAGGCACCTGGTCAGTTACTAGGTCATCACTAGAAGCCCTAGACTAGGTGTAGGCAAGTGATGGACTTCTCCTCTTAGTCAATGAATGATGGGACCTTCTCAAGGCGCTGGCCACCCCTTGTTGAAATACCCAACACTTGACCCTGGTACCATTGAGGAGAACAGTATGAACAAAGAAAAATCTTCCTTATTTTGATGATGCACTTCAAGTTGACTTATATGTTCCTTGAAGACCACTTGAAGGACAAAGAGACCTATTGAGGGTCCATGTACCCACAAGGTTGGTCCTTGCACAAAGACTTTGTACTATTCACAGTCAAAATAAAAATAAAAGGTCAAAAGCAAAAAATAAAATAAAAAGTCAAAAATAAAATAATAGGTCAAAATAAAATAAAAGGTAAAAAATAAAAAATAAAAAATAAAATTCAAAGGTGAAATATCTTGAAAGATAAAATGATTAAAAGCCCTAAGGGCATCTCCATAATCTATGGACTCATCTCACCTTATGACCTACAAATAAAGTTCATTCTCATTTTGACAACGCATGAAAAAGATCATCATCATCTCTGCTACAAGAATTTGTTGGGTTCTATCTGCTGCTTACTACCACGTGTGAATAGACTTGACGCTTTGAGGACTGAACTGTACCGTGGGGCCTATCTTGAAGTTACAACACTATTGTTTGAAGGTGTAAGGACTGAGTTCATTTTTTGTTGACTGCTCCTCCACCACAAGCTTCATCTCGGCCCATCCAAATTTCCAAAAACAAGGAAAGCCCTAACAGGCTTTTACTGTTGCTACCTCGGTTGCCACGTGTATTGCACATTCCTATACCTGTTGCCACGTCAACTTTACTGCTACTACTATTGTTGCACTGTGGGTTGTACCCTCCCTGTACCTGCTGCCACCGAGAGTTGATTGAGGCAACTCTGCTGCTAACCGTGGGATGTGGGCAGCCCTTGCAGCCACCCCATGGTCTGTTGCTGCTGCTAGATGCCCCCCACTGTGAGCTTTGTTGCCACCACCGAGACTATTGCTGCTGCCCTTATGACCACCGCCGTGACTGTTAACTTCTGCTCTAACCCGTGACCTTCAATAAACCTTTATCATGAGTTCTAGCAACTCTGCTGCTACTGCTCTTTACCACAGAGAATATCCTCCACCACTATGAGTTGTAGAAGGAAGAAAAAACCCCAAGCAAGCTTAAGAGCTGCCACTTTGAGGAAGAAGAAAAAGAACTCGGCCACGAATTTTCCTCAGTCAACAACTGCGATGGCGAAGACCTCAGTCAATGAGTTAATGGAGCAGTCAAGTGATGAAAGATGACGATGAAATGATTTGTAATGTTCTTCATTTATATTCCATCAAACATTTAAGTTGGTTCCACATAATTAGGAGTTGACATTAGGGCTTCCTTTCTTTTTCATCTCTGACCCTTGTCTTTTAATGTTTTGTGGTTTAAAGGCCTTCTTGGTGTTTGACTTGTGCCATTTGATCCTTCACTTAATGGTCACATGGACCAAGACTAGGGTTACATGGTCCTTCAAGTATTTTTGTGACCACAACAAGTTGCCTCAAGAGTTCTTCAGGGTCCTTTTGGTTCATTCATGCCCACTCAAAGTACATCTTCATAAATAAGGAGAATTATTAAATGATTTATCTTGATTTCCACGTTGCCACCAAGATCAGGTGCTAGGTCTCTCAACCATTGGTAGCTAGTGTTGCTTTTTGTACCTAGGAATGTGTTCCCCTAGATGACTTTATCCTTAGTCACTTAAAAGGGGAAAATAAAATGACCCTTGCATTAAATGAGTTGAGATGAGCATTTAATTAGACTTTAGAGAATAAAGTCACTTTTTGGAAAATTTAAGTGGGGTGAGTGAATTTAATTTTTAAATGAGATTTATGAGCATTTAATCTCATCCGCTCATCTCATCTAATCTCCACCATTGGATTAGATGAACCCTACGGTTCTCACCCCAAAGGCAAGGAAAGGCCATTTCACTCACTTTTGTAGATTGAAGTGAGGAGAGGAGAGAAGAGAGGCACAATTTTCGAGGCAGCTCATTCCATGCAGCATGAATTTCGAGAAGTTTTTTGGTTTGGCACGCATCCCAAGGTGACCGTACAGCACCAGTTTTTTAGGGCACCATTTTCGAGGACAGGCTGGGCACAAATACCAAGAAGGTTGGCACAATTTTCAAGGCCATGTTTTGCACAGAAACCGAGGCCGTACACAGGCATGTTTTTCGAGGTTCGTACAGTCTGTATGGACTATCCTTTTTGCACAAAAATCGATCACAAATTTCTACACAGATTTCGAGGTGTTGGGCACAAAAATCGAGGGACTATTTTGCACAGATTTCGAGGCTCGGTTTTGGAACAAAAATCGAGCCATTTTGGCACAGAAATCGAGGAGGTTCTGGGTGCATTTAATGCAGTAGAGATAAGTTGTAATTTCTACTGTACTTGCTATTCCCTTTTACGAAAAAAATTAATATACTCTCTCTCCTAACGGGTTTTCCCCTTGTGGGTTTTTTCTGGGCATGTTTGCCAAAAACTACTGTGTCTGAAAATTTCATGGTGTGCATTTAAATTTGTTTTCTGTCATTAAATGTATGTTTCAGTAGTGTTTTTATCAGTCTGAAAATTTGGGTAATTTCCAGCCTTAATTAAATTCTGGGTTGGGCATTAAACAATGAATATTTTTTACATTTAAACCGGTGGCTGAACTGAGAAAAAATTACAGCTAGTCCCTAGAGAAGGCCTCATAGCCCATAGATCAAGGAGAGGATTACATCACTTGCCCAGACCCGGTCTAGGGCTTATGGTGATGACTTGGTAACTGACCAGGTGCCTCAGCCTTAGGCTGCATCAGATGACTCAATGTCAAATACTTGGTATCTGACCAAGTGCCTCCATTCTCCCAGAGAATGGCCCTCAGCCCCAGGCTAAGACCCCAGTCCTGGACTGGGTTAATTTCCTAGTAACTGACCAAGTGCCTCCATTCTCCCACAGAATGGCCCTCAGCCCCAGGCTGAGGCCCCGGTCCTGGACTGGGTTAATTTCTTGGTAACTGACCAAGTGCCCCTATTCTCCCAGAGAATGGCCCTCAGCCCCAAGCTGAGGCCCCAGTCCCAAATTGGATTGAATTCTTGGCAACTGGCCATGTGCTTCCATTCTCCCAAAGAATGGCTCTCGATGTTGCTTAAGAAAAATCAACAGGTCCAACCAATATGTCTTCTCTTGAGTGATGGGACATGCATGGCAGTGTTGCCCTAGAGCTACAATGTTTGGCAATGCGGGTGCTTTTGCAGGTGGTGAAGAATTCTTCTACAAAGAAGGTGTTGGAGCACCTACAGTTTCATTCATAGTGTTAAAAGAAACGGCTTGAATGTAAGTCAGGAAGAGAGCTTGGTTTATGTGCGTTACAACTTGCGATAGTTGTCCCATTACTGTGAGGAATCAAAGATGGATAAATCATTTAAGACTTGGGACTACAATCCAAAGGAGGACAATTTGGAGGATGGAGCATTGCTTTTGGAGCAATTGGAGAATGCACTTTTTTATGATAATGATAACTTTGAGATGTCACCCCCATCGACTACCATGGTCCACCTTCAGGCCAGGACTCCAGCAACAATTGCATCAATAGGGCCTTCACGTTCAATTCCATTTCCATCTACAAATTCTACACAGACACATCCTGCTTCAAGCTCACTACCACCATGCGGAGGCTCACAAGGCAACCGTGGTGGTGCAAAGAGGAAGGAAAAACTTTAGTGTTTTGGAGTCTTGGACTTCAATGTTCATACCTTTCAGTTTTCATATTTCAGTTAAATTATCATTTTAGAACTTATGTAGATGGCCTATTTTGTAAACATAACTATTTGGTCATGTTGATTGTTGGAAGATAATCTATTGCAATCCATAAGTTAATGGTCTACTTCTTATTATAAGGTTTTAAAATTGTATGTTTGTAATTGCTAGATGGTTTGTATTTGTAACTTTGTAATTGTTAGCAGCTAGATGGTTGATATTTGAATGATTATTCATTAATGTACTATGGTAGTATGTAATATGTACCATGATTCATGAATATTCATCTAAAAAAGCATAAATATACATGTTTCACATATTCTGCAACTAATTTGGCATTCTACATGTTTTTTTCTAATATATATATATATATATATATAATGTATTTTTAATATATATAAATAAACACTCCCAAGACACTCCACTCCCCACTTTTTTGGAAAATAGCGCTTCTAAGCTCCCATGTTTTTTCTAACATATATATATATATAAACGCTCCCGAGACGCTCCACTCCCTAATTTTTTGGAAAATGGCGCTTTCGAGCTTCCACTCCCACACTCTGGCAACCTTGAGATTTTTGGCAATTTTACGAAGAAATCAATTATTTTGGTGTTGATTTGACTATTCATGAGTTGTTTATGAGCATATCTGCTTAGATTTACATATTTTACAGTTCTTTCAGGAAAAATCGAGGGTTTACAAGACTGTTTGTGTGGATCTTCCTTGCATGTTTTGAGGGTGTTTGAGGGCAAATTTATCATAAATCTGCAAGTTGACTAGAGTTGACCAACGATAGTAGCTGCTATAGTGATCTACAGCCAATATACACGGGTGTTCCAGGTATTTTTTCACAATTGTGCTCTATTTCAATACTTTTTTGCACATTTTACGTATCATTATGGCCTCTTTTCCCAACATCATGTTGGAGGCCAACCAGAGTTTCTTTGGGAAAAATACAATACATGAAAACAACGTATGTCAGCCATCTTTGAGTGTCGGTGCTTGAGTAACATCGTTCTTGGTAAGGAAACTCGCCCCACGGTTGCGGGTAAAGACCAGGACAAACTCAATGGGAGAGACAAAGAAACAGTAATACTGCTTAAGTTGTCTATGATAGATGTTATGCTTCCTAAGATCTAGACAGGGAAGGCTTCAGCTGCCATCTCAAAGAAGTTGAAAGAACTACATAAGACATCTAACAAGGGTCGAGCCTTCTTTCAAAAGAAGATGTTGTTCTCGATAAAGATGGATGAGAGTGCATCATTACAGGAGCACTTACTAAAGATCAAGGATATCCGAGAATAGTTGACCACCATTGGGCACACAATGGAAGAAGAAGATTTGGTGGTAATCACGCTGAAAAGCTTACCATGTGCTTATGAGCACTTCATTGAGACTCTAAACATTACTTCTATGGATGTTGACCTAAATTTCGATGAGCTTTGCAACAAGCTCTTACAGCAAGACAGATGGAAGACACAGTTCGGGAGCAGTAGTACGTCAGAGAGTTCAGAACAGACCTTTGCCGCCAATTTAAAGGGAAAAGGTAAATGGAGCAAGAAGAAAGGACAGGGCAGCAAAGAGTCAGAAGACCATTACCTGTCACTACTACGGCAAGAATGGCCATATGAAGAAGTTTTGCAGAAAAAGGTTGGTTGAGAAGAAAACCAACCAGAGCAGGCCTTAGCAGAAGGCTCATGTCACAGAACACATAGAAGAGAAGGAGTCAACTTTCAATGCCTTCATGGCTATGAAGCCAATAGCTAACCCCAAAGCATTTGCTTGGTACATCGACTCATGTGCATCTTGCCATTTCACCAATAGGCAAGATTGGTTCACAAAGTACACTCCCAGTGCCTCTAAAGACTCAATGATTTTCGATGGTGGTGAAGAGTACACAGTCGTTGGGAAAGGAAATGTTCAAATTTCCTTTGGAGGAAACATACTTGTTTTCTTCAATGTGCATTATGTGTCAAGGATGGAGCTTAATCTACTTTCTGTTGGTCGTATTATGAGGCACTGTCCACAACTCCCTATCAACTTTAGCGATCACCAATGCTATATAGTTAACAAAGAGAACCAGCACACCATTGCAAATGTTGTGGAGGACCATGGACTATTTCGACAAGTCGACAATGGACAAGTCAAGGAGCATGCCTTAGCAACTCAGAGTGGATCAGACATCAGCGCACTCTGGCATTGACGATATGTGCATATCAACCGTACCTTCCTCTCTCATTTGGCTCGAGAGAATCTAGTAGAGGGACTTCTAGATATCCAGCAGAAGATTCGGGTATTATACAGACCTTGTCAAGAAGGGAAACAACCAAGGGCACCAATTGACAAAGGAAAGGCTTGGAGAGCAAGCAAAGTCCTTCAATTGGTCCATGCAGATATCTGTGGATCAATGAACACGACATCAATCACCAATGCCAAGTATTTTCTATTATTTGTTGACGACTATAGTAGAAAATGTGGGTGTCTTTTATGAAGTTAAAATATGAAGTCTTTGTTGAGTTTCAAATTTTCAAAACGTTGGTAGAAAAAGAGTCTAATTGTCCAATAACCACTCTTAGGTCTAATAATGGAGGGGAATTTCGCTCCAAAGCCTTTAAATTTTTCTGTGCTAAACACGGGATACAAAGACACCACACCCTACACTCCACAGCAAAATGGAGTGATTGAGAGACAAAATTGCACAGTCACAAAGATGGTTAGATGCTTGATGCAGCATAGAACAGTTACAAGCAGGTTTTGGGCTGAAGCAGTATTCACAACAATCTATCTGTTGAATAGATCTTTCATAATGGTCGTGAAAAGGAAGACCCCTAAGGAAGCATGGTCTGGTAGGAAGCCCAGAGTCAACCATCTTAGGTTTTTTGGTTCTATTACCTACGCCTAGATTCCAAATGAGAAAAGAACCAAACTAAAACCTAAGAGTCGGAAACTCATGCTTGCAGGGTATAGCGACAATCGCAAAACCTACAAGTTGATTGTTTTGGAAACCAATCAAGTGACCTACAATAGATATGTTGTAGTTGATGAGGAAACTAGACCATTCCATTCTTCGTCATAAGAGTTCGAAATTACCATGGAGTCCTCCACCATGGATCAGGATTTAAGTGTTCAACTTTATATAAGACTTAAGTACACCTGAAAGGAAGGAAGATTCTAATCATTCTAAGACTTAGTCCGATAATTTCTAAGCCGCATAGCCCGATTCAAAATTCGAAGGACACAGGTGCAAGTTCTAGTCCTATTAATGGTGGGGAGGTTCCCAATCAGGGAAACAACAAGCAACCACCCAATTGGTGGCTCAAAAGTCAAAACCATCGAAGATCTTTGACCAGCAGAAATGATCGAAGGGTCATCGCGAGGAAAGAGTAAACAAAAAACCAACACAGTCAACTTTGCTCTTATGGCCAATGTTCAGAAAGTATTCGAGCCTCAAGTGTTTGATGAAGCTAAAAGGAGACCTAAATGGGAGAAGGCCATGACTGTTGAACATGAAAGTTTGATGAAAAACCAAACTTGGGATCTCACGGGACTTCCACCAGGGAAGAAACCCATTGGTTGTAAATGAGTGTACAAGGTCAAGTACAAGGCAGATGGATCACTTGACAAGTACAAAGCACAGTTGGTAGCAAAAGGGTTCTCTCAGCGAGAGGGCAGTGATTATGAGGAGACCTTTTCCCCTATAGCAAAGATGAGCACCATTTTTCTTGTTCTAGACATGGCAGCATAGTGTGCCTAGAAAGCCCATCATATGGATATGAAGAGCGCCATCCTCAAAGGAGATTTGGAGGAAGAGGTCTATATGTATCAACCATAGGGATTTGTGGTTCATGGAAAGAGTACTTTGTTTGTAGGTTAAAGAAAGCATTATATGGCATGATGCAGGCACCCAAGGCATGGTACATCAAGATTGACAGATACTTAGTTGAGTAGGGGTTCTAGCAGAGTCCTTTAGATGTCAACTTCTACATCAAAAGCAGTGGTAATGATATCATCCTACTAGTCATCTATGTAGATGACATCATCATCACAGGTAGCAAGGAAAACATGATTGAACAAATAAAATCAAACATGAGTAAAGCTTTTGATATGATTGATCTAGGCCTCCTACATTACTGTCTGGGTGTATAAGTTTGGCAAACAGGTGGCAGAATTTTTGTCTCACAAACAAAATACGCCAAGAGTTTGCTTGAAAAATTTAGAATGACAAATTGCAAAATCTTGTTTACACCTATGGAGAAAGGGTTGAAACTTTCATCCAAGATCGACTCTGAGGTAGTGAATGAGTCAATCTACAGGCAACTAGTGTGTAGCTTGATATATCTTACAGCCACTGGACCTGATTTGAGTTATGACATGAGCTTTATTTCTAGATTTATGACAGCATCAAAAGCAGAGCATTGGACTACAACAAAGCAAGTGTTAAAATATGTGAAAGGGGCACTTGACTTTGGCATTTTGTTCAATAGAAGCAAAGATCCTGGGTTGTGTGGATATACAGATTCAAATTGGGCAGGTTGCATGGATGACAAAAAATCAACCTTTGGATATGTATTCAGCCTTGGCATAGGTGCAGTCAAATGGATCAGCGAGAAGCAGCACGCAGTAGCACTTTAATCAACAGAAGTAGAATATCGAGGAGTAGTGAAAGGAGCATGTGAGGCAATTTAGCTCAGGAAAATGCTTTCAGAAATGATTATAGCATAGATATAGCCAACACCCCTACGCTACGACAACCAAGGGGTGCTAAAACTAACCAAGAATCCAGTCTTCCACGAGCGCACCAAGCACGTTGAAATACATTGCCACTTCATCCAACGGCTTGTAGAAGAGGGAACTGTTGAGTTGCAGTATTGTCCCACAAAGGACCAAACTATAGACATTTTCACCAAGCCATTGGGTCCTGAAAAACATGTAAAATTTCAAGAGAATCTTGGTGTAGTCAGTAGATTGACCATTAAGGGAGGGTGTTAAAGTGAAAACTTACTTTATGTAATGGTCAATTAGATATTAGACTTAGGCATTAATACAATCACTTTATGACTTTAGTTACTTTTAGTATTTTATGCTTAAGTTTCTTTATTTCTTTTTATCGGTCCCCACATTCATAAATTGGATTGACTCGACCTCATTGTAACCTATATAAGAAAGCTTTCGCTTTCTCATTACAACGCAATATATATATAACAGAAACTGTAAAGGAAGATATATTAAATAGGATGTGCACAGCCATTCATTACAAAAAACAACAGCTTAAACATTCTTGCAAATCTAAGGAAATAGATACAAAACTAGGCCATACAGAGGACCTTAATGTGTCGTAGAGAGTTCTAGTATTTCGAATAATTACAAACGTAGTGTAAAAGCGAAGATACTGCTGATTAAGTAAAATACGAAAACAAAAACATTTTCTAAAAGAGGAACATTATGGGTTGCCTGGTTGCCCCACAGGCTAGGTGACAGATTCCTCCACCATGTTCTGGACTACCCCTCCTGGATTTTCTTGGGCTTGACTTCCCTGATTCAGCTGAACCAAAAGTTGGAGGTCCTCCTGCATATGGTCTACTTTCCCCATGATTTCCTTCAGATTCATTTCATTGTCATCTATCCTAGCATCATGATCGTTAATCTGATAAGAGGCATAGCTGACCACATCAACAAGTCTTTTAACCTCCTTAGCAGTCTCTCTGTTGTCCATAATTCCTATGGCCACAATGTCGTACAAACGCTGGATATTAACCTTCAAATCTGCGAGTCCTACATTATTCCTTTCACGGTACATTTCTTGAGTAGGAGGTTGGATTTTACCACGACTATGACTATAACACAAATTAAGATTGGACAAATTGTTGAGAACAGAGCCAAAAGGAGAAAAATCTTGAGCTGGGGAGGTATCTGCTTGTTGCAGAGAGTCTCGTTCCTTTCTAAAACAGCGAGTCAGATTGCCTATCTTAACTTCCTTCGGACAAGAGAAATGACAACCAAGAATGAAAAGATTACCTTCAATGTTGATGTAATTGTAACTTCGGAATGTATTCACTTGTATTTCCTATCTATTGTAACCCGATGTTTATTCCGGGATGTACTTGAGTCATGCCCCGATGTTCCGATCGGGAAGTTTCTATAATGTGAAAGTCATGTCAAGTCATTGTGGGTAACCCTCCTATTGGTCAAGGGTTAAAGTCCCCACAGTTGTGGGGCCCTAGGGTTATTAGACTATCCTAGTGAAGTCGACCCTAGGTGAGTCATTGTAAGTCGGGGCAATAGTCCCCACCGTTGTGTTACCCTCCTATTGGTCGGAGGAGGCAAAGTCCCCACAAGTTGTGGGGCACTAGGGTTATTAGACACTCCTAGAGATGTCGGCTCTAGTAAGTAATTGTTAAGTGAGGCCGACATGTTGGAGTGGGTTTCAAGTGAACGAAAGAATATAAATAGAGAGTGAGTCTCTCTATTTATTATACACACACTCACTCATTGGAGCGCATGAGTGAGAGGAGAAGTTACTGGGACAAGAGAGAGACTGCTGCTATCGGGAGATCATCTTTATGTTTTCGGGTTTTACTTTTGGTGTTGATTCTATCTCTGAGGAAGTTGTGGGGTTTTCTCCTTTATGGTTTCCCCGAGGAAAAATCTTTGTGTCTCTTGTCTCTTGTGTTTTATTGCTATGCATGTTATTCTCTCAGTTAAAGATCCTAAGATCATAATGCTAGCTTGAATGATAAAATTCTAACATTCAGAAGTGAGCTGCCTGAAGAAGCTGCCTGAACATTATCCTGCTAAGGAAAGTTCCCTTCTCCAAAATCAGACAAAGCAGCGAGAAAGACTTCAGCAGAGGAGGCACTAAAAGGCACAATGAGGAATGGACTGTCGAAGGGAGGTAGAGGGCAAGTGAAACTTCTTGGTGAAGCCATCATACACAGAGGGGGATGGGCTGGAGCGTGCGGACTGCGCGGGCATTTAAGCCTGAAGGGAGTGATAATAAAGGCGAGAGGGTGCGAGGAAGAAAGGAAGGAGAGTGGAGACCACTTGTCACTATGGCAAGCCAAGTGGCTACCACATAGGTTCATGAAATTTACTAGGGAGAACTTTAGTTTAAGGGAAATCCATAAGGGAGGAAGCTTGCAATGCATTTTAGGGGATAGGTTTAGTGTCGGAGTCTAGGTTGTTTATACAAATATGACCTTGAGGGAGGGAGGCTCCTTGGTTAGCCAAAGCGTCCGCTTGAGCATTATTGGTTCTTAGAATGTGGAAGAATTCAATTCTGCCCGTGAGAAGGAGAGTAATTCTGTCGTACAGCCTTCTGCAGTTAATGGAGCCTGTAGAGTAGTCGGTGATCATTTTGAGAATGACGTGTCGTGAGTCCCCAAAGACTAAAAGCCTGGAGTTGGCTATTGCGTCTAAGAATTCTAGGCCCTACATAAGCGCCATCCACTCAGCCTCATTGTTCGTCTTGTGGCCCAGCCCCCAAGCGAATGATTTTGCCGTTTGTCCTCCGAGATCGAGTAAGATCCCCCCTGCACCTGCCTCCCCAGGATTGCCTTTTGAGGCACCATCAAAGAATAGGGCATAAGAGCTCTTTTCCTGTAGCCATTTAGAAAATTCATCGGGTGTTTTCCTCATCTCCCAAGGAAAAATGCTGGCAGGAGGTTTAGACCGATATATAGAAGAGTTGGACTAAGGGGAGCTCCTCTTAAGAAAAGTGTTGCACCAAATGGAGGCCGGTTCGGGTAAATCTTCCGAGTCTGGATAATTGATCCCTTTTATGGATAGCTTTTCTGATATCATGCCAACTGTTTTTGAGACTATTCGATTTGGAACGGCTCTCTCCTTTAAAGATTGCTCTATTTCTGGCCAACCATATCTGCCAACAAACGTTTTTGGGAATAGTGTTCCACGGCCTCTTAAGGATGGGTTTCTTTCTGAGAGTGCCTAGGAATTTATTGTTCCAGTTAGTTAAGAGTTGGCTGAGAGAATCTAGAGGCCTGAATAGAGTGCCTAATGGGAATAAAATGGACTTCTAGACTTGCATAGAAACACTGCATTGAAGGAAGATGTGTAAAGTCGACTCTGACTTAGTATTGCATAGAGCACATCTATAAGGGCCTGCGATCCCTCTTTTCCTGAGGTTTTTTGTTGTAAGCAAATTGTTATGTACTAGTAACCAGAAGGAGTTAACCTTGGGGATACAGTCCGATTGCCAAACCTTTTTCCATATGCTTTCGGATGTTGTTGTTGAGTCTGAGATCAACATCTTAAATCCTTCTTTGACCGTATAATTGCCATTTTTGCCCCAACCAATGACATCTGAGGATCTGCTGATCGGAGCCATACCATGCAGAAGTGTGAGCAGGAATTCCTCAGCAATCTTCATATGCTTAGGTGGATGAATTGTTCTCCATCCATTCCACCTACCATTCTAATCCCATGAAGAGAGGTCGAAGAGAGACGTTATAACTTATACCATTGTCGCGGGCCCATTTGGATAGCTCTTCCAGTTCAGGAAACGAAGATAGCGGGGGGAGCCCCAAAATCTTGTGTTCCTAAATTTTAATCTTTTTGCCATTACCTGGGATCCAATAGGAATTAGAATGGATCATGTTGAGAGGGCTTTGCACAAGAGCCAGAGGGAGGTGCCCTTCCCATCCCAAGAGCTGCTTAGGATTTTGGATCTGAGCTTCTTAATATATTTTTTCCTCATAACTTCTTTCCACCAGTCTTTCCTACCAGTAGCCAATCTCCAAACCATTTTTGCGCCAAGCACTTTGTTCATTTGCTCCGGGTCTGTAATGCCCAATCCTCCTTTGTGTTTTGGAGCCTTGACAATGGACCAGTTAACCAGATGGAACTTTTATTTCTGCACCTTTCCTCCCTGCCAAAGAAATTTCCTGATTTCCATGCTAATGCTGTTCATGATGGTCTTGGGGGCCAAAATCATCAAGCTAGTGTAAATGGGATACGAGGAGAGGATTGATTGAATGAGGGTTACTTTTCCAGCCAAGTTTAGCCACCTGGATCCCAACGAATGCATCTTGTTCTTGATCTTTTGGATGACTCGAGTCCACATGGCTGAAGTGAAGGTCCTTTTACTTATGGGAATGCCCAGATAGATGAAGTGAGTCCAGTCGAAGTTAAGGCGTATGTGGAGAATTTGGGAGATGTCTCTGAGTGTGACTATATTGCTATTCCAACCATAGAGTTGGCATTTATCCAAATTTGCAGCGCTACCAGAGGAGCGAAGAAAAAGGTCAAGGGACCTAAGAAACTTCCTGGCAATTTGAGGGGATGCACTGCCCGGGAGGATAGTATCATCAGCAAAGAGTGCATGATTGATAGGTTGTACTCCAGCTTTAAAGGAGAGTCCTAGGAGGTGTCCTTCTACGAGGAGCCTGTTTAGTCTTCTGCTCAGAGAGTCAGCCACGAGGATGTAGAGGAAGGGAGAGAGAGGGCAACCCTGCCAAATCCCTCTCTTGGCTTTGAAGAAATATGTGGGTCTCCCATTGATTAAAGGAGCTATCCAAGGGGAATTTATGCAGGCTTGGATTTGATTAATGAAGATGGGGGGGGAGCCAAACTTTTCCAAGACCAGCAGAATGAAGTCATGCCTTATGCGGTCAAAGGCATTAGCTAAATTGAGCTTGATGGCCATACCTGCTTCACCCTTTTTTATGCTAGAATGAATAGCTTCTTGCACCAGGAGAATGTTATCACTAATGTGGCGGCCTGAGATGAAGCCTCCTTGATTGGGAAAGATCAGGGAAGGGATCATTGTCTTAAGTATGAGGGATAAGACTTTGGTAAATATTTTATACAAAGCGTTACATAGAGAAATTGGCCTGAATCTTTTGATGGAGGAGGGGTTGGGCTCTTTTGGGATCAAAGCTAAGAAAGTGGAGTTGGTGGCTCCTCCCATTTTCCCTTTAGACATCCAGGAGATTAGACGCAGCAGGTCCTTCTTTATTAATGCCCAGAACATCCTATAGAAACGAATAGGGAAGCCATCCAGTCCAGGGGCTTTATAGGGGTGGAGGGTCCAAATGGCCTTCTTGATTTCTTCTTCTGAGATAGGGGATTCAAGGATTTGGCAATCCTCGGGGCTGACCAGGGGGGGATATCTCTGATCATTTCCTCCAAATTCTCTTGCGAAACATCCTCTTCATTATTATAAAGACTTTCAAAGAAACTTCTTACCTCAGAGTTGATTGTCGCCTACCTTGTTATAGTTGTGCCGTCTTCCTTCTTCAGCTCCCTCGTAGTGTTCCTTCTCTATCGCTCTTTGCATTGGTTTTGGAAGAATTTTGTGTTTTGGTCGCCCCCCTTGAGCCAAAGGACTCTGGACCGCAGCCTCCAACTTTCTTCTTCTTGCTTGAGGATGGATTGTAAGCTTTTTTCCAGCTCAAGTTCCCGGAGTAGGAACTCTTTGGTTACTTCTATTTTTTCCATGTTCTCTTGTAGAGTTTCCATCTCCTTGACAATTTCAATTTTCTTGAGAGAGGGCTCCTGGTAATGTTGGGTGGCCCATTGCTTGAGAGCGGTCTTTACCATTTTGAGTTTTTGCTCCCAAATGAAGGTTGGCGAACTGGAGATGAAGCAGTGCCATGCTTTGGATATAATATCTCGGACCCCCTCCGATTCCAACCATAGATGATTAAACCTGAAGGGGAGGGGCCCCAGATTCTCCATGGAGGGAAAGAAAAGACATAAAGGTTTATGGTCCGATACTGCCGAGCAAAGAAGCTTGGACTCAGGGAAGGGAAGATTCTTGAGAAGATGGGTGCCAACCAGCACTCGATCCAATCTAGCAACAATGTGTCTCCGTCCGACTCTCTTGTTGCTCCAAGTATAGATCCCATTTTTTGGCTTGATATCTGTTAATCCCCAAAGCGTGGCCAAGTCCCCCAGCCTTTCTCCAAAGGGATCCCTTACTTTGACTCCACCTTTGCGCTCAGCTGCCAAGATGGTAACATTGAAGTCACCAGCTATATAGAAAGGGATGTGTTTTTTCCCTTCGCATTGATCCCCCAAGGAGGTCCAAAAATTTTCTTTCTGGGCTTGAACCGTGGGTCCATAAATGTTCCCAACCCAGATGACTTCCTTGTTTTCCTTATTTTCTAGCTTCACAAACAGCCTGTTTTTGTTTTCAATGGCTGATTGCAAAGAAAATTTCTCATTATCCCACCAAGTGAGAAGGCCTCCAAAGGCTCCACTCGCACTAATAGCTATCCCATCTCCTTTGGACCATAATTTTTTCATAGTTGAAAGACTGTATTCCAGAGTCTTTTTAGTCTCCTGGATGAGAAGGACGGAGTTGGCTTACATTGATTTTATTCTTTTAATCACTTCTGTTTTTTGGGAACCTCCTAATCCTCGATAGTTCCAGGAGACCGGCTTCATTATTTCTTATGTTGACGGAGCGCCCTTTCCCTTTCCTTTTTTTCTTCTTCGACGCTTAGAAGATATTTGCTTGCATGCGAGTTTTTTACCAGAAAATCGAGATTGGATTGTTTCCTTGCCGCTTTTTCTCTTGCGGCTTCCTGCTCCCGTATTGTCTTATTTGATCGTCTCCCCTTTTTGGACTGGGGTTCCTGCTCTTCGTTGGAGTTTTCTGAGGTTTCTTCCAAGCTTGCTTTGGCCCTTGATCGAGTGACTAAGCCTTCTGAGTTTGCTGCTGCTTCGTTTCTGACGACTGGATGAGGAAGGTCCATCGCACTGGGATCCGTTTGCTTTGGTGAGGGTGCTTCTGCTGGAATCTCCTGCTCCTGAGGAGTGACCTCCTCCTCATTCTCTTCTGGGATTTCTGCTTCCTGGTCTTCATTGGCGAGTGCTTCGAACTTATTTCCGGATGCATTCTTTGCCGGGGCATGAGGTTGTGGCACCGAAGACGATTTGGCACTCTTTTTTCTGCTTGCCACGTTCTAGCCTTCTTCGTGGTTGTCTTCTGAGTTAGGTTTCTCTGGTTTTTGGGGGCAAGACTTGGCAAAATGCCCATATTTGTGACAGTATTTGCATTTGAAGGGGATTTGCTCGTAATCTATTGTCTGGAGATTGTTCCATCCATCAATGGAAAGACTGATGGCTTTGTTGATGTAATTGTAACTTCGAATGTATTCACTTGTATATCTTATGTATTGTACCCCGATGATTATTCCGGGATGTGTTTGTAATGTAATTGAGTCATGTCATGCCCCAATGTTCCGATCGGGAGTTTCTATAATGTAAACAAGTCATGTAAAGTCATTGTGGGTAACCCTCCTATTGTTCAAGGGTTAAAGTCCCCACAGTTGTGGGGCCCTAGGGTTATTAGACTATCCTAGAGAAGTCGACCCTAGGTGAGTCATTGTAAGTCGGGGCAATAGTCCCCACCGTTGTGTTAAAGATAACCCTCCTTGTTGATCGGAGGAGGCAAAGTCCCCACAAGTTGTGGGGCACTAGGGTTATTAGACACTCCTAGAGATGTCGGCTCTAGTAAGTAATTGTTAAGTGAGGCCGACATGTTGGAGTAGACATTAGGTGAACGAAAGAATATAAATAGAGAGTGAGCCTCTCTATTTATCACACACACACTCACTCATTGAGGCGCATGAGTGAAAGAGAAGTTGCTAGGACAAGAGAGAGACTACTGCTGTCGAGAGATCATCTTTATGTTTTCGGGTTTTACTTTTGGTGTTGATTCTATCTCTGAGGAAGTTGCGGGGTTTTCTCCTTTATGGTTTCCCCGAGGAAAATTCTTTGTCTCTTGTCTCTTGTGTTCTATTGTTGTGCATGTTATTCTAAAGATCCTAAGATCATAATGCTAGCTTGAATGATAAAAATCTAACAGGCTTCGAGGAGTCCTTTCTCCAAATCGACCTCAACACAGATTCTAGCACAAGAGAACATAGGGGCTTTTGGTTCCAATTTGTCAATATATTTGCCCAGGGTATTCCCTATTGCTCATCCTCATCATTCCAACAGTGGAGGCGGAGGTGGGGGAGCTTGACCCAAACCAAAACCGCCTTAGGGATATCTTTTTCAGGATCGAAAGAGAGATCCCATTTGTTGAGATACATTCCTCTTGGGCCCATAAAATATGGTCCATTTCTGAATATGAGATCCCAGTCTTCTTTTTTCTCAAAAATGAAGACAAAATAACCTTTTCCACAGATAATTTGCTGCACATCTCCTTGAATGAGGGGTTTCCAGTTTTTACTGAGCCAAATTTCCACCGATTTGGGTGAGGGCCAAAGACCTGTGAACAATCCAATCAGACCTTTCTATGATAACGTAACTGCTTTCCGCTTTGATGTTGCTGAAGAAAGTTTGACCTCCAGGATTTCAGAACGTTTAACAAAACGGGAAGGGGGAGGGGCACTAGTCAGTGGGGGGGCGAGAGAAGCAACTATGTGCAAAAACCGTTCGTCAAAGCTTCCAGGGTCAGGATTGAGAGAATCCATGGCCAAAGGAGGGCCGAGGAGGGCTGCTCAGGCCACCGGGAGCAAACCCTAGCAGCCGCTAAACCCTACCCTACCCTGAAATCACTCACACTTTTCGCTCGATTGCAAGTTGATGTTAATCATTACAACGCAATATATTATGATAGCTCTTTCCTGCTATTTCTTAGTCTCTTTGTGTGCTCAATTTCAGCGATAATGTATTCACCCAGAATTTGGCTTAAGGAGGAAACTTTCAAGTTTGATGATTTAAATGGGTAGTCATTTTAGCAGAGTTATGGTAATCGGCCCCCCTTGCTAAGATTTCATACCAGAATCTCGTCGGAATCAAAATCGAAATCACATGTTAACTAGCGAATCAGCAATCCCTATCAGTGGTATCTTATTTGGTTCGTTTGTCAAAAACTACTAGTTTTCCATGTGTTATGGACTTAATCCCAAAGGTGTTATTAATAATCTTTTGTAGGCCCTGCAATGTAAAATATAAATATAGAAGATTCATTTATAAAAAAAAATAGCGTTAGGGCTCCCATTCCCCAATACCTATTTCAGGATGAGTGCCAAATCCGCACCATATTCTTCAGCCGATTCCGACCGTACCCACAATTCTTGTAACCTTGTTGCTGCTTGGTATTCTTGTAACCTTGTTGCTTGGTATTCTTGTAACCTTCTTGCACAGTAGTAATCTGCTCGAATGGCTAATGATGGTAGGTGCATAACATGGAGCAGCGGATATAGTGTTTTGCAGAGGTACCCATTACCCTCCAGACGCCTATTTAAGTTATGATATTCTCCAACTGAAAAAGAATTGCCTCTCAATCCAAACAGGCTTGTTTCTTTATAACACATCAGCATTTTTCAAAATACTTCTCCACTTAAAATTTATATTATTATCTTGCATATCTCGTTTATCTTCTTAGAACTTAGGGCCACCTCTATCTTCAGGGCACGAAGAGGTGGACTAATATTCTTTACTGTTCACCCCCTTCATGTGGCATGGCGGTATCCTTCCGAGGATGGTGATTTGGAAAGTGCCTCAGGTCACCGGGACCAATACGAGCGAAATTGCAAACGATCAGTGCAGACCTCCTAATCAACGGTGACAATATGGGTACCTAATAAGCACAAGCGGCGATCAGTGCAGACCTCCTAATCAACGGTGACAATATGGGTACCTAATAAGCACAGTGTTCTGTTTGAGCCCTGACCTTTTCCATCTCAAAATCATTTTTTATTCTTCTTACCTGCACAAAGTTGTAAGACTGTAATTGTTATCTATTGCTTTATTAACTAAGATGTGCCTCTGGGCAGGACAATTTTAGTAGTCTATTTTGCTTGCCTGCGATTGCTAATAGGTTATCCCGGTAACATAGAGGGATGACAACTAAAAAGGGGCATGAAATTTTCAAGGAACCCTTTTAGTCATTTCTCAAATATGACATGACAAAGATGGTATAATTCTCGGATTCTTTCTCATCCATTCAATCTTCTATTTCATGTTTAAAAACTTCGCCACTTGGCTTCAGTTAGATTATACCATTTATGCCATCACAGAGCCTTACAAATTTCCATTGCAGAATACACACACGTTATGGCCTGATACAGAAAAATAGGATGTCGAACCCACATAATTCATCAATCAATCAATGAGATGTTAAGACATGAAATCTAACCTTTGGTGGCGATTCTAGCGTTTCAACCACAGCTGCCCGCACAGACCGTAGTCTGATTGCAATTTTGGGCCTGTGTACTCCATATGATGTTGATGTTGTGAATCCTATTGACTTGGAGCGAGGAAATAACACTCCATGTCTGCCTGATAGTTCAGTGGGGTTTGCACCAGGAAATGCTCCTAACGACGCCTTGCTTTGAATATTGTGTACAGGCCGTTGACCCAACTGCAAAAATGCCATTTTGTAGGCACACAATGCCATCTTTACACTTATGCGAGGTAGTCCATAAGAAATTGCAATAAGCTTGTGAGGCGAATTGTCTGATTACCATGTGCTTGAAGATCTATATCTTTTGTATATTGATATCCATTTTCCAAGTTTATTTTGATGGATTCTAATTTCATTTTTTACATCACTAGTTTATAACATGTGTTTTGTTTATTTTAAGTAATGGATTAATGCGCTCAAGTCTGCCATGCTCTTCATCGTGCAAGCGAGTTAACAATTTGTTCACATTGCCTTAGCTGTCTACAGCCATGGATGGTAAATACAACTTGAGTATGCCTAACATTTAACATTTAAGAATATGTTTTTTTAAAAGAAGTTACAAGTTCAAATATATAAGGATGAGAAGATATACATTTTGTGGTCTCCAACGTTTTTTCTCAAATCATGCTTTTATTTACCTCCTAGCCAAATTAATAGAAAAAGATAGTAATTAAACCCACTTTTATTAAGCTTAGTAGCCAACCTTGTTTTAATACCATGTCAAAAATTGGAATAAATAGTAATTAAACTCAAGACTTGCTCAATGTTAAAGTTCATGGATCAACTAGATGGCCAAATGAACTTTGATAGTGTGTTGCAAAAATTGCTTTAGAAGATAGTGTGTTGTTTCCATTAGAGCAATTTGGTAATTTATGTGCTAACACCATTATTTGGTTGTTTGATTATAAGTTATAACCACTTGCTAACAACCTAGTGTATAAATGCATGTTAACCATGTTACTTAATGCTTCTTGTTGTAATTGAGCTTGTTGCTCTTGTTTCCTTGAAATTGGTCTCATGCTAGGTTATAAACTTATTAGTGAATGTAAGATGTTTTAGAAGTTATTATTGGTTCTCTTAGCTTCAATGTATGTGCTGGTAAATAATATTTGAAGGATGTGCAATAATACCCATAAACTTTCAACTCATTGTAATTGAACGTCAAGTGTATGTTTAGCAACATAAGTGAGAAAACCCTATGAATGTAAATAGATATGTGTGTGTGATAAGTGAGGCACATGGAGGATCTGCATGTATACACTAACTAGTGTTATTAGAGCCGTATGGGTTTAGTGGGATTTTTAAATGGCTTAGGCATTCATATCATAGAATTGGCATTCAATGGGAGCTACGGAATTTCATTGAGTTGTGTGTCAATGGGATCTATGTGAATTGAGTAATAAGAAATACATAGAACTACACCTACTAAAATTAGAATCGTTTAGAGGCTTTATGGGAAGAATTTGACATTTGGAAGATTCGAATGGAGTCATATCTTGTGGAGAAAGATTGTAGTGTGTCATTATAGAAAAGAAAGATCTCAATGCATGTATGACTAATTCGAGGTGAAAGAGTGAGAGAGCCAAGTTGATTGTCATCTTAAATATTGATGACATCATTTTGCATCATTTATTGAGTACAAGTAAGGGACGAAAGTATGGGAATCTCTAGATAATATGTACGAGAGAAAAACTATGGTGA
Source organism: Pseudotsuga menziesii (assembly GCA_001517045.1). Lineage (NCBI taxonomy): Eukaryota > Viridiplantae > Streptophyta > Pinopsida > Pinales > Pinaceae > Pseudotsuga > Pseudotsuga menziesii. The sequence continues at coordinate 222,631 of LPNX010332167.1, forward strand.
ATCTTCAATGGTTGAGGAGCTAATATAGCCATATGGAGATACTTGAAAGCACATTGATGGCAATGTCACACCTAGACCATATGAAGAAATCGATGGAGTTGTTGGCATCAATTAGTGTGATGATGTGGGAAGAGGGGAAGGTGGATACCATATTCGATAATTTACCCCAAGTCATGGGAAACTATTGCGATATCTCTAGAGAACACGGTCAATGTTATAAACATAAATAACTTGACAATGAGATTGTTATGAGATGAGAGTAGGGACAAAACTTGAAAAAATTGAGAGAAGAGTTGATGGTGTGTTTGCAAAGGTCCCACTCTATTAGGTTGATGAGTTTAACAAATTGAGAGACCAAGGAGATTTCTACCATGGTTGTCAAGGAAGGGGCATCTAAAGATCTAGTGTTGGGAATGGGAGAAGAAGAGTAGCAAGATGTCTATGAACACAATGGATGATGATAGTCAACAAGGTAAAAACATTGCATCCTTAACATGTGTGTCTATAGGAGAGATACAAGACAATTCATTGATCGAATTTAAAGCATCTTAACACATGACATCAAATAGGAAGTTGTTTCCCTAGCATGGAAAATTAATTGAGAAGGGAAAAGTATACATGGGAAATAATGACCATGTCAACATTGTAGGATTTGGGACTACAATAGTTATATTGCATGTTGCAAAGTGGAAGAGATTAAAAGTATATTACATGTGTCATAGATGAAGAAGAACTTGTTATTGATTTTGAGATCAAGGATGTGTGTGTAACAACTGTGTTTTCTAAAGTAAAAGTTCTCATTCCAAAGGTATGGAAAGATTAGTGCTAAGGACATCAAAGATGGGTGTTCTATAAATTACTCGAGGTATTGAAAATGAGACAACTTATGTTGACATCATGTATGGATTGATTGGAAAGTTGAGATTGATACCAATCTAGACCAACTAATCCATATCATTGTCAATTGAGGAGCCAACAAGGAAGTCAATACAACAAAATAGGGTGGATTGCATGGTCAATGTGAATGATAGGCTCATTTTGTAAACTCAAATATTCAAACATTTCAACATTATAACCCTAAGACAAGTGAGCATTAATGGCATGGAAGCTCTAGGGATTTGCTAAAATTTAGTCACAAGGAAACAACACAAGAAGGAATTTCACTATAACTAACAAAAAAACAAGCGATAATTGACTTGCTAAACATAAAGTGGATATTGGTTACCATATCCAAGTATGGATTTTTCTACAAGATGAGGGAACTTTGTGTACCAATGGAAGAAAAATTGCAATTTCCATAAAAGAGGCTCACACCTCCAAAGTTGTTGGGCATTTTGGTGTTGGAACGATTGTGGCTAACTTATAGAGGCATATTTATAATTGGTCCATTATATGGAAAGAAGTAGTTGATTCTATCATAAGTTGTACTTTATGTTGTACTAACAAGCCTGGTAACAAGAAGTAAGAACTACACTGTCAATTTCCAATCCTTACAAGGCCATGGAAAATCAAATCCATAGACTTTGTTGGAGGCTTGTTGAGGATAAGAAGAAGGAATGACAACATGTATGTGGTAGTATATAAGTTTAGTTAGATGTGCATTTTTATGGTTTGTAAAAAGACCATCGTCAAAGGACAAGAAGCAAAAACATTGTTCTTTGAAAGGATTTGGGTGCACTCTAGGATTCCAAGGAGCAACATTTTTTATGAATATACTAGATTCTTAGTACATTGGGACTTCATTGTGGGAGAAATTGGATACTAAGCTAAAAATACCCACTACATCGCACCCACATACCAATGGGTATATGAAAGTAGTGAATAGGATTTTGGTCCATCGTTTCAAAGATTACAATCATAAGCATCCAAGGATCTAGGATGAAAACTCGGTTTGCATACAACATTCCTACATCATGCATGTCCACAATTCCACTAATAAGTCTCATTTTTAAATTTGTCTTTGATGCTTTCTAACATCACCATTGGATATTGTATATGGACATCCCATAATAGGGGTATCCACCTCAATGATACTTTAAATATGGAAAAGTTAATAGGCAGTAGAAGGAAACTACACTTATAGGTTTAGGGGAATTGCAGAAGCCTTAGGAGAAATACAAGGTTGCATAGGATCAACACTAAAATGAGAAGACCTTCCAAGTAGGAGATAGATTTTGGTTGCACCTTAATAAGAAAATTGCAAGGACTAGGAAAGAAAAGCAAATCTCTAAGATATGGATCGTTCAAAATGTTGGAGAATGTAGGAAATAATGCTTACAAACTCATTATTCCACCTTATATGTGCATTTACTTTGTATCAAATGTAGATAGCATAAAACTCAATGAGTCATCCATGCTCAACAAGGATGAAAAGGGCTAAGTCCTATACTTTGCATAGGAGATTTGGCACCATATGCACATGTAGAATTACTAGGGGGCATAGCTTCACAAAAGAATATCAGAATGACCAAGAGGGGTTGATAATAAATTTGGCAAGTGGGATTGAAGGGATAGCTACCGTGAAGGCCAAATGGCACTCCAAGAAAAAAGTCAAGGATTTATTTCCTAAACCCTTGAAAACTAAAGCCTTTTGAGACCAAAATGTGCGTACAGTGGAGAGGGATGGTCCAAATGGATCTACATAGTCACCATATGACTTCATTGATGCTGCAAGGAAGGGAATACTACATTTGGGACTTATTTGGGTTAGAACTTAAAACTCACATTCATAGGCCAAAGTAGTAAATCCTCCATTTCAGGGCCAAAGAAGTGGAATATTTTTTCCCAAATGCTATGAACTTAGGTCTTAGGCTACGTTTTTGCATTCTATGGGTCGACAGCTTTCCAATAGTGCTTTGTTTTCATAAAATGAACTTCTTATGTGAAATTTATGGCCTCAATGAGGCAACGGTCCAAATATTGCATGCATGTACAACTGGAAACCATGTTAGCTCACCATAATTCAAACATGGAGAGTCAGTAATGTGTGGGAAATCACTATACTTCTGAAAGCATCATGGAGGTTCCAATATTGAATATAGGGATTACTCTTTTATAACACTTTATAAGTTTAATTTCCTCATTATAGTTCTATTAGTCTCATATTAGTCCATTTCTTTGATTTATAATTAAAATTACATATGTAATGTGGGTTTTCACACTATCTAATATAATCATGTTTATAATTCTCTATCCTTTAATCTAGACTTAATTAGAGCATCGACAATTGAACTAGAGCACAAAATCAACCCTATTACATGGTTGTCCAAATGTTAATTTTAAATAAAAATCAATAGTTGGTTGGAAGCTTAACTAAGAGAATTAACAACAAATGCATTCCATTATTTAAACCAAAAAACCATTAAAATTTAACAATATCAATACCACTTTCCAATGTTTGAGTTCACCCAATTGTAGTGTTGTTGGTTGTGGAGCCTAATCTTCCTGATTTAGAGGTCGTGTTTTAGGCGTGTTTGTTCCTAGTACCATGACATGGGGGGGGAGGAGGCTTCCCCCTCCCCACGTCGCAATGGGAGGTCCAAGGGGGGTGGTGCCCTTGTAGAAAATTTTTTGGGAAAAAAAGGCCTTGTAAAATGTTGTAATCTCATAGTCATGACTTGGTCAATAATGGGAGATTTATGGGCCCATGGTGTTGGGAATCCCATGGTATTCCCTTTATAAAAGGAAGGCATTGTAACTTACGATTATGTATTGTAGTGTAGCATTGTGAAAATTGATCTATGTGATTGTATGAGAGAAAGTGTGAGAGAGTGAAGAGGAAGTGCACCAGGTGTGTTGCAGGTTGTATCCCTTCATTTTGTTGACCGATATAATAATAAAGGACTGGAAATTTATGTGTGGACGTAGCCTATCTTGGGTGAACCACGTTATATTGGTGTCTCTCTTGTATTGTGTTTATGTGTTTAACAGTTGCATCTTGTTTATTGTTATTTCTCTGCAATCTTTTTTTTCTAACAATAGCCCAAACTCCCCTTTCTTCTACTTGTCCATAATGGAGTTAACCTCCCTTCCAATTCTATATCCTTCTATGCTCAAGGCTCCAAAAACAACAATTTGCAATAGGTCTCTAGAAAATATTTTCACAAAAAATATGTCTTCCTAGAATTCCAAGCTTTGAGCATTTTCCTCAATTCATCAAGCAAATATTCAACATCCAAGAACCTTTAACACTTCTTCCTCCCCCCAATTTATCAATTCCCCATACATACCCACCAATCTTCCTCGACCACCATCATCAAATATGTGAACTACCTCCCCTTTAAAGTCTCGGGGAATAAATAAAAAAAAAATACTTTGTATTTTTTCTCATGCTAACTCATAAATGTATTTAATTACATTTTATGAAAAAATAATAATAACCAAGCATGCTCACTTATTTCATCATACTAACTAACCCATAAAGTAAAAAAGGCAAATCATGCTTCTAGATATTTATAGGTATATAATATAATTTTCACAAGTCACTAAACAATTAATTAAATGAGTAATAACCTAGTTTAGTATTTGCTGCATCGACATAATTATACTAGTGTACATGCTCCAAGAATGGTTACATAGATAGTGTACACATATCTCGTGCCTGCACTAATAAACATAAGCATTCAATGCTACTAATGCAATATTCAATAAATATCCTATGTGGATAATGACACGACAATTATCCAAAATGAGCTAGACAACCGTTTATACATGGTAAGTAATCAAATTACAATGCCAAATAAATAAAGGATGATGCAACTAGTTCCTATCAAGATCCCTACCAACTCACAATCACCCTAGAACACCTAACCACCACAACTTCATCTTCCATATTTCATCTCTTCCTATACTGCAATATGTTGTAGTGTCAAATATACTAGCCAAATGTTAGATAATCCTGAGGCATAATTTTTAACTATATCGACCTAACTTCCCTAGAAAGAAACTAGTAGTTGATCACATGTCTAACATAACCCTCCCATGACTTTATGTTTTAGAGGATACACTATGAGAAACACCTCCACGCTTCTTGATAAAATTGGGGTCAACACCATAACATAGAGGCATACTGTGCAATTGTTATTCTTAAAGCCACATTATTGAACAATTATTGTGGGAAAGTTGTGTGTCCTATCAAAACTACACTTACCCACAAAACATTATAGTGTTTGAAATCATAAATTAAATCTTAAGTAAAACTTATAGTATACTATTATCTTCTTAATGTCCAACACATCCAAGTTACCATAGCATTATAACCATTTAACTATTGTATAGCCTATCAACCTTTAGGTTAGCTCACCAATAATTTGTATACATATAGCAAATTTTATGTGACACCATATTATGTATTGACGATCAAATAAGAGATGTATGTTTATTTACACCATGCCTCACATATGATATGCATTCACAACATAAATTTGAACTAGTATCCATGCATTGAAATATTACATTTTATTTGCATGTTTAAATAAATCACATAACCATCATCATCATGAATATACAATGGTAAAAATCATATCCTATCAACACATTAATAGGTCCACGTGTGTAAGGACCCTTTACCTTATTCCCTTGAATCATTACCATACTACACTAATGAATATTAAAACATTTTTATAACCATCATAATAACCAATGATCAAAGTATGACATAAATTTAAACTCTAATTTACTAAAAATACTTGTTTAGTGCCGAGTAGTTTTCCTACAGCAATGAGCCTTCCCTTTCTTTGATGCCTAGAATGTATTTAACATCCTTGCCAACTAGGAGCCTAGTCAGATTCCTAGATCCAAGAAACCTTTCGGTATCCTTTCCCTCTGTGATCATAACTCTAAGAACAATAATGCACAATATCTCTAAGAACTTGTTCCATGATAATATTTCTTCCAATAATTCATCCATGAACTCTTCCACCTCTCAACAAACTCAACCTCTCCATAATTCCAAATAAAAAGAACCCCAACTCCTTCTACTCTCTCTATTTATCAAATTATCACGCATATCCACCAAGTCTCCTCAACCAACCTCATTTATGGGCCATCAACCACCTCTTCTAGATTTTAGGAAAAAATATCAAAAATAAAAAGTAGTCGTCTATTTATTCTACATTTTGGACTTTACAGTGGGTTTTGATCGGAATTCGGTAAATTGTTTTTGGTAAAATCCAAATTTGGAAGTGTTTAAATTGTGTTTTTGAATACATAAATAGATTCAGCACCCTCGAATACCCCCATGATACCCAAATTATATAATTTCCACAATTAATATATGTGATTCTAATTTTTTTTAAAGATTTTCAACTAGACTTCAAACAAAATAAAATGGAAAAGATGCTCGGAAAAGGTTGAATATGTAGAATATTTAGACTACAACAACTAAAAATAATAAATCAAATAACAATAAATATAAAATAAAAATTATTTATTTTCATGCTAGCTTATAAATGAATTTGCATTGACAGTCTTATATATACTTTTTGTATGCAACAGAATACTAGAGTTAGTATGATATTTATATCTCTATTTTGCTATATTGTAAAAAGATGTAATCGCATGGTAAGTCCGGTGGGACAGAATATCTTACTTGTGGAAGACAAAGTTATTCTAAATTTTGCATGTTGATAGCAGACGTAAAAGTCTCAACATTGGTACCTATGATTATAGGGCTTGGGAAATTCACTGACAGAGTGAATATTCAGAATGTAATTTTGATCTCAATAGATGAACGAAATTACGCTTTTTTCTCTTGAAAACAAAAAAAAATGAATTTGACATTTCCCCCCAAAAATTATTACACCCCAACATACCCATTTAATTTATCATATCAACAATTAATGAAAATCAAGAAGGGCATTTAATGCTACTAGATATTTATATGTACTCCATATTCTCCCTAGAATCAATAATCATTCATTCAATAATTAATGCATCAACTGATCATACTATAGTACATGTACAATGTAGGTATACATAGCTAGTGTATACATACATGCACGTGTACTAATGATAAACAACCATTCTTCTAATGCATAGTTCATGTGTGTTCTCATTCTCATCCATGTATGTAAGATAACAAATATAAATATCAACATCTAGCAATCACACTTGTTTACACTAATTCAATACAAACAACACTACATAATCATATCCTCACACATGAGTAAAGCAAGACTTTTAGAACACAAAAGTAATCATGTTGTTAAATAACTAACTCACAACATATTTATAATTTTCTTCAAACCAGCCTTCCTCCCTAACCTACTTCCATCATCCACATCCCATCCTTTCCTCTGCTAAAATATGTCGGAGCATCAACTATTTGAGCTAACCCTAGATAGAACCCATAAGTGACAGTGGAGGTGTCGACTCTATCGACCAAGCCTCCCCAGCAAGCAACTAGCAATCATTATCACACAACTTGGGGAGCATGTATGCGCATATCCCTCCCATTACACCAGGTTTCGAAGAATAAACAATGGGAAATTCCTCCACCTCTCTTGATATAACTAGGGTTAACATCCTATATTGAGTTATACTATACAAGTATTGTTCTTATAGTCATGTAATCGAACAACCATTATGGGAAAGCTATTCATCCTGTCAAAACCACACCTACCCATAGATCATAGCAACATTTGAAATCATAAGAACACATATAATACACATTACTTTTCACGATGTCTATAACATTCAATTTACCTCATCATTACAATCATTTGACTATACATATCCCACCACCCTGTAGGGTGATTCAACATTAACTCGTATATGTGAAGATATAAAATAATTTCCTACCTATAACTATATGTTTATTAATATCATGCCTCACATCTATTATACATTTACAACATAGTTTTGAGTCATTATCCATGTACCAAGTTTCCACTTCTTACTTTGCATGTTTTAATGAACTCACATATTTATCATCATCACAACATATAACCATAAAAATAGTATCCCACAATACATAAACATGTTCACATGACCACGTGACCACATATCAAGGGTCTCTTTAGTCTGGCTCATCTAAATAGAAGGTAAGCAAAATACACATTAGGACAAATGATAATATAGTTCTAGCCACATAATGCCAAATGTGGAGCATTACAAGATGTCCACATATCGAGTATCTCATTAGTCCACATATTCTAGATAGATATTGAACAAATAAACAATTACAATAAGTCATAAAATAGTTCTATATGCCTAATACCAACTGTGGGGTGTCACATCTTTGAATCATACATCCTTTGAAGGATACCTTCAAACCTATTGAATTGGTGTATTTTTTTCTAGCAGAAGATAAATATTTGCATACTTCTTGACTTCCCCTCACCAAAGATATAATGGACTTCCCCCCCATATGTGCATTGATGATAAAATATCTACCATCCTTGATTAGGGGTATTGATTTCCCCTCTTCGTGGAGATAACATCTGCGCTTTTGTTCCTTGGATATATATATACACTACACTTCAAAGATCAAGAAGCACTACATTAACTTCGATTTTATCCATGAAATTTTCTTTGGTAACAAATATAAGCTCATATCACTTGGTAAATTTAAAATCCACATCCTTATTTACCCAACCCAGAGGGTATATATGAGGATGAAGGTGATTAAGCATTTCTAAACTAAGCTCAGCTACCAAATCCTTTACAATAAGGTTTTCATATGAACTAGAATTAAACATAGCATCTACTTTGTACTTCTTGATTTGAAATCTTGATATGGAACATATTTATCATCTCCTTATCCTCTTTGTGGTGGAGGCTATTAAGGTTCACCTCATTTTGCACTATTGTGTAGATAATATTTTTATCCACATATGAGTTTCTTTCGATCTCCTTTCTCGCTTCCATTAGAATATTATTCTTCATAAACTTATCCTTCTCGTTGTTTCTAGTATTCAACTCTATATTTGGTTTCCGTCATTTTTCTTAGTGTGAGCATCAATGTTGCAATGATCTAGTGGCTATTAGGGTACATGCACACATATGCAAAAGTGATAGTTTTCTAACTAAATGTGCAACGTAAGAAGGGGAATGAGTTGAAATCCATATAAGATAATAATATATAATATATAAATGAATAAGCAAATGATAGATTGATATGATGACATGAGATGGTATACTTATACGCATTGACTAGTTGCAATGGTGAACAATTATGTCCCTTAGCTATGTTATGTCTTTTAGTTGTTGTTATTATTATTATGTAATGTTTATTTATATACTTTATTCATTACATTGTCCCTCCCTTCAAGGGTGATTTGCCCTAAAACATTAAACAATATGATATATGTCTTACTTCTAATATGTGATGCCTTGTCATTATTGTTCATTCTTGAGTTTGTGATCGTTGATAACATGAAGCAATATGATCTTCTAAGTACTAGGCAAACATGATGAATTGTGAAAGGGTCAAACCACCCTAACTAGATTTTTTGTGAAACTATGCATTTATAGAGTTCTTGGATAGAATTTATTGTATTATGATTCCTAATATGACTTCTATTTTGAGGCCCAATTACACTAAAATTAATAATTTTCAAAATATAAATCAATTGTTTTTCTTTAGAGAAACAATGATATGTTGATTGGTCACAATGTCAACTATTGTGATTAAGATGTCAATAAGGTGCCATTGTAACATTATCTTTCTTTATAATAATTTTAGAATTCCCTTGATTCATTTTTTTGCATTAAATCTTCTTCACACACTTGTGTTGTTATGTTGATCATTGAAGTTTTATAAGCAGAGACACTTGGATTTTCCATTGTTTGTACTTCAACATTTGAATATATCCTTACTTATGGTTTGTAATACAGATTGGATCTGTATTGATTCATTTTTCTATTGTTTGGATTTTTAGATGTAATGATTCTTCTACTTCAATTGAATTGGTCATTATTTATTTATCAATAAATTCTTCCTTGTTGGTAAGTTGCTCTAGCTTTTCCTCTAGCAAGTCCCTATAATTCTTTAACTTCTTAACTCATGTGAGAATTTTTTATTATAATCCCTTAAGCATGAAAATTCTTCATTATTTTCTATATTGTCAAAATAATTTTCAATATTTTGATTATTTCAATTCTCTCTTTTAACCTTTTGATTTGTTCAAGCAACAATTGTTTCAAATTTGATCAGTGAATTGTTGCAAACACAAAATATCTCTCCCACCCATAAACATCAAAACTTAGTGGATAATGTACGTTCTTCTCTAGGGAGGTAGGTGCAGGGGGGGGGGGGGGGTAATTTTTTACCCCAACATAAATATAGTATCAAACTTTGCTTGTGGCCTAGGTAGAAGTANTCAAGTGGATCTCTATGCACTATATTTGGGGTTGAAAGAATCAATCATTCTTGGAATTCACTCACTAGTGGTGATAGGAGAATCTCTTCTTATCATTTCTCAAACTACCCATCGATAGGAAATAGCAGATCAAATAGTAGACAGACTTCATAATCATATTATTAGTCTCCTCCAACAAATCCCAAGCATCCAATTCTATCATGTTTAGCGTGAACATAATGCAATAGAGAATAAATTAGAAAACAGGGCCTTGCATATTCCTAGAGGGGGTATACAAAAAATGGGGGCCATACATTATCATGTTGGCTTCATGAGTGGACATTATGCAAATCATCAATTTCTAGAATACCACGATGCAAGTCATATCAAGCATTAAATTCTCAATCATTGGCAGGTCAGTTTAATGCATCTGACCATGTGGAAGATTCTAGGCATTTGGGATTATGAAACTTCTCGGGAAATTGTGTTCACAAATATGGGATTTCTCTTTGGGCATCCAGAGGTACAGTCAGGTAGTTTGGACTAGAGTTTTTATATTGTATAGGGGGTGCTCTATCTCATCTTTGACATTATGTGAGCCACGTTGGAGGAAGCATGTATTATGTGGGTTTTAATTCTGGAATGGTGGTGTGGGATGCAGTGGAATTTTATGCCTTCTCCTATGATTCTAGAGATATGATTCTTGATTTAGATAGTGCTAGAAGTGACGAGATCTAGATACAGGTAATTATCTACTTGATTTGTTTGAATTATGCTCTCTCATTTGTTTGGAAGGTCTTGGATACTGGATTTTCTAAGGAAACATAATTTTCTCCTTACATTTTAGGGGGGTAGTCCTTTATTGTTGGTTGGGACGAGTGTAGAGTATATTTTATGTTGCTCATTGGTTGGGAGAAGGGACCGATCTATATATCAATTCAACTGGAAAAAGCTTAGATTGTTCATAGGAGATTTGGGTTTGTGTGGAACAGTTTACTGGAGTTGGCTAGGTATATTGGAGGTTAGATTTTCTATCATGTAATTGCAGTGGTCGGGTTGGTAGAGAACTTGACTATATTGAGGAGATCTAGGATTATATAACCTCAATGGAGTTTGAAAAAAATATTGAGGTTCTTTTTTAGATACTTCATGATACTCAAGCCAATATTTATGATGTGCATCATCAATTAAGATGGTTGAAAAACCAAATGGAAGTCTTGATTTCAGTTGGTCAGCAAATAACTGCTCATGTGCCCATTTTTAATGTTGCCTTGATGAAATATAGTAAACTACCCAACAAATCCAAAGTTTACATCTGGGATAGATGCCTGACTTGATGATGTCAAAGGGATGGTTTGTGCTTGTAATGCACAAGTGGAAGTAATTTCGAAGACCCTGGAAAAGCCTGAAGACCTTATTAGAGGGAAAAATTCCAGAATTGATGAGAACCTAGAAGGAAATCGTTATGATGGTCATTCAACTAAGCAACCTACCTGTTTAGATGTGAATATCACAAGCTCAAGTGAGTGTGCCGATGAATATCGTTTGTGAAGATGGGACCTCTTCTAGCTTAGATAGAAGTGATGAAGACGAACCAGTAGACCTAGTTATGGCAGTGGAAACAACTCCATTTAATTTTCAGGTTTTATGTTTACTTTTTGTAAAAAATTGATCGAACAATTCGTTAAAATATATAGTAGTACAATCTTAGTTAGGATTTTTGAATTCATTTACAAAGTATGGATGACTATAATGGGTATGGATTATTCTATGGAAAACTATGATTGATGCATTTTGAACTACTACTATGTGTGTTTTGAAGTTGATCCTTTTAGTTGTTTATAATACAAAGTAATCGTTTCAATTAAAAAATGTATGTTCTTCTAGAATCATTTAAGCCTCGACATTCCATGAAGTTACTCTCATTAAAAAACTATCCAAATATTACATATTCACCTCAATATTTTCAAGGTCACATAGAACATGGAAGGAACTAGATGCAAGATATGGGTTTAACAAAAAATCAACAAGAGCCACTTGTGGTGGCCCCTTGTGATAACCCTTGGCATGTAAACCACTTCACTTTCCTATGAATGGAGGAGTGGAGAAGGTTATTATGCACGTCACACACCACCTCCCTAATTCATGACACCATAATGTGTTTTAATGGATAACTTAGTTAGCAATGACTAGGTTCAATTATGGTTGTGGCATTATGGGACATAGCCTTGGGATTTCGGCTCTTCATGGCGGTGGTTTACCTTCACCATTACCATTAGTTTTATGGACAACATTAATGTAGGCACTACCACCAACATTTGTTTCCTGAAGAGCTTTGGAGTTAGGAGGGGTCTACCTAGGTGGAGGCACCTCTAAGTTAGCATGGGTCATAAGTAATAAATCATTGATGCAATGATTTGAGCTTTGTGGAGGGTTCCATTAGAAAATGTTGTATCTATTCATTTATATTTCAACTATTAATTATTTTATGAGCATGGAGGTTTTCATAGTGGTTATCTATTGTGGTATTGTTTATGGATTTACATTGTGCCCGTGTTTAAATACCCAACATTTTGAGTGGACACTCCACCTGTCATCAGGGGATTAACATGAAGTTGCAATAGGTGGTGTGTCGACCTCAAAACATTGGGTAATTAAACTCAAACACAATGTAACTCTAGAAAAAATGCAACGATAATGAATTATTAACATAATATAACTTATTTGCAGCTTCATGTTGATCCCTTGATAATGGGTGGAGTGTCCACTCTAAATGTTAAGTATTTATGCTCAAGCATAGTGTAAATCTAAAAAAAACGCCACAATAATTAATTACTAACATGATATAACTTATTTGGGTACATTAGAAGTCATCCCCTCTTGAGATGCTTTTTCCTTGAAGCATAGGTAAATTGAGCATTGCGATCTAAAAGTTTGTGTTCTTAGGAATCTTATCAGATGATAGGTTCCCTCCACTTGGTAACCACTCATCTATTGAGCGATGATATTTGGATTTGACTTGTAAGTATATTTGACTTCTCATTATTTGTTTATTCAATTTAATCGAGTCAATTGGTGTTTTCTTGTCAATAAACATAATGGACATATTTGCGATTTAATTTCTTAATTTTGTAAGAAGTTTTCACTATATTTTTTCAACGACTAATTTCTCAAAAAAATACTTCAACCCAATTCTTAGTAATTTCCTTTTCATGTGATTCCAAATAACATTGAATTGCAACATCTTGATGGGTTGGTGCTTGATCCTCCTTAATTCCTAGGTTGAGTATGTTTTTTTCTTTTTTTTCTTTTTTTGATTAAGGTTGCCTTTATTAGGTGAGGTCTTTTCCCTTTTGTTAGAAAATGTTTATGAGAAATTCATATGAAACACTCTATTTCCCACTAGTTATAACTCTTCTTCTATCTAGTTACTTTCTATACATACTAACTCAACATTTTCTCGATCATCCCACCCTCCTAATTAGTGGCGACATGCTTCAAAACTACAAGTAATGACTATAGCTACGGATTTGAAAATTGTTAGGAAAGTAGCATGTATCTGCCCTTAACTTAACTTATGTTTTTGTTTCCTACTTACATGAGCAAATTCCCCTTGTTAAATTTTTTTCTCCAACATAGTAAAATTGTCATTTGAAGAATCTTGTCTTGAACTATGTACTCCAATTTCTATTGTCTATTCCATGTTGTGCATCTTCTATCATTTTCTAGGAATTCTAAATGACTCTTTTTTCTACCTCCTTCTCGAGGTTCTTTCATAAGATCCTTTAATTTTGTTAACAAGGCTTGCTTGTATCCACATGCATCTAATCTTTTAGACGCAAAAATTTATATGGTTACCTTTTTCCATTGTGTTCGTCATCTTAACAATATGTGCTTTAGTAAATTCATCTTGTACACATTCATTTTATTCGTAGTGGAATAAATCATTTCCTTCGTAACAAACAATATGGCCTGACTTTACTCTTAGATCCTCTGGCAATAATCCAACAATATTCCCTATCTTATTACATGAATAATATATTTCCATTACTTATCCTCGTCCGTCAAGCGGTACTCTTGAGTGAGAATTGAAACCGAGACTTAAAAAAAATTGGAAGAATCCACGAATGGGGTCTTGTTCCAAGTTTCCTTCATTCATGCCCATATTCATATATTGTTTTATGATTTCTTATTCATCCTTGGGCCCAAAAATATTGGTGGGAATGTCTTCCTCAAGAAAGCAAAGGAAGAGGGAATCGAACTCTCGTTGTATGTTGTGGACTTGACTTGTGGGTTTGTAGAGTTTCAAAATATAAGGATTAGGATCCAATATTTCTTCAACATGATTTTGATCCAATGGGACGAGGGAGGCTTCTTGATTGTGGATGTTTCTGATGTTGAAATCAAAAGGTTCCCCATGAATATAACCGCACAAGTTCCTTGAGTTCTTTAGATGAATTAGCACTTTCACAAACTATTTGTTTACACTGAGGGTCAGTGTAAAAAATAATTTAGGCTCATGACAATGAAATTTCCCTAGAGGTTTTGCAATATGGTCCATTACTGGTCATAAATGCATTGGTAAGAAATCCACCTAAACTAGGCAGGCTATCTAGGTAATTTTTTTAGCTAAAATATCATGGATCAAGTGGGGGAAAATCGCCAAGGTATTATCATAGATCCATAAGCCTTGAAGCATGAATGAATACACATGGGTTGAGTCACTAAATTGAAATAGGTAGAAACCTTTGTTCAAGCCACAAGTATGGACGAAGTTACAACCATGTGGTCCCTACACCTACCAAATCTAGTTCTAAATGACTAACTTGGGAGGTACCTTCCCAATAAAATAACTCAAAAGGAGATTTCCATGAACAAATTACATAAATTGTCATACTCAAAATAAAAAAAACTTTAATACAAGGAAGAGGGTCAGTACCCCTTGATATAGTTTCTGAACAAATTTTTGGGGAGCCTTCAACACCATCTTCGCTCTCCAAACTAGGATTAGTACCTAAAATGATAATAGTATTTTTGAGTAAGGACATATTGCACCCCCTTATGACAAAAATGTTGTGATTGATATTTTTCAATTAATTTGACTAGATTTCACAATTACATTGCAATATCCCTAAGGATCACATTCCCTTTGGCCATAGCTCTCAAACTTGCCAGTTCAATGATTACAATTGAACTAAGATATCTTCCCAACAAAGTATCTCGGAATGGAGCTTTCCATGAACAAACTACATAAACTATCATACTCAAAATAAAAAAAAATTAATATCAGGAAGAGGGTCATTACCTCTTGATACACTTTCAGAACAATTTTTTGGCGAGTTTTCAACACCATCTTTGCTCTCCAAACTAGGATTAGTACCTAAAATGACAATAGTATTTTTTAGTAATTCCATATTGTATCCACTTATGACCAAAATCTAGTGGATGAGAGTTTGCAATTAATTTGACCATATTTCACAATTACTTTGCAAAATCCCTATGGATCACATTCCCTCAAACCATAGCTCTCCAACTTGCTAGTTCAATGATTACAATTGAACAAGGATACCTCTTGTATGATGTTGAAGACATGGGTCATAGTGAATGAATTTGTCCTTTATAGAACCTAAGGAATAATCATTCATAATAATTTTGTTAATTAGGCTCATTACAATCTCTTAGAGTTCTATTACACAATGTTACAAGTTAGCAAGTAGCACACATAAGTCAATTCTATTTATTGCATAATTGATTATCGCACACCAAAGTACCACAACCAAAACACCATTATGAAACAATATTATTTCACACTTTTTATGGTCCATACTAACATTCCATAGGAATATTTGGTAGTTCCCAACTAAAACAAGAATACATGTTCTTATTTAACAACCGTCACCATTCATTATGCAGGTGGATCGTGTAGACATTACAAAATAAATATGCAATTCTTCCTCATGTCCATTTGAAATTATTGCACCTATTCCACACCAACATATAATATCTTGTTTAGGCATGCAATTATTCAAGACACTCATGTTGCCTCACTATCAGGGAATCATAGAATCAAACTTATATATCTAGTATTGCACACTACAGATATCACTCTCTCATTAATGTAGGAACTTGGCTAGCATAATAATATTGGATATATTGCATCCAGGTTGGACATGCCACTGCTAGTCGCGCACTCATGCAAATCCATGCAACCCAATGTGGCATAGCATATACCTTTGAAGATTGTTAGGACATCCTACCAACAATATTTATGGACATTTCATGTACAATTCTTGCTACACGTGATACTATTTTTTTTTGTAACTAGGGGAATCAAAAACTTGGGGCTGGGATGGTACTCGCGTGACACGGGGTCCAGGGATCCATTCCCACTACCACTGTACCCCTAGCTGCCCCACAACCTCCCACAAGCATGGGACACGGGTAATCCCAAGTGTGATTTGAACTCGTGACCTCCTTTACAACATGTGACTTCATATCAAGCGAATCACTAATGAGCCACACGTGTGCGGGCTTAAAAATTTAGGAAGACATGGGGTGGGATTTAATCCACTTATGTGTCCACGGGTCATGAGATCATTTAATACAATCTCTCTGGGTGGAACCACACGTTCGACCACTACCTCAAGGTGTCCCCATGGCTCTAGGTAAGGCCCTCATTGGAATTGAACCTTGCCCATTGGTGAAAAACTCCTTGCTCTTCACCAATGGATCCAACCCCTTTGGGCGCTACACATGAAACTGTTATATTTACACATAAGCATCTAATTTTGAACATTGATCTCTTGCATCCTTATAATACTCCTTTGCTTGGGCATACAAACAAATTGTTAATCCTCTAATCAACATTGATCCCAAGTTCAACACACAAGTTACTTATGAGCAAGTTATATATTAGATGACTCAACATGCCTACTATAAGGCTATATAACTCTTATGCACTCTAAAACCATGTTAATGAGCAACCATTGTCACTAAATGTCCTATCTAGTCTAGTTCCCTCTTCTAGCCTACCCTAACAATGGTAGCTAGTTATTCATACAATAATTATTACATATAGAGACATATTTATATGGATTAAAGACATATAAACATATGCTTATAGATCCATAACTAGTCGTGATAAATAAGAGCAGGTAGTTGTGGTTGCTAAAGAAACATCTTTCCCACTTGGTATGCCTACCACTAGTAATATCTTTGTCAAGTACCACAAGGAAGGCTCCCCTAACTATTCTATAAATATGATTTTTAAGCTTACTGTTTTTAGATAAAGAATATCTCCATGTAATATTCAAATGACGTGATTAAAATCATACAAGTGTAACAAAAATTTACTTAGATGGTTAATAATGCTTTGATTTTTTCTACATCACCATCAAATGCTAAAGTATGCAAGACCACTATTTCTACCTTGCATGTAATGAGACCATGTCTATTGGGAGGGACTCTAGTTATAAGCATTAATATTACTTTTAATCATGTTAGCACCTTCTCAACACATAGCAGAAGCATGAGAATATTCTCAACCAATCTATTATGAAAAATTCATATTCCTTTCCCAACTACCTCAACCATGACCCATGCCTAATCTTCAACATGTCATGTATCCTTAATCAACAAACACCCACATGCCATATCTACAAATCAACTTGCATTATACTATACTAGCTTAGCTTTGAGATCCCTAGCATCATTAACAAAACATTATAGTTGACTTGGTCAGTGTGCTTGCAACCTTCGATGACTAAAGTTGACCAAATCCTCTCTAGTGCCACTAATAGTTAATGGGTTTCCAAAACTCCTTTTTATTATTATGGAATACTATGCAACATTTCACTAATGGTATATTCTATCCATTCACTTAAATAAATATGTAAACTTCAATATCTAAATGATATTGTAATGTAATCATGCAATATATCATGCAGCAATCTATTGTAGTTACACACGTTTATGTTAATTTAGCTACATTATTGTACTTTATCACAACTATGTTTTTTATTAAGAGCCACAACGATTCCGTACATCACTTCAATCCATGTTGTGCTTTCTAGCTCATTCCTTGTACCAAAAATGGATTCATATTTGAGACAATATATGTGTTGATCCTCTATTATTTCTTTTAGCTCTATGATCTCTCTATTTCCTTGTGTGTTTGTGTTTATGTTATGTTATTACATTTAACTCACTTAAATGACATATCTCTACAATTTTATCAATACACTTATATAGAAAATTGTTTCTACTTAGTTGAGTTCATATTTACAAAATCTCATTGTATGACTATTTATCACAACCAACTTTATGGTTGTGCATAATGCAACAGAAGTCATAGTTCTTACCACTAAATTCACAATTAAAAGAATTGTATACCTCAAGGAACCTTGGTTACCATTCACATGAAGCCCATACGATGCCCATGAAATGAAAGTGGTTAGTAGATTCTTATCAAATTTCATCCAAGCATCAATTAGCTCATAATGAAGATAATCTTTTATTACCTACAAGGCATCAAAATATATTAACATTAACATTAATATTGACATTGACAACAAGAGGACAAGTAAACTTATGTTGGGAGTATCAATTTGAAAGGGTATACTAATGGATTACTCATTACAAATTTAAAGATAAATAACATCCTTGTATAGTTGATAACATAAGGGTAGTAGCCACCTAGGGTTCAGTAAATTCACATGGTACCAGAGATTCTCTAATTGAGAGGATCCGAAGAGTTTATGACAACATATCACCTACCATAAACAACTACTGAAACCAAGTATAAGTGAATCAAGACTAGTAATTAGAGGATTTTAGAGGTAGTGCTTAACAATTTTAGGAGTTTGTGTGCAAATCAGAGATGACATCATCTATTCATATGTTTAAGGATAGATTGGAAGCTGCCTCAAATTTACCATCATGGGAAGTTAGGGTAACACTTATTTTAGAAGAAAATGATCTATGGAATATCTTTAATAATGTAGTAATTGTGCTAACATTTCCACAAGCTTTAGCATTTCGCAACAAGAAAGAAGTGAAAATGAAGTAGATGATCATGGATGCTATAAATGATCATTTGATCCATCATATATGTAAGAATAAGACATTGAAGGACATGTTTGATGCCTCGGTTAACCTTTACTAGAGAAAGAGCATAAATATGAAGATGATATTGCATAACAGACTCAAACCTATAGATATGACCATATTAGACACCCTCACTAGTTTTTATATGAAGTACACATAAATTCATGATCAAGTTGCAATTAGGGAGAAGGTTGGAGACAAAGAGATAATGAACCGATCACTAAATGGGTTCCCATCTCAATGGGAAACACTTCTCCAGGGTAGTTGCACTTGAGATAATCTTGCCTCATGGGAAAGAATTTGGGATGGTTATCTAGGACGACAATTAGATGGATTCAAAGGGCAACAAGCAGGGAGGTGATAGTGACTATGCCCTATTTGGTCAAACAATGAAGGATAGAAGTAAAGGACCAATAAAGGTCAAGGTAAAGTGTGAAGATTCATCCTCATAGCTAGGGAAAGCACTTGAGTGAAATCAAATGCTTCATATGTCATAAGCATAAACATTATGAATCATAGTAACCAAAGAAGAGGAAGAGTAAAGAAAAGCAACAACAAGATCAGGTAGTAGCCTTAACTCAAATACAGATGAATGATTTTGCCTCCAAGTTCAAGAGGGATGTATTGATGGTATCTTGCCTTTCTTTTCTCATGATTTCGAAGAATGTTTAGTATGTGGATAGTGGAGCATGTAGGAATATGACATCAACCCAATAACTATTTTCAAGTCTAGAAGAGCATGTATCAAGAGTTTAGGTTGAGCTTGGTGATGATATCAAATATTTAATAGTAGGAGTTTGTACCATTTCTTTCCAACTCTAGTCAAGTAACTCTTTAGTCTTTGATGATGTGTTGTGTGTTCTAGGTCTTAAGAAGAATTGGATTTCTATTTCGATCATGGAAGATAAGGGATTTGAAGTAGAGTTCTAGAACCAACAAGTTCATATGAGACCAAAGGAGTCTAACCCAGGTTCAACTTAAGTGATTAGGGCCACGGAAGGAAATTTAATACATGTTATAGGGTGAGCTTGTTCAAGCCCTAGTGCATAAAACATATAACTTGTGCAAGTTATGGCACAAGGGCGATGGACACTTGCATCACAATGTGTTTCCTATTCCAAGGGAGATATTCAGATGCATTCCAGATTTCAGCATTGAGCATTAGGTTGTATGCAGAGGGTGCACACTTAACTAGCATGCCAAGGCCACTTTCCCAAATAGGGAGAGCATGTCTAAGGAGGATCTAAACCTAGTGCATTCATATGTGGGTGGACCAATTTCAATAGCATAAATTACATCAAGCATGTACTATGTTTCCTTCATTGATGACTTCTCTCACAAAACTTGGATATATTTTATAAAGACCAAGGATGTGGTCTTTAGCAAGTTTCAGGAGTTCAATTTTCTAACAAAGAAATAGACGATGAAGAAGATCAAATATTTGAGACCAAACAATGGGGATGAGTATACCTCCAATGATTTCAAGGATTTCTGCAAGGATGTAAGAATCAAGAGGGAGTTCATAGTTCCGTACAACTCATCGTATAACAAGGTTGTAAAGTGGAAGAATCGATCCATCATAGCGGAACCATAGGGGTTGTTAAGGCCATGATACATAACCAAGATTTGTCAATGTTTCTATGGGAGAAAGCATGTAATGCAACATTCTACATATATAATAGGTGTCCTCAACGATTTTGGAGGACATGATAGTAGAAGAGGCATCACTAGAGTGAAGCTATAGGTAAGACATTTCGACATATTTGGTTGTCTAGTTTATATCCTGCATATACCAGTCAAGAAGAGGACCAAGTTGGATCCCTCCAACAATAAGGGTTTGTTTTTCAGTTACAACAAGACTTCAAATGGCTACAACATCTATAACGTAAGGGAGATAAAGAAAAATATAAGAAGGGATATAAAGTTTGAGGAAGAATTTGCATCCAAAAATTCTCTTAAGCCTATCCCAGTGATAGAGGATGAAGAGTAAGAAGCTTCAAAGGTTGAGACAGGGTCACCAACA
The DNA here is from genome assembly GCA_001517045.1 of Pseudotsuga menziesii. Taxonomy (NCBI): domain Eukaryota; kingdom Viridiplantae; phylum Streptophyta; class Pinopsida; order Pinales; family Pinaceae; genus Pseudotsuga; species Pseudotsuga menziesii. The sequence continues at coordinate 244,060 of LPNX010332167.1, forward strand.
ACTTCTAGTTTGGGGCAACAATCTTCAGGTGCAAAGGTGGATCCATGAGATCCTACCAATTTTTTCATAAGACCTTGATGGTCCAGTCAGATATTGAGCGATGCTTAGGAGATTTTTGGGGCTCTTAGGAGCACATTCAAGGAGAGACTACATCCAAAAAAGTTTCTTATCTACATGGAATTAATGAGCGACATCATAGATTCTAAGCCTTCCAATTTTTAGGATGCACTTGGTAACGGATTTAGAGGGATGTCATGGTGGAGGAGTACACCTCCATCATGAAAAATGATGTATGAGACATTGTTCCTCGACTAAAGTGGAGTTACGTGTGACTTCCAAGTGGCTATATAAGATCAAGCAAATGGAAAATGGAAACATAGAGAAGTACAAAATGATGTTTTTGGTGAGAAGGTTCTCCTATAAAGAGGGAGTGGACTATGAGGAGACTTTTTCTCCAGGTTCCAAGTACACTTCCATTAAAGTAGTGATGTATTTAGTTTACGTTATGGGATAGAGGATAGATCACATGGATGTGAATACAAATTTCCTCAATGAAACAATTGAGGAATAAGAGTACATAGAGAAACCTCAAGGATTTGATATTAGTGGGAAGGAGTCAGACCCATGTGTGTAGGATGAAAAAGGCCTTGTATGAACTCAAGCATGCATCGAGAGCATGGTATTCCATGATAAATGGATACCTACTGAGTATGGGATTCACCAAAAGTGAAGGAGATCCCAACTTATATTTCATGTTTATCAAGGATGATCTACTTATTTTCATGTTGTATGTAGATGACATGTTTCTTACAATTACAAAGAAGCTCATTGCAAGGTGAAAGGTATACATGGAAATCGAGTTCAAGATGAAACAAATTAGCACGATGCATTACTTCTTGGGATTGGATGTTTGGACAAGACCATGGGAAATTTTCCTTACGAAGGGTAAGTACGCAGTCAATATCTTGAAGAGATTTCAGATGGAGGACAACCTATGGCCATGCATATGCTCACTAATTTGAAGAAGGTAACAACTTCATATTCATATTTGGTGGTTCTCAAGTTTTACAAGTAGATAATAGATTCATTGATGTATATGTTCAACTACTAAGTGAGATATATGTTTTGAACTGAATACATTGAGTCAATTCATGGTAGAGCCAAGGTAGGAGCGTTGGTTAGCCACAAAAAAGGTGCTCAAATACTTGAGGGGTGGAGTGGAGTATGGATTGAGAAATTTTGGAGATGGTAATTTTAAGTTGCAGGGATATAGACACAAAGAGCATTGCATCATACATGAAGAGCACCTCGGTGTGTTGCTTTAATTTGGGATTAATAATGATATCTTGGTTCAACATGAAGCACAATTCCATGGCACTCAACTCAGCAAAGGCATAGTATATGGAATCTAGTTCTGCTAGTTATGAATCCTTCTAGCTTCACAATTTGCTTGTAGGATTATTTGATCAAGAGTTGGATCACATGGTGATTTACTATGATAATTAGAGTTGTATCGAACTCTCTTAGAATCCAATGTTTCATCATAGGCCGAAGTTCATTGAGATCATATATCACTTCATTCGAGACAATATAGCATAAGGGAGCAGTAAAGCTCTAGTATGTACACATAAATCAATAAATCATTGATATTTTGACCAAGCCCTTAAAGAAAGGAAAGTTTGAGGCATTCAAAGACAAACTTGGATTGGTGCATAATTCCTTCCTCGCTAATAGGGAGTGTTGAAGATTGTAGCATGGGAAAGAACCTATGCACAAGTTTAGTGTTAAATGTGCTAGAAGTAGTTCCAGACAAATCTATTTTGTTATTCACTTTAGTAATAAAGTGAAAGTCTTATATTTAGTTATTAAGTTTAAGAAAGTGTATTTTTATACATTACTGATTTAGACTAATCTCAATTGTACATCTCATTGTGAGATTAGGGTTTTAGCTAAGTATAAAGGCAAGCCAAGGTAGAGGGTTGATATACATTCATCACTCAAATACAAGATTTTTGGGAGAAGATTTATTTCATATGTGGAGCAAAGTTAAAGCACCAGAGACGAGCTAAAATTTAAAAAAAAAACTAGGTAGAGAGAAGCACACAAGTCTATACATGATAGATCCATATAGTCAAATCTATCAATATAGGCAGATCTGTATAGTTGTATAGATTATGTATAATCATAAATGCATGTCGTACAACAAGTAGAAAACAACATGTAGTTTTCTCGGTTTTGACAGACATATTTTCCCCTCATAAGTGTGTAAATATGTTTTGTTTAGGTATACCATATAACTATTAGTTTGATAGTTTTGGAGGTTTCCTTGTGAGATTTAAATTGTTACTGAAAAGTTGTTTTGAAGGTGTTTGTGTATTGTAGTTTTTCTTCCATTGTTTTCCAAATATATATGTGATTGCTAATGTGTGAAGAATTTAATTTGTGCAATTAAATAAAAACCTTGTTTAGTTGATAACATAAGGACAACAACCACACAGGGTTCAGAAAATTCACATCATTTGTGCATGATGGATGAGGTGAGGAAGAATAAGATGAAGAATAAATTTCTGGGAGTTGTTGTTGCCTCTATAGATTTTGCAGTAATGCATTTGACATAAGATTTGGATAGAAAATTGGAACAAGGGGGTGGTAGAGTGGTTATGTTTCCATCGTCATGACTAATAGAGTAGGAATGTCGCTTTTGGTAGTGGGAATTGATCCAGAGAGCGTGTAAGGAGAGTGACATTTGCATTCAAGCCTTCATATTGCTAACTAGTAGAGAGGGAGAGATGCTTATCTAGGAGCTTCTTCGAGTGAGGTTCATCGCATGGATTTAGATGGACTTGATTTGTGTTTGTTACAAACCACTTACCCCACAATTGAAGCCTTTGAATGTCTTTATTGAAATTCATCTAGGTACATTGCACTTATAATTTCCTAACAGGTTTGGTAGTAAGAGAATCTTCATCCAAAATTATTTGGATTTATATTTTTTTCAAGTGACATTTTAGGTAAAAAATTGAGTTTCATACATAGTCTCATGGATCAAAGAGCCAAGAAAATAGTTTTTCCATGCCCCTAAATATTTTGAAGGTATATGAATTGACCTAGAAGTTCTAAAATTCCATAAACAACCTGCAACTATACCAATTTTATATTATTTACTTAACCTGATTCCAACAAACTAGAATTTTCAAGGTCTTTTTGAATAAAGGATATCCTATTCCATTTTCACATGATTAGATTTTCCTTAAGATTACGAAGTGCTTTAAAATAAGGAATTGTTCCAATTGTATTTGGATTATTAGGGGCTTGTGGTTGAACCCACGAAGATGGGCAACTCTTTTTTGGCCAAAAGTGACGATGAAAATTTGATTTTTTACTCATTTATTAATCAAATCCCTCAAAACTCATATATGCCTTGTAAATTTCGATATGCAACAAAAAAAAAACAAATTGTAGGGAATTATGTTGTATTTTCACCTATATTAAAAAAATATAGTATTATTTAATATGCTAAAATTACGTTTAATGATATGTATGTTCTTGTAAATTTCAAAAAAAAAGTTAAAAAGTGTCTTGTGTGCACGCAAAATAATTTAGCGATAAATGCATAATTTTTGAAAAAAAGATATGAACATAATCTACACAAAATGCATTGGGGAGTACATATTTGTTTTGTAATTTATGTTGTAAAATTATATTTTTTATTAATTTTCAAAACTAACCATTGAAAAGTTTAATCGCATTTCGAACACATGTGCATGTAATTTTTTTTACTGGCTACAAAAAACGAAGAAAAATTACCCTTTTGAAGAGGACGCATTCATCTAGGGCATATATATTTTTTCAAATCTTTTGGTTGTGTTCTTTTTTCTATGTTGATTCGAAGTTGCGTACATGGTTTTGTAAGTGTAAGTTTGAAAAGAAAAAAAAATTATCATATGAATTCATAAATCTGTAAATTATATGCCAATGGATAGACGAATCATTGATGAATACATTGTTATGAAGTCCACCACCTAAAGTGCATCCCAGGAAAGGGTTTAGGCTTGACAAAAAGGGCAGTAAAATTAAATTTGCAGAAAAGGAGGCTATAAGTCCATTTTAAATCCCTTGAACCAACTATTATCTCGATTGATGTTTTAAAAACCTTGATCAAGTTTTACTTGCATTTTTAAAACCTCGATCAAGAGTTTATGTGTAGTTAAGTCAAAAGCTCGATTGGGCTAATAACTCAATTGAGCGCTTAATTAAGTTCTCGAACGAGCTTTTAAAAACTCGATTAAGGACTTAAAAAAAGCTCAATCAATCTGGTTTTTTTTCTATACTCACATACTCCGCTTACCAAAAAGTGTTACCCATCTTCATGTAAACACCCTTATATAACGCTTTAAGTGATCACATCTAATATATTCATAGAAATTACCCCCCCACTTACCAAAAAGTGTTACCCATCTTCGTGTAAATATCCTTATATAACGCTTTAAGTGATCACTTCTAATATATTCATAAAAATTAACCCCCCCCCCCCCCCCCCCCNCTTTTAACATGTCTTATTCAATAATATAAGAGACAAAATGGACCTTCTCCTCTCTCTCTCTCTCTCTATATATATATATATATATTATTTTTTTTTCCAGAGAAAAAAATCCTTTATTCATAGAATAACATTGACTGGTCGTAAGAGCTTACATTACTTCACCTAAGTGCTCATTAAGAAGAGTGCTTATAGCATCTCTGTGTACAATAAATTGTTCATGATTCATACAGAAAAAACACCATCATCTTTCAAATTTTTGAACCTTCAATCTTCACCATAACAAACATAAAGACAATGTTCCCTCAAAATAGCTGAGGCTCCAAATCTCTGTGTAGCTTGTCATTTGCTGGCCTCATGATCACTGTAGATACTGTAACTTTTGTTTCTTTTTTATAATGGAGAAAAAAATCAAGTGATTGTTGAACCTGTTACAATCTCTTCTTCTATTATCCTTGACAGAATAGCTAATGCTTGTTTAGACAAGGTATCGACCTCCATGTTGTATTCCCTGTAGATATGATTGAAATGGACTTCCTCAAAGCTAGGTTGAAGAGCTCTTATTTCCCTCATTATATTTTGAAGATGAGGAGCTCTTATGTCAATCTTATGTCATTCTTACCTGTTGCCTAGTCTATTATTGTTTTTGAATCCCCATAAATATGCACTCTCTTGAGCTATTTGTCATTTGCTATCTTCATTGTGGCCCGTAGAGCGGATAGTTCAGCTTTGCTATTTTTTGCTCTTCCCAGACCAAATTTGAAAGATATTTTGTTGGTATCATCCAAATAGATTATGCCCCATGCTCCTCCTATGGGAGGATCAACTTGGCTAGCCCCATCAAAAAAACTCTTGTCAAGTTCCGGACGCTTGACAGTTCGTTTTTTTCCTTTCTTAGGTGAAGACTGATATTCTTGAGCCTTCTGCACCATAATGTTTGTTGTGATGTCAATGAGAGTCCATTTATCTTTAAAAATGGCACTGTTACAAGTTTCCCATATGGTGTAAATATAGAGCAGGAAAAGCACTATGATTACATACCGCCTCATTTTCCCACTAGTCTTTGGATTTTTGTACCCAGCTGCCTTCTAAATTGACCATACTTGCTTGAGTGAGTGATCTAGCTGCATTGTTCCACACCTGTCCTGCAAATGAACAAGAACCAAAAATGTGAGAGGTGGATTCATTTTCTGACTTACATTGGGGGCATAAACCGGGCCCTTGGAATCCTTTTTTCCTTAAGTTCTCCCAGGTTAGAAACTTGTTGTTTGCTGCCAGCCAGAAGGTAAGTTTGGTTTTCAAAGGACTGTTTAATTCCCACAACACCCCCACCACCATTCTTTTTGCACTTCAGTTTGCTCTGTTATTGCTATTTCGTACCTTATTTTTGCTGTGTACTCACCATTCGTTGAATTTCTAGTCCAAATTAATTTGTCCTGATCTTCTTCATTGAGGTTGATGAAGTTTGTTTCTAGAAGGTGAACATAAGAACCCCAACTTTCTATTTCATCACCACTCAGACCCAATTCATCAGCAGTTTTCCATCTCTGGTGTGGATACTGGAGGTTCACTGAAGCATCTACAAGGTTAACACATCTCTGTTCCTTTAGCTTGACAATGATTCAGGGGGCAGTTTGTATTCTTCCCCAGCACCTGCCCATGGATCCTCACCAATCGTGACACTCTTTCCATTGCATATTTCCCATGCCACCCAGTTCCCTATGATGGGAAATGCCATTACTAATGCCTTCCACCCTACTGACCCATTTTTTAATGTCTTGTTTGTAGATATGAACTAGTCAATCAGGGTTATATCGGGGCAATATTTTGAGCAAATAACTCTCTGCCAAAGGGTATTAGTGTTCTGGGCCAGTCTCCACAATGATTTTGCTGCTAAATCTCTGCAGAAAAGAGCTGGGTTTTTTATGCCCCATCCACCTAGTTTTTTTGGTAGAGCTATGGTTGTCCACTTGGCCAGAGGAATACCTTCATTTTTTTTGCTTGTTGTCCATAGGAAGGAGAAACATTTTTTCCTAATCTTAGTTAGGATCCCTTTTGGGATGTATGCTATTGAATCCCAATAGACTGGGATTCTCTGAATGACTGCCTTTATTAGCACTAGTTTGTCTCCCCTAGATAGAAACTTGTTAGCCCATGCTGAGACTCTTTTTTCAACATTTTGACACAACCACATCTAGTCCTTGAACCCATAGCTATTAGGTTTTAGCACAAACTCTAGATACTTGAAGCCCTCTGACAAGTTGGAGGTTGGATAAGAGAGGATTTCTTTGGATTGTTGAATAAACTCTTCAGAGCATTCATTATGCACCATCAGGGATTTGTCAATGTTACTAGCATTCTTGTTTCCTTCTTGTACTTCTCAACTACTGCTGCAAACTCCTTTACATTTTCCTTAGTACCTACACCAAAAAGCGACACATCGTCCAGAAACAGGGTGTGTGTGACTTCTTCCTCACTTGAGACCTTTACTCCTTCTATCTTCCCTTCTCCCTTTGCTTTCAGGACTAACCTACTAAGAGCATCTGCAAGTATGAGGAACAAAAAAGGTGACAGAGGGCATCCCTGTCGAATTCCTTTTGTAGGTCTGAAGAAAGTTGATGGGGCTCCATTAATCAGTACTGCAAAGGATGTAGATTGGATGCATCCCATTATCCATTTTACAAATTCCACATCCATTCCCAACTATATAAGGATGAGCCTGACAAAAGTCAAACTTACTTTGTCATAGGCTTTGGACAGGTCTAATCTGAGGGCAAAGGCACTTTGTTTATCCTTTTTTATGGCGTGGATTGCTTCCTGGGCCAGGGATACTCCATCCAGGATTTGTCTATTGTGCAAAAAACCAAATTGCTCTTCTGAGATTACTCTGCTTAGGATGGGTTTTATCCTTTGCGTAATCACCTTTGCTATGACTTTATATATAATGTTACAACAAGAAATAGGTATAAAGTCATCAAAAGTTTCAGTCTTCTGCTTCTTAGGAATTAGGGAGATAAAAGTGGAATTGATGCTTCCCAGGACCTTGCCATATTTTTGAGACTCCTTAACCACTGCCAGGATGTCTCCCTTGATTAGCTCATAAAACCCTAGGAAGAATTCTAGGGTGAAACCATCCGGTCCCGGGCTCTTGCCCTTTGGAAAAGAATGTAAAACCTGCTTTATTTCTTGCTCCGGGATGTATTTGGTTAGTTCCTTGTTCATTTCCTCTGTGATTGCTCTTGGAAATAAGTCAAGGACCTCTAAACTTTATGCGATAGGTCATCCCTCTGGCTCCTTGAATAACCCTTGAAAATGCTCAACTGCAGGTTGGGTTTTTTCTGAGAAAGAACTGACCATATTCCCTTGTGAAGATCTGATTTCATAGATTGTGTTAATGCTCTTTCTCTGAGATGCATACCTATGGAAAAAATTTGTATTCTGATCCCCTTCCTTTAGCTATAGTGCTCTGCTTTTGAGCTTCCACTTCTTCTCTTCTTGAGAAAGTAAAAGGTCCCTTTTTCCCTTCCATCTTTCTTAACACCTCTAATTCATCTACAGAGAACACTCCTTCATCATTATTCTCATAGATATCTTTAATTTGTTCTTCTATCTGTCTCATCGCATCTTGCTGAGTTTTCCTATACTTCTCTTCCCATACTTTTGAGATTTTTTTAACCTTTGCTAAATTATCAGCAAACTGATGCATAAGAGAGTGATTCTGAACCTCCTGTAAAGGCTCCCATGCTTCTGTGATTAAGTTTCGAAACTCTTCTTCTTCTAGCCACTGCGGTTTGAATTTGAAAGGGGATGGGGGTTTCACCTCAGGGGACTTGATAGTTAGCACTATTGGGAGATGGTCCGAGTTCCCTCCTGTTTCCACCTCAGATTTCATAATGAGTTCATTCCTAATTAGGTTTACCGAGACCAGGAACCTATCCAGCCTTTTTGATATGGCCTTTTCTCCTCCTCTTTTATTTCTCTAGGTAGGGACTATCTTTAGTGGAGCAAAATGTATTAGTCCTTTCTGGTCAAAGAGATGGTTAAAAAAGGGGGCTAGGATGTCTCCTCTAGCATTGTTTTCCCAACTTTTCGTTGTAGTGAGGGTTAGATTGAGATCCCCACCAATAATCAAATTCAAAAGATCCATAGCTCCTGAGGATTCTAGCTGCTCCCAATAAACCTTTCTATCATAGAAAGGTGCATACATATTAAGGATGATATATATATATATATATATATATATATATATATATATATATATATANACACATTGCTATCATTTAATTATAACGTTTAATATATCATAATTGAATGTTTACATCTTATTTGCTTTAATGGTAATGAAAATAAAAAGAATCTATTATTATATTTGTTCAGTAAAATAATAATAATAACAACAACAAAAAATACATTAATTTATTATATACGTTGTCATCTTTTATTAGTGTGGTTGGTATTTATGGGTTTTGTTTGTTAGATGTCTCAAGGTTTGAAATTCGATGGTAGTGGGAGGAGACACACAAAAAAATTCAGCCTTACTAAAGGTTGGTGTGGCTCAAGCCGGGTACGATTCTCGGGTAATTTTGACAGTTTAGATGCCCTTGGATCACACTTTCAAAGATTATAGATCACTTCCACAAGTTAAGAAAATTCGTACAAAAAAAAATCTATTATTTTTATAGACTAAATTATTAAAATAGAAAATAAGACTAAAAATAATTATAAAAATAATATAAACTAAACCAAATATAACATCTCATCATGAATCACCTTAAAAATATGGAAGTAATCTACCAGCGTAAGACATGTTAATGACAAAAAAATTATTGAATAGCATGCATATGCTCAATGGTATATTATACATTATATATTGTACATTAGATACATTAAAAAGATTAGTTATAATTATTTATAACTAATTATAAATGATTTTGTTATATTTAATTTGATTTTTTTTTTCATGTGGTTTAAGGCCTTGAGAATATTAGTTAGGATGCGCACTCCTTCAAGGAGCCAATTCAGACTTTTATATGATCATTGCCCTGTACATTTTTAGAGAATTTTTTTTTATTCGGATCCAAGAAAACCTTGCCCGAGCACGCTGTCTCAGAGCTCACGCGATGCTTGACCTGCGTGTTTCTAGCTCCATGGCTGTCAGAGGGGGTCCTTCCCCTCCTCTTGAGCTTCCTTCCTTCAAGATCTTGGTAGCAACAAGCAGTAAGAGGAAGCTTAGCCCCAATCAACAAAAATTCATTAGGAAATTAGATAGCACACCCTCGGTCGATCCACCCACAGAATGCCCTTTCCGGACAGCTATGAACTTTGCATATCGGGGTCTTGTTGGTCACTTTACTGGTATATGGCCCTCCCCTAAGGCAATTGATGGGTGGTTTCAGAGGAATTGGAAGCCCCTTATCTCGGAAGGCATACTCAGTCATATGGTAGGTAAGGGATACTATGCCTTCCTCTTTGAAAACACATAAGACGAAGATTTAATCTTTAGAAACGGTCCATACTTCATGGGCCCTAAAGGGCTGACCTGAATAAGTGGATGCCAGATTTTGACATGAGCCAACATGTGCCTTCAACAGTTCCTATCTGGGTTAGGCTCCCACATCTTCCTCTACACTACTGGAATCTGCAGTCTTTAGAAGCCATAGGAAACAAATTGGGGAAGTAAATAGACAGGTTTGAAAGAAGAGAACAATATTCTTGTGCCAGACTATGTGTAGAATTCGACCTGGAGGTAGGGCTTCCTGAAGCGATTAAATTGACGGTAGAGGATTTGTCACATGTGCATGAGCTTGATTATGAGCAATTTCCCTTCAAGTGCAGGAACTGCCATGGCTATGGTCATTTTGCCTAATCATGTAGGAAGAAAGCGAAGGAAGAAGCCGACAAAGATAAGGGAGAACAATGGACACAAGTTCAACAAATCATTACAACAAAGCAGTTCAATAGATCAAAAGGAAAAAGAGGGGAAACTGGGTCGGGCAGTAATCCCACCTGGCAGACTTAGAATGAAAACATGATAGCTATGAGGGAAAACACATCTCAAAACAATTTTGAAGTGTTGAGCAATCCAGAAGAACAAGCTTCCCCAACACTAGAAGAGGGCGAATTTCAACAAAATCAGGGTGATAAGAGAAGAAAACAAAGATACAGATGCGTAGGATCTTCCTAGTTCTCCTATTGGTGGCTCCATCTCCCCCACATATGAAAACGACAAAAAAGAAACCCATGGATAATTTTGGCTCCTCTGAAGAAGAATCCCTTGAGAGGTCTTCCAAAAAAGGGCGGAAATCACTTCAGAAGGTTCAAGAGGAAGAATCTGAACGACTGAAGATGCAAGGCAGTCAAGCCACAATAGAGATGTCTATTGGAAGGAATACTCGGGATAAACCCCTAAAGGAAGGCCCTTCACCTTCTATCACTAATAAATAATGTAGTTTGTCTCTTGGAATTGTAGGGGGATGGGAAATCCTTCGAAAGCTGAAGCTATAAAAGATATCATAAAAGTGGCTTCTCCCGATATCCTACTGCTCCAAGAGACAAAAATAGAAGAGGAAGATATTCTCTCCTTAAGTAAAACGAAGTCGAAAAGGAACACATGGAAGGCAGTAAGTGCATGGGGTTCCTCTGGTGGACTTGCAACCATGTGGTCAGAGGATATGTTCTTTATGGAAAACTCATTTGAAACTCAACATTGGATATATACTGAACTCTTCCATACCTCAAGTAAGATCTCTCAGGTTCTTTTTAATCTTTATGTCCTTGTTAACTTTCTAGAGAAAAAAGAATGTTGGAATTCTCTTGCATATTTTATAGCTACATATGTGCCCTTCAATATCATTGTGGCCGGTGACCTTAATATCATAACGTACCCCAAAGAAAAAAAGGCAGAGTCTGTGGGAGGTTCCCAATGCATAAAATGGTGGAGAATTTTATCCAACTATGGGATCTGCTGTATTTCAAGACAAAGAAAGGAAAACATACATGGAACAATAATAGAGTAGGAGCAAACAATATTTCACCAAGACTGGACCGTTTCTTGGTTCAGAGTTGATTTCTGTTGGAGAAAAAATCATCTCCTCAAGCATTCTGCCTAAACTAACCTCAGATCATAAGCCTATACTGCTTCAGCTTGAAGATGAAGAAGTTATTGGGCCCATACCTTTTCAGTTAGTCCACTCTAGATAGATCGAGAAGGATTCATGAATACAATTACAAAGTCTTGGTCTCTACCAGTCTTAGGATCTCCAAGCTATGTCTAGGAGAAGAAGTTAAAACCCACAAAATACGCTCTCAAGGAATGAGTTAAAAATTCCCTTAAATCTCCTTCCAATAGAAAAGAGGCAGTGCAAAATTTGGAAGTGATCCAGATGGAAATGGAGGAAAATGAAATTACCTCAACTATACTGGAAAAAGAGCAACAAGCCCAGTTTAACTTCTTCCGATCTTTTAGACAGGAAGAAGAATACTGTAGATTGAAGCCTCGCAGCATATGGTTGAAAGTAGGAGATCATAATACCTCCTTTTTCCACAGGCAGTATAGAGCCCGGCTCTCCCTCAATCACATATCATAAATTTCCTCCTTAGATGGTGAAACTTTTAAAGGCATTACTCAGATAAAGCAGGCGACTGAAACACATTTCTAGGGTCTATATAGAGAGGATGGTTTGATTGAGAATGATTTAATCTCATATTTTTTTTCCAATATCCCCTCTTTGGTCAATGAATAGGTAAATGGAGAGATTATGAAACCCTTTAAGGAGGAGGAGATCATTGAGGTGATATGGTTTATGGAGCCAGATAAAGCACCAAGACCAGACAGATTCTCTATTCATTTTTTTCAGAGTTTGTTGGTTAGTAATCAGAAAATACCTCATAAGGATGATGAAATCCTTTCAGCTAAAACCCAAAGTTGGTGGATGCACCAATTCCACCTTCCTTCCGTTTATTCCTAAATAAGTCAACCCGATCATGTTCAATAGATTCAAGCCAATCTCGCTTTGCAATGCCTCTTATAAAATCCTTTCTAAACTCTTAGCTAATCAGCTCAAGCCTTTGTTAGGGAATTTGATCTCCCCTCTTCAAGGTAGGTTTTTCGAAGGGAGACACATTCTGGGTAATGTGATAGAAGTGCAGGAAGCCATGCATTCCAGCTATCAGAGAAAAGAGAAAGGCATGCTAATCAAGCTTGATATGGAAAATGATTTTGATCGGGTAAGGCTTTCCTTCCTTTACAAAGTCCTTCATTCATTTGGGTTCAACTCATAATTTGTAAATTTGGTAAAATCATGTACATATAGACCTTGGATAGCACCATTAGTAAATGGAAGACCGACAAATTTCTTTCAAGCAACTAGGGGTCTTCGACAGGGATGTCTGCTCTCGTCGTTCCTGTATTATATTCTAATGGTTGATACTTTGAGCAAAAAGTTATCTACTAAAAAAGAAGCTGAGATTATTCTGGGCATCAAGTTGACAAGAGGGGAAGAATCTATCAATCATGCTCTCTTTGTGGATGATTCGCTTCTCTTGGGAGGGGCCTCACTCAGGATGGCAAGAGCCTTCAAATAAATTCTGCAAAACTTTTGTCTTATTTTGGGAGCTCTTATTAACAATAGAAAGAGCACAACATATGGTTGGAACACCGATCATTCAACAATCCTGAGCATATCACACATATTAGTATTTACTGGATATGACAACTGGGATAAGATTAAATATCTGGATCTTCCTTTAACCCTGGGCCAAAACAAACCTTCTCTTTGGCTGGAAGCAATCAGTAAGATAAAATAAAAAATTGTCTCTTAAGGCGGCCAATGGCTCATGAAGGTAGGGAAGCTCATATTGATTAAGTCAGTACTATCATCCCTTCCAATATATCAATCCTCTCCTCTTTGCTCCAAAAGCACTTATGGACCAGATTTCCAAGCTTATTCGTGACTTCCTCTAGAGAGGTGGAAAAAGAAATCAAAATAGACTGCATCTAGTTAACTGGGATATAGTTAAAAGACTCGTTTTAGAAAGTGGCTTACAAATCAGAGATCCTGGTATGGCAAATATCGCTATGGGAGGAAAACTTATGTGGCAACTCTTTCCGAAAACACCCGGTTAGCCAATGCTTTTGATTCTGAGTTCTGTCTTCTTCTTAGAGAAAGAAGATCTGCTTCTCTGTCACTCATGCAAGATGCTACTCTTGAAGTTGAGTCTAATATTGTTGCATATCAGAAGGTTAAGGGAAAAATGGGCAGGAAGAAGCAATCCTCAGATCCTCTAGGGGCTTCTTTATCAGAGAATAAAATGGAGAAAATGGCCAAGATGTTGGATAGTTTAACAACTGAAATGTCTAGACTTAAAGATCGTGGGCAAATAGCTGTGAGAGGTAGAGGGCCAAATGACTTTGCTCCCAGAAACCCTAATTTTCTCCCTTGTAGAAGAAATAACCCACCAGCTCAGATCCTTCAAAGGGATAGGAATCCAATTGGGGATCAAAGAATCAGAGCTCCTTTCCAAAATGTTGTGTTAGAGGAAGAGTTTTCTCAGGAAGAAGGGGAGGCAGAAGACAATATCAACTGTATGGAAGATGAAGTTGATCTCTCTTTCTTGACACAATCAGATTATGAGGAATCCCTCATGAATGAGCATATCATTGAAGAAACGTTATATCAGGCAGATGATCAAGAAGGTTATAATTTGAGATCTAGATTGTTGTTCCCATAAAGAAGAATCCTGCCTCTGCAAAGCAGTCAACTTCTCCTGTTAGAAATATTGTTGCTCATACAAAAAATATTGTTGCTCCTTCAAAACAGCAACAAAATCCATTGCAGCCATCTGTCCATGATCAAATCCAGTTCAGGGCTCCACCAAAAGAGGTAAGAACTTCTGACAAATTATACTATTCTTTCAATCTTGAATCAGAAATTCAGAAACTAAAATTCCCTTTTCTTTTGATAGAGCTCATGAATAATGATTCCTTCAAGTCATCCATACTGAAATCTCTTCAACCAAGGACACCCATAGATGCTGACTTTGTGAACTTGCAAGATGATAATCCCACAGTAACCCTAGGCCCTATGGTTGAAGAGCTAGATGAGTCTTGTCCACCCTTCTATATATCCTTGAACCTCCATGACAAGATCCTTCACAATTGTTTGCTTGACTCAGGAGCATCCCACAACCTAATGCTAAAAGAAGTGATGGATGAGATTGGCCTCAACATTACAAAACCCTACCATGATCTTTTCTCTTTTAACTCTAGGAAGGTCAAATGCCTAGGCCTCGTAAAATACCTTGTCATAAACCTCTCCCAGCTGCCTTCAAAAAGCATGGTGATGGACATAGTAGTGGCTGACATCCCACCTAAGTTTGGCCTCCTCTTGTCTCGCTCATGGAGTAAAAGGCTAGGTGGTACCTTATAGATGGATCTTACATATGCTACAATCTCGATGTTTGGAGGAGAGACCAAGAGACTCTACAGAGAAAATAAGCTTGCCTACATCATCAGTGATGAAAAGAACTCTGTAAACCACCCCATCTATGTAGTAGACACAGACTTTCGAGCATGCATTCTGTAGATAGATGATTCCCAGCCAATACCCATGCAGCTTACAAAGCCCAGCTATCAACAACCTAAAGAAGTAACCACCTCTGTCTGGAGCATGTTTCTTGATGAGGAGCCAACTGATATTTTTCCAAATCTATTTCAAGATCCAATTGCTGATAATCTCATACAAGAATCTTCATCCCTGTCATTAGAATTTTATCATGATGTTCCCATATTTGACAAATACAGTGATGAAGAAGAAGATTTTAAGGTTTGGAAAGTTTTGTCCACTTATGGAATTTAATCTAGTTCTACTTTTCAGCAGAGAGATGATCAAAAATGTGTGCACCCTGTGGTTGATGATGGTTATGAATTTGTAGATCAAAATCCTAGTGATATATCTTGCAAAGAAATTGCCAGTTGTAATAGGCCAGCGTATCATCATGATGAATTCAAATTACAGAGATATGGTGAAAGGGAGTAGAAAGGTTCAAATAAACAATTGAGCTTGCATTTTCCTTTGATAGAGGTTGAGCAGTCCACATTCAGCATTAACACCAATGAAGACAACCATCAGCGAAAGCATCTCAGTCAGTTTGAACAACAACAACAAGAGGTATTTCCTTGTAAATTTGATGATCTTATTGCTGATTATTTGGATTCTATGAGCAGCATATATGTTAAAATATTTTTGTCAGATGAAAGTTGGTTTATTCATCTATTCAAACCAAAATCCTATTCGATGTACATTCCATTATTTTTGGGGTCGAGATCAAAATTTTTGTCAGCAAGTCTGTTTCTGACATGGCTTCATTGGAAGCATGAGTTTACTTGATTAAGCATTAGTACGGTGGTTAGAGTAGGAATAGGTAGGAAAATAAGCTCTTAATATGAGAAGCTAGGTCATTTTTAGTTGTTTTCATGAATAACCAAAGCAGGATACAGGCAGATTCTAGGGGATCAGCTATAAAAGACAAATGACTCCATGCCCAATGGAACACTAGAGGATAGGTTTGAATTTTTGTTTTACTGGAAAGGCATTTGGTATAGGGTTCTTGGGAACTCACAAGGAGGTTCCCATCCCTGAGCAGGAGCCAGATGTTATCTCCTAAATAAATTAGTGTTAAATAGGTCAGACTTAGAGAATTTATTTTGTGTAGTAAGGAAGATTTCAAAGCACATTATGAAATATTTTTGTGTTTAATAAAGTTTGGAACACCCTGTACTCTGTTGTTTCCCATAAAAAAATCAAAGTTTAGCTTTCGGTGGCTTATCCGAACATCTCAACTGTTCATTAACCACTGAAAACAAAGCTTTCGGCAGGTTACAAACAGAATCCAGGGCTTCCAAGCCACTGAAAGCTGGCGTTTTTAATGTGAAAAGTCATATTTTTAAAATAATGATTCTGAACTACTGGAGAATAATTTTTAAAAACTTGAGGAGGTTTTTGTTCCTAACATGTCAGGGAACAATAACCTCTCTCATTTTTCCTACAGGTTTTTTATATTTGGAGAATACAATCCATCTCTGAGCCCTAATTTTTGGATCTCAGAATTTCCCTGTTTGACACATGTTTTTGAAATACAGATCTCAGAAAAATGAAAATGAATTCTAAAAACATGAGAGAGGTTTTTGATCAAAACAAACCAATATACAAAAACATCTTTTAGTTTATACACAAGTGTCACATATTTGGAGAACCAAATCCATCTCTAAGACCTGATTTTCAGCAGTTTGGCCCAATTTTTGGGGCAAAAGATGACCTGTCAGTCCTCTAGGTGGCATTTTCGACCTCATCTATCAGTCCATGAAGATTTTCTGCAGATGTTGAAGAGTTGGAAAATCAGGCTGTCCAAGTTGAAAAGAAGGAATTCTAGCCCTCAGCCTCAATCTCACCAGAAGCTGGAAACCCTAGCAGAAGTGGCAATGAGCCTTTTTGGCCTAGAAGCAGCTTGTGATACAGCTACCAACCCAAACCCTAGATAGGTTGCAGAGACATCAAAGGGACAACACTCAAACCTTAAAACAACAGGGTAAAGTATGATGACAATTTTTTATTAAAATTTTAAAACAAAGCTTTCAGTGGGTTAAGTAAACGTCGCAGCTATTCATTAGCCACCGAAAATAGAGCTTTTGGTAGCTTACATGCCCATAATTTTGCTTTCTTAGCCACCGAAAGCACAGAACAATGCAGAAAGGAACAGTTTCACACAGAACCAACTTTTGTTGATCCAAACACCTCATGTATGATTTATAAGGTTGAAAATTAATTAAAGGCACCAGTACCTCGGGTCTGTTTCAATTTTGAAGGTGCCAGCAAGGTGAAGTAGGTCACAAACCCTACCTACTTTGAAAAAGTGTGACTTGTCTGCCAAATGGAAAGTTCTAGTTCTACTTCAGTGTCCACTACAACTATTAAAGAGTTTGAGGAAAAGGAAGGTTTAGGGTTAGGTAGATTGGGAGTTAAGATAGGGTTTCTGACCTAATTTTTGCAAAATAGTTATGATTATCTATTTTTAGTAAATCTGATCCAATTTTTCAGGATCTGAAATAAATTTTGTAAAGGCTATAAAGCATGTGACTAATGTAGAAGCAAAGGTTGGACTTCAGAGACTTTTAGACCCTTATTGTAATCAAGCTTCTCACGTTCTTCATCATTTAATATAACCTCTTTTGCCATTATATGTTCAGGTTCCATCTCTTTTCTGTTTTGTACTTGTGCTTGGATGTTTGATTCAGGTTTATTCTTTTTGTCTAATACCAGATAGATGTCATCCTATCTCTGTGTTGATGAGTTGAATTGCAAGTATCTTTCCTTGTTATGATTAGCCATTCGTATGTGAGTGCCTTGTATATGAATCTGCCAGCATAGTGAGTTCTTCATTTATTCACCTTTAATACAAACCCTCTGAACATTGATAGTTAGAAGCCTTATCTATTTGATTGAGTATTATGCATGTCTTGAGTGTGTGAGGTCTTTTAGGCCATCTGACTTGATCCATTGAGAAAACCATTAAAAATATTGAAGTTACCAGGCATTCTCGAGCTGCAACCTAGAGGAGTTTCCTGGAGAGATAACAGGTTCTTTTTCGCGGGCTAAAATACAGAAGGCTCCTGACAAGACTTTCATTAAACCAAAATGGCACTTGAGACTTCTAGAAAATGAATTTATAGATTGGTGGAAAAGGAAAAAAGAAGTCTCAATTTTCTTCGATGGAGCATCCAAAGGAAATATGGGGATAGCAGAGTAGGGGGAAAGATATACTATCTAGGAGGAACGCTAGAAGCTAGTTTTCATTGGGGCTTAGGGCAGAGCACGAACAATCAAGCAAAAATACTTGCACTTTTAAAATCTTGTTAGATCGTGAAGGAAGCTGGATACAAAGACTTGCACATATTTGGAGAATTAGAAATACTAATCAAAGTTTTAAATACTGATAAACAGTTCAACAATATATCCTTGAACATGACTCTGCAAAGGTTTCACTTCATCTTGTTAGAATTTTCCTCTGTCACCTCTCATCATATCCTTCAAGATTTGAATAAGTAGGCAGATTCTAAAGCTAACATGGGCTTCCAATTACCTCCAGGAATGTCAAGTCTGAATGAAGGACCTAGTTTGAAGCATCAAATCCCATAAGAGAGAATCAAGGGGCGCTGCCACATGCCCTATTCTTGGAAATGAGCAATTTTGGAAACAAGGAATTGTAAATCTCGACATATATGTAATTTGGTTGAAGGCCATGCCCAACCAAGGTTTTTCAATACAAAAAAATATACGTTTTAGTTAAAAAAGGAATATTGGTTAGGTCTCTCTACATCTACAATAATAATTCCAGGGTATCCATCCGAAGGGGCCTCGTCCTATCGGCTCCAGTTTTGGGAGCTTAAGCCCAAAGAACCCATAGAGTTGGATTAGTGACAATTTTTTACCTCAATATCAAACGGTCTTTGGAATCAGACTCCAATTATAAAAGGGATATATACAAAATTAAAATTAATAAAATAAAATAAAAATGAAAGGCAATGAAATCCAATTATAAAAGGGATATATACAAAATATATGATTGAGTTCTATTAAAAAAAAAATTGACATTTTTTTAAAGGATAAATAATTTATTATGAGTTTGTTTTAAACTAGCTAAATGTTATGTTACCAAAAAATAGAAAACAATTGGAGAGAGCTTAGCTTTGGTGGCATATTTCCTAGGAAACTAAAACACCCACAAAATAAAAGTTTGTCATAGAGCTATGTTTTAATCTTACTAGTCTTATAATAGAAGTTATATTTGAGCTTAGCTAGCATAAGATAACTATGCAACTGTTTGAAATAACTATAAATTCTCAAAATGGATTTATAATTTGAGAAATAATAAAACCTCCCTAAGTAATCTAGGTTTGCTAAGATGCATTTGGAGCAAACTCAAATCCTGTAGTGCCCTAAGAGAAAGTCAATGTTCATGTGGCATCCTTGCATATTTGAAAATATTCCCATACTCACAATTATGGGAGGCATGTATTGCAAGAGGTGTTTGTATAGGTTATTTTGGCACTCTTTTTTTTCGTTTTTCTTTCACTTGGTGCTTGAACCTAATCCCTTAGTTCTTGCTTTCTTGGGTAACATTTGGACAAACTTGTCATTATACATTCAAAAACACACTTTTAGTGGTGGAATTAACAAAAGAAATAAAACAAATAGGATTCAACCTTAATGAACTATTCAAGAGAAAGGTTTGAATGTCTTGCATTCTTGTTGATTGCCGCACAAATCACTTGTCTAGGGAATATGGGAACTAGTGTTCTAGTGTAATGTATTATGCACTACTCATTCAAATAATAGCTTAAAAAAATCCTTAGGAGGTCACTACTCATGAGTGAATTTGATACCATGGAATTGTTGCTTACTTAACTAACAACTATGAAATAATTTGACTTGTTCATGAATTCAAAGAAAGACATATTATCCAAGGAAATTCCTACAAAATTGAGGTGATTCAAAACATGAACGGCGCTCAAAAGTGCCTTTGTTATTTGTCATTAAAACTTGGATACTCGCAAGTGCTCTAAGCACATACTAAGCTTGCTTACTCCCTTTTTCCCCCAGATTTAATTCAAAGTGTACAACACCTTTTGGGAATGAAGATGATTTGAGATCCTTTGAAAATCCTTCAAAGGGTAATCTACTTATATAATGTCCACAACCCACCTACTCATATTAATTCAAACATGTGACTTTAGTGCTTATTTTGATCTGAATATTAGTTTGAAAATTGTGTGATGGTCCAACTTATTTTGTCATCGAGATTCGACGTCTTTAGGAATTATAAAGATTTAAAACAGTTAAACTAAACATTTTGGAAAGGCTTTGATCACAAATGATGCCCCCATTTCTTTCATCTTGATATTGGGGTACACTAGAAGACTTTTTGAACACCCTAGAGACAAAATCCTCTTTGATGGTGAATGATGTGTCTGTTTATTTCATTAGGATATTGAAGTACATCAGCATAATTTTTTAAATACCCCGGAGCAAAAAGACTTTGGTGATTTATCTGAAATAGAGGGCAGGCCACACATTGTATATTGAAGCTTCAAGGATAAGGACCTTAGGGAGGATTCAAAGTAGTATAAACTCAAGTTCCAAATAACCTTAATAGTGGGAAGGGACCCCATTCAAATTAGAGTATCAAAGGAATAACACTATTGAACTATTTGATGGCAGTTTTGATATGAATTTTGAAAGAGGTTGGTCGAGGAAAATCATTCAAAAGGTGAGATCCATTGTATTGTGCATAAGATAATTCAAGGATAACCCAAAAACCTATTTGGAAGGCTCCTTGGCAAAGGGGTACCCATGCTCGAATTATGTGTTGAAGCTCATTAAGTCATCAAGGAATATTTGAAGAGACATTTGAAATGAGATATAAAAAAGGTTTTAATGGTTATTAATAAATTTTGAGGGGTAGTTCCCACATTTAAATTGAAGTATTTGACAAAGTCACGAGGCTTTGGATGTCAGGTTCAAAACACACTCCAAAAAGAATCCCATCTAGACTCTCAAAAGATGAAATCTAGCACCTTAACATCTAGGCATCAAATATAAGACGATCGAGGAGATTTTATGCAATCCAAACCTAATCCTAAAGTTTTTGATAACGAATCTAGGGCCCACTTTGGTATTAGGGAGAAAAGTCATCAGATCATTGGTAATGAATACAAATTTAATTTGAAGTGTAATGATAAGGCATAAATATGAAAAAAAATCATTAAAAAAGGGCCATATGGGTCTCGTCCTTTCCAAAACTTCAAAACAATAATCAGTATGTCTAAAAGGATTAAAAATATTTGATCGAGCAAGTCAAGAAAAGATTCAAATGGAAGCCTGCAATTATGCCGACCATTAAGCCTTCAAATGTAAGGTCATCAAGCTCTTTTAAAAGGGTAATTTGAATTGATATTTTCAAAATCCTAAAATAGAGTAGCTAAGATAAACACGACTTTAAACCATTAGGACAAAAACTTCCCATAAAACTAATGCATTTGAAATAGAAAGCTTTGAAAACAAAACATGAATATAAATACTTCAAAATACAACTTATCTCTAAAAGATAAAAGGCACGTATCAATGGCCCAACAAACACCAAATATATTAAGCATAATTATATATTAAAACCCTTCATAGACAGAATGGAATGATAAATTAGATCATTAATTTGTTACATATACAAATTAAATCATTAATATGCCATATATACAATGTTATGGAAAACTATGAGATGCATAATTGTGTTATTATAAATCGAGATCTATCAAACACCGAGAGGGATCCAATTTCTTTACCATTTAGATCACTCTCAATACTTCATAGATTTGGATTTAAAATGGATATATGCTAGTTTATTTATTTATTATTTCATGTCGATATGTAATTTATATATTTCTTTTGTTATTTATATCAGCTCGCATAATATGATTACCGTGACAAAATCCCCCCATAATGAATTAGAGAGCACCTTACTTCTCTTGATACAATTAATTGACACACTTTTTCCTAAATTATAGTGTTATGCAATGTTACATTGATCATAAATAATAAAAGTGACATAAATATTAAATATACAAAATGGATTTCTTTTTCACTATGTTCACATTATGCATCTTTATATGAAACTCATATGCATCTTTATATGAAACTCAAATTTTAGTAATTTTTTAATTATTTTTATTATTTAAAATGTTCATTAATAAAATAAATTATGTATATAATATGATCTTTGTTTATTTTTAAACGGAAGAATCTTTCATTCACGTCGATGGATTAACCACCTTTTATAAACCTACAAATTGATTAACATATGGCAATGTCCATATGTACATCAATATATTCAATTGTAATTTATAATGGGGGTCAATATTTTTTACCTTTTTTCTACAATAATTCATATCGTTTGTTTATGATATTATAATTTAATACAATAAATCATATCCTTTGTTTATGGTATTATAATTTTAGGATATTTTTTAATATCTATGCTTTGAAGTAAAAAAAATCAAAATTACTTGTAAATTTTATAATTATTGAAATTTTATTGAGTAAACATGTAAATATAAATCAAAGTTTATGAAAATAAAGTTTAATATAATAAAATATTAAATCATTGAAATTTATATATGATAGGTTTTTATTTAGTATAATTTTATATTTTAATTTAGTTAATTATTTTTAATCTTCCAAAGATATATTTAAATAAAAGAATAGATTTTTTTTTTTTTTTAATTTAGAAATTTATGTTAAAGATCAATTTGTTTTCTTGTAAATTGAAGTGTTAGACATTTCATTGAAGGAACTTTAGTGGCCAAGTCTTTCGAACTAAAATATAGCCTTGCCTTTCAAATCGGTTTACCAATTAAAAGTTAATCAAAAAGTTTTTTGTTCGATATGGATTCTTGATTTTGTCCATAAATCTTAGCAACTTATTTAGAAACAAGAGCCACGAGGTGGTAATGTCCCCGACATTGCATTTGTGATAGCTAGTTGTTTGCTATTTTCTATGCAAAAAATTAAAACTCAATAAAAATAGATTAAATTTTGTTATAGCCTACTTAAAACTCAATAAAAATAGAATAAATGTTGTTATAGCCTACTTAGGCATCCTTTTAAGGATGGTAGAGATTTGACTACTTAGAAGACTCTAGACTCAAGTTCTATTTCAGTGGATCCAAAGTGAAGATGAACTTTTCCATCTTTGCAAGAAGGACTACTACATCTCAAATAGGACATGAAGGATATAAAGACAAGCCTAAATACAGAGTGAGGATGAACCATTTTGTATTATCTAGATGATAAATTGATGACACTTGTTGGGTGGTTAAGTTAATTCCTTCAGCATCAGAGTTGGAAACCAACTTCTCCTTCTAAAATGGTACCCACCTCTCTCTTGGAGTTGCACATTTGGGCTTGAAAAGTAACTTATCCTCTAAAGGAAGGGTAGAAAGGCAAAAAAAAGGCAATGAAAGTGAGGGCACTACTCCATATTTGAATAATGCTAAGCCAGTATAAGAAAAAGAAGAAATTGAAAGAAAGCAAAACCTTCCTTATTGAAAAAAAACTCACCACCTACCCTTCAATCAAATTGAAACAACAATTTCTATTATTTGCCCATTCTTTGAAACGATTTCTTAAGATTTTCAATAGTATTTTCACGGGAGGACATATGCCCATCAAATTCCAAACCTTCCTCAATAACTTGATTTAAAATGAAAAATTCATTACATGAAAAAGACATTACATAGAATATTTTAACTTGCTTATCAAATATAAAAACCATATGGACTTTATGTAACAATTATATATATATATATTTAAAACACACATGTATAATAAAAATATGTAAATTAAAAATAATATTACCTCCCACTCAAATATACTATGATAAAAATATTTATATTATGAAATTTCAAAATAAAAATAAATATAATTCTAATATATTCTAATATATTTACACATTGCAAGATATTTTATCTTTTCCTAAAATTTTGTAAAACATTTTAATATAGGATTAAGTAATCAGAATTAACATAAAACTATAAAATTTTCAAAAAAATTAGGTGATTGTTTTTTATGTGTCTCATGACAATTGAGCGTAGATGGCCAATCTGAGCATAAACCAATACATAGAGATATTATGTACAAATATTCTGCTTTGTGGCTGTTACTATTGCAATTGGTTCAATACAACACAGATGCATAAGTGCCTACTACAATTACCGTTGCCCCCAAACCACTAGGTCTAACACATAATCATTTAATATCAATATTGTATGTTTATGTTAATATCATTTAATCATTTAACATGAAAATAAGTTCAAAACTTAATATTCATTGTAACTTTCGGTTTGGAAAAAAAAAAAAAAATTTAAAAATATGACCATTAAAAAAAATTTACTATTTCATTTAATATCAACGGCATGACGTTCTCTCTTCTCCAAGTGGAAATAGCTTTTGGTTTCTAAAGATATTGATAAGCTCTCCCTAGAGGCTTCTACACTATACTGACCCGTACATCACATAGTTGCCATGAACACCTTAAAAAAGTCACATAGTTTCCATCACCGTTTAGACATCTGCAAGGGGTACTTATATTACTATATTGGGATTCATTTCCCAACACTAGAAAGGAACCATATCATATCTGTGAATGAAGGTAACGATTATAAGTACTCATATGGGTAGATTGGGGTAATCAAATGGAAAATAAACGCAACAGACCAACACATCCAACCACAATTTATATGGTCCTCCAGTCAAAAGAGAAATCTCAAATTTAATAAAATTCAATAAGGGAATCCTCCATAATACGAAAGCCATCAGCCAAAGTACAAGAAGTAGCAACTATAATAATAAATTGATGGGGATGAAATCCCCAAACCCTCCTTTGTTCCTGCAATCTACTCATAACCGAGATTTATTTCCTTTCCTTCGTATACTTTGAACCTCCAATAATCTACAGTAAAACTTCTTTATAGACAATTGGGTCATTCTCATAGTGAAGAACACCTGAATGTTTTCTGAAACAAGACCATATATCTTAAGGCTTTATATTCAAGTCTACGAATCAACAGATTAATTGTGTTATAATGGTTTGGATCCTTTAATAGATTCTTAACACAATATCTCAATTCTCCCAAAGTCCAAAAACTTTATTCGCTCGATGTTTAAACCACAAGGAATTTTACCCTTACGCCTTCAACCTGCAACGGAATGGGATTTGTCCTTTGTTGTCAACCGTATTTCATTTCTTCCACAAATTGGATCATTCAAGATCTTCTATACAATGCCCTTNGGATATGTCCTTTGTTGTCAACCGTATTTCATTTCTTCCACAAATTGGATCATTCAAGATCTTCTATACAATGCCCTTTGTTTATTGTAGCACTCACACCTAGGCTTGTTCTCTCATATGCATGCATCCTGAATGCACTAGGGCTTAACAGTCTTACACAGTCCTTCATCCTCACGCTTTACTTCTTTCAACCATCATTCGATTTAACACAAAACATAAACATAACTATGCATACAGTAATGGTGAATAAGAAGCGTAGAGTAATGGTGAATAAATTTTAGCTGACACGTTCTTTGAGCTGACTGTTTGCGATTGATAGGAGTGGAATGACAAACATATAACATGTTGCGGAATTA
This sequence comes from Pseudotsuga menziesii, assembly GCA_001517045.1. Taxonomy (NCBI): domain Eukaryota; kingdom Viridiplantae; phylum Streptophyta; class Pinopsida; order Pinales; family Pinaceae; genus Pseudotsuga; species Pseudotsuga menziesii. The sequence continues at coordinate 269,851 of LPNX010332167.1, forward strand.
GGACAGAGAATTGGTTGCTGAATTAGGAAGTAAATACTGAAGAAAAGGTGGAAGCATCACAAAGTTTACCACCTCATTGAAGTACTTGAAACGCTAAAGATGCATTGGC